>SJXQ01011305.1:314216-429717 GCA_006408695.1 Aepyceros melampus
ACAGGCAAAGGGGGCCGCGGGCCCAGGATGGGGGAGTCACGGATCTCCCTAAACCTCCTGCTCCCTGCTCTCCCACCGCGCCCAGGTCCCCGAGCCAGGAAGGTTCCCTTGCGCCGGCACCGAAGCCAGCCCCGAGCTGAGGTCGTCCCTGACCCCCGAGACCCGAACGCAGGTTGCTCCCGACATCCCCAATCCTCCACGGCCAGCCTCGAGCTTCCACTGCACGAACATCAGCCCCTCCAAAGAGTCGCGGAGCAACAAATCCAGTCCCCCTTCTGAGCTCCTTCAATCCTCGCCTGAGTGGGGAACGCACCCAGGGCCCCCACAAACCCACAGAGGCATCCTCCCCATGGCCCCACTGTCCCCAACAGCCTCAGAGCTCTAGCTCTCCTGCACAGCGGCGGAGCAGCGGAACGAGTCTTCTCCCGACTCCGGATCCCCCAGGCCCCCAAAGCCAAGCGAGAAATAGACCCCTGCGGCTCCCGTTCCTCTCCCCGGCCAGCTCTTTGCTTCCACTCTCCCCAACCTCAAGTCTCCCTAAATTACGCCGCCAGAGTCAGCGGAGCGGATCCCTCTCTCCTCCCCGGGTGCTCGACCCCCACTTAACCCTCTCCGGGGTACCCGGGACGGGCGCCTGAGCTCCATGCCCCGGCGGCAACTCCGCTTCCCCCTCGCGCGCTGGCCAGGGCCGCGTCCCCTCGGCGGTCAGCACTTACCGGGGAAGCACACGACATAATGGAGCACGGAACTGGTGATTTTCAGGAACAAAATCCACCAACACGGTTCCAGTAACCTCCGCATGTCCGAAAACGCACATCGAAAAGAGGAAGGCAGGGGGGGTAAACTTGTTGAATAAGTTCTTGCCTCGGTGTGAGCCTCCGCTAAGCCCCGGCTCTTCGCCTGCTCGCCTGCTTTACGGGGCCCCCGCGCTCGGCGGCCCGAGTCCCCCTCTGGAATCTGGGAAGCCGCCGAGCGCCCCCCGGAAAACCTCAAAAAGTGGCCGAGAACGCGGAGCCACGCTGGGACGATCCTCGGCGGAGAAGGGCTGCTTTATGTTCAAAAAGGAGAGAGTCGAGCGGGCAGGGCGAGGAGTCGGCGGGCGGCGGCGATGCCCGGAGCCCCGGGCAGGCAGAGACCGCCGGCGGCGGCGGCGAGTAGCCGAAGATCCCCAACTTGAGTCGGCAGCGGAGCCCGAGAGCCGGCGGGCGGCGGCGGGGCTGAGCGCGGCGCGGCGTCTCCGGGCTTCAGGCAGGCAGCTCCTTCCAGGGCCCCGGGAAGGAAGGAGGCATGTTTGCAAGCGGGGAAGGGGAGGGTAGAGGCGGGGGGAGAGCGAAGAGCCCCCAAAATAGAACAGCCGGAGGAAACCGAGGAAAACACAAAGGATCTCAGAGGGGCGCAAGGGCGAGGGCGCCTTCAGTCCATGCTCCTGAAAGTTGTGGCTCTGGCGCGAGCTGGGGAGGATCGGGGAGCGCGGGGCTGGAAACTAGCCATGCCTCCATACAGGAAGTAACATGTGAGCATGGATCCTGGCAGAGACTTTAAAGCCGGCGAGCGAGCGAGCAGGGGACGCGCGGCGGCGGCGGCGGCGCGCGAGCAGTGGGCGCGCGGCGACCGCGGGGACGTGCAGCCGGGCTGCCGGTCGCGGGTGCGCGCGCCCCGAGCTCTTAAAGCTGCAGCGCGGGGCTCCCGCCTCGGGCGTCCCACAGTTAGGTTCTCCCTGCGCGCTGCTGAGCCGGCCAGGGCAGTTTCGGGACTGGCGACCCGCTCTGGTCGGGTCTCGGAGAGAGGGAGGAGGGCGACTGCTTTCGCGGGCTGGCGAGTCTTTGCCTGTTTCCCGTCTTTCGAGCTCTTAAAGACGCCACTCTTTGAGCGGGCTTGGCTCGGTCTTCCCGCGCCCCCGTCTGCGTTGCTCGCGGGTGGCGAGACTCGGGGGGACCCCGGCTCGGGTTTCTTCGCCCTAGCAGCGCCACGGCGGGGCGCGCCCTGCTCGCCCGCTGCTCGCGCCCCCAGCCCGACGAATTCCCCCGCCAGGAAACAAAGCCGACGGCCTTTGCACTCCGCTCCGCTTTGCGATTTGATTTTTCTTTTTTTTCCCCTTTCGGGCTTCCATTGGCCTTGTTCCAGTGGGGGAGGGGAGGAATACCGATCCTAGGCTTGCAAGCCCTTTCGAGTCCCACGCCCCCTTTCCCCACGGCACGGCTGATCGGTGGCCGAGATTTCCCAACTCGCCGCTCCACGGGAGGAGGGAAGGTTCCCGCACTCCAGCCTGGTGGCTGGGAGGACGCAGGAAGTGCGCCTCTTACCCCTGGCTGGGTGAAAGCTGCGCCCCGGGGCTGGACCGATTTCCTGGCAGCTACGCGGGGAGCGGCAACCTCTTTAACAATCGTGGAGAGGCGTCCGAGAGAAATGGGAGGACAGGGCTTATCTGTAATGAGTTTTGTCCCTTAGTTCGTGGAGAGAAAGATCTTTATCGCTTAGACTTCTAAGCGCCCTATTTTCCCCTCTTAACGCCGGTGCTAAAAGTGGGGGAGGCGGGCTTTTGATTAAACGTGTAACTGAGCCAAAGTAATTAGCCATTTGTAATTTTTGCCTAATTTTTCTGCCTCTGTTTAAACGCCATCTAGACTTGTCTTTAACTCGCCCCTGCTGCTTCAGCCCACCCCGCAGGGTCCCCCACCCACCCATACAGCCCAACCGGATGCTCGGTTTTCAGATGTACAGATGTTCGAGAGCCTCCCGCAAGATGTTATTAGGGAAGCACTTTCACACCCACACTTCCAGAAGAAAAACCTTTGAACAGTTGCATTTGGGATTACGAACTAATAAAAGCCAGGAAGTTCCCGGGGAGGGCCCGCACTCTATCTTTAGCAAAACGGGAGTGAACAGTCTCCCCCTGGGTGGAGAAAGAGTCGTTTGTTTGCTTTGGCATTTGGTCCTTCCTGGTTTTGTTCGAATCCGACTCCCCCATAAATACTCGGAGAGGGTCAGTTTTCTTGAGTGTTGTATTTAAGGGATGTCCATTGGTTAGTAGGAGCTTTCAGAGAGGTGCATAGGACCCCTGCGTGTTGACTAGCTCGTTAAAAACTGAGTGATAAAATGGGGAAATCTCTGGAATTTGAATCAGGACAGAACACCTGAATAGACACACCCAAGTGACTTTCCTCTGCAAAATAATAAAAACTGCCAGTTGTGGAATGCTTACCATCTACCAGGTACTGTGCTAAATTCTTTCTCTAAGTTGTTCATTCTATAAATTCATTGAGCAATTGTTGAGGAAGGGAAAGGGCCACTGGGGACACAGCCATGAACAAAAAGAGGAGGCCCATGACCTTTGTGGACCGTCCGAAGTAAGGATTCACTCCCTCACAAGCCTACAACGGTTCTTACAGCAGTAAGAGTTATTCTCCCCATTGTAGACAAGAAACCATGCACAGGGGAGTAAAATAACAAATCCCCAGCTGCTGCTGCTGCTGCTGCTGCTACTAAGTCGCTTCAGTCGTGTCCGACTCTGTGTGACCCCATAGACGGCAGCCCACCAGGCTCCCCTGTCCCTGGATTCTCCAGGCAAGAACACTGGAGTGGGTTGCCATTTCCTTCTCCAATGCATGGAAGTGAAAAGTGAAAGTGAAGTCGCTCAGTCGTGTCTGACTCTTAGCAACCCCGCAGACTGCAGCCTAACAAACAGGCCCCTCCTCAGTCCATGGGATTTTTCTAGACAAGAGTACTGGAGTGGGTCACCATTGCCTTCTCAGGATCTCCAGCTAGTGAGAAGCAAAGCTAAGATATTCAGGTCTGTCTGCCTCCATAGATGTGAAAAGGCAAAGAAATGATGGTTTGAGAAGTCACTGAAATGTGGGATGCGGAGGAATGACTTCGGAGTAGGGGAACTTCCCATGGGTTTGGACAGTGAATTACCACTACCCTTACAATATAGAAGGCTCACAATCAAAATTAACATTTAATTAAGTCAGGGCTGATGACTATGGTGGCCCTAGACTGAAGAATACCAAAAAGTGCTCTTGGAAGCACCAGCCCACAACCCAGGCCCCATCAGTTTCCATAATAAAATAGAATGTTACAGGCATACCCCTGAGAAGCCTTTTCATTCATTCTACAACCAACTACACACCAGATACTCTATCAGTGTTAGCGGCACAAAATGACAGGCAGTGGACCTGACAATATTCTCACCTGCTGATTACAACCCCCTCTCCCCAGGTAATGACGGGCTGCATCACACAGTGAGCACTCCAGGGTGGTTGGTGGGAAGGATCCTGTGAGTGCCAACAAAGGTGTGAACAGCCCTGGGAGTGCTTATCTACCCCATGTGAAAATAAGGCTACAGAGAGAAGGTGCTGGTTTGGGTAATAAATTATTCCCAAACTTAGTGGCTTAAAACAATCTAGCATCCGTTTATTATCTCACAGCTCTGTAGATCAGAAGCTAGGCCACAGCGTAACAGGGTGCCTCTGTTCCAGGTCTCCCTAGGCTAAAATCAAGATGTTGGCCAGGGGTTCTCTTCTGCAGCTCAGGATCTTCTTCGAAACTCATTCACATTATTGACAGATTTCCGTTTCTTGCTTTCATTTTGACTTGAGTTGTTTAGAGGTCCCTATTTACTTGCTGGCTGTTGGCTAGAAGTATGTCTCAGCTAGAAGCTGCATGCTGGTTCCATCCACATGGCCCCCTAACAATGTAATATCTTACCTGTTTAAAACCAACAGGACAATAAAGAAAAGACAGCATCTTTAATAAGTGGTGCTGGGAAAACTAGACAGCTGCATGTAAAAGAATGAAATTAGAACACTCCCTAACACCAAACACAAAAATAAACTCAAAATGGATCAAATACCTGAATGTAAAACACTATATATAAATCTACAGGAAAACATAGGCAGGATACCCTTTGACATAAATCACAGCAAAATAGTTTTTGACCCACCTCCTAGAGAAATTAAAATAAAAACAAAAATAATCAAATGGGGCCTAATTAAACTTTAAAGCTTTTGTACAGTAAAGGAAACCATAAACAAAATGAGAAGACAGCCCTCATAACGGGAGAAAACATTTGCAAATGAAGCAACTGATAGAGGATTAATCTCCAAAATGTCAAACAGCTCATGCAGCTCAATATCAAAAAAGCAAACAACCCAATCAAAAAATGAGTGAAAGACCTAGATAGACATTTCTTCGAAGATGTTCAGATGACCAACAAACACATGAAAAGATAATCAACTACATACATCAAAAGATGCTCAACTAATCAATTTGCATTAGAAATGGAAATCAAAACTACAATGAGCTATCACTTCACACCTGTCAGAACTATTTTAAAAATCTACAAACAATAAATGCTGGAAAGGGTGTGGAGAAAAAGGAACCCTCTTGCACTGTTGGTGAAAATGTAAATTGATACAACCACTACTGAGAACCGTATGGAGGTTTCTTAAAAAAATTAAAAATAGTATTTGTTGCTGTTGTTGTTCAGTCGTGTCAAACTCTTTGCGACCCCATGGACTACAGCACATCAGGCTCCTCGGTCCTTCCCTGTTTCCTAGTTTGCTCAGATTCATGTCCATTGAGTAGGTGATGCCATCTAACCATCTCATCCTCTGCTGCCCCTTTCTCCTTTTGGCTTCTATCTTTCCCAGCATGAGGGTCTTTTCCAATGAGCCATCTCTTCCTATCTGGTGGCCAAAGTATTAAAGAATTACCATGTGACCTAGGAATCCCACCACAAGGCATATACCCAGAGAAAACTGTAATTCCAAAAGACACACGAACCCAATATTCACTCTAGCACTATTCCCAATAGCCAGGACAGGGAAGCAACCTAAATGTCCATCAAGAGAGGAATAGATAAAGAAGTTATGGTACATATATACAATGGAATGTTACTGAGACATAAAAAGGAATGAAACTGGATCATCTGTAGAGACGTGGATGGACCTAGAATCTGTTATACAAAGTGAAGTAAGTCAGAAAGAGGAAAGCAAATATTGTATATGAACACATGTATGTGCAATTTAGAAAAATGGTATAGACGATCTTATTATAAAGCAGAAATAGAGACACAGATATAGAGAACAAATGTATGGACGCCAAAGGTTTGGGGGTGGTGCAATGAACTGGAGACCAGAACTGATATGCATACATTATTGATTTTGTTATTGTTTAGTCACTAAGTCCAACTCTTGAAACCTCATGAACTGTTGGCCAGACTCCTCTGTCCATGGGATTTCCCAGGTAAGAATACAGGAGAGGGTTGTCATTTCCTTCTGCAGGGGATCTTTCCAACCCAGGGACTGAACCTGAGTCTTCTGTATTGGCAGGCAGATTCTTTACCACTGATCAACCAGGGAAGCCACACTATTGATACTATGCATAAAATAGATAACTGATGAGAACCTACTGTATAGCTCAGGGAATCCCACTGTATGCTCTGTGGTAACTTAAATGGAAAGGAAGTCCAAAAAAGAGGGGATATATGTATATGTATAGCTGATGCATTTTGCTATGTGGTAGAAACTAATACAGCATTGCAAAGCAACCGTATTCCAGTAAAAATTAATTTTAAAAAATAAATAAAACCAACAAGAGAATCTCCCTCCAGTTTGTTGTGAAGGGATTTTGGGAATGACAATTCCAACACTTTTGCCATATGATGTAACCTAATTAAGGGGTGACTATCCTTACACATTCACAGGTCTCACCCATATAAGAAGAGGGCTATATAGCAGGGGTAAGAATCTTGAGGAGCATCTTAGAATTCTTCCTATTACAGTGCTGTTGATCTCTTTTGAGTATCGCATCTTCAGTCACTAAGTTGTGTCCAACTCTTTGCGACCCGACAGGCTGTAAACTTCCAAGCTCTTCTGTCCATGGGAGTTTCCAGGCAAGCATACTGGAGTGGGTTGCCATTTCCTCCTCCAAGGGATGCTCCTGACCCAGGGATCGAATCTTCATCGCTTGTGTCTTCTGCCTTGGCAGCTGGATTCTTTACCACAGGAGCACCTGGAAAGTCCCTGTTTTGAGTACAGACTGATAGTTAAAGGCAACGGCTCCCAAGCCAGTCTGTTTGGGTTCTAATACTTACATCTGCTTGACTATGGGCAACTTAACCACTTAACTTTTCATCACTTGAGTGCCTCAGTTCCTTAGGTGTCAATAGGGAATAACTACACCTACACTTGAATCGAGAAGATTAGAAGGAGTTAAACAGACCAAAGTAATTTGAGCAGTGCCAGGTTCCTAATAAGCAATTAATAAGCATAAACTTTTACTGTTATCTTCTTAATAAGCTTTAGAAATAAGGAGTGAACATGTTATTTTTTTTACCTGCTCAGCTCCCATTTCTTTTCTTCTAAGAAATGCATTCCAGCTTCCTTTGTGCTAATCTCTCATATGGTCTTGGGAAGCCTAACCCCTTCTTCCCCCCATCTCTACCCTCTGTCTCTCCACCTCACTGGCTCACCTCACCTGTCCCAGCTTGACTCTTTGGACCATCTCAACCTTCTGGCCTGACTGACTTAGATATGGCTACATGTTTCTATCTGGTCCAATGAAAGTCAAATTTCTTCCTGGGTCTATCCAAGCTGGATGAACTTCAGCCTCGAGAAGCAAGGAGGCTTGAGAAGAACCTGCTTGGGGTGAAGCTGACACACAGAGGAAAGTGGGGTGGGGTATGGGAGTGCTAGGGGCCAACAAACCTCTGATATCATCACTTGTGTCTTTGGGTTAATCTTACTTAAACCCAGGTCAGATGCTGGACTTTTCAGTTTCTTAAGCTGCTAAATTCATTTTATTCTTTTTACCTCTTTAATTTGGGTTTTTATTCAATTGGAACTAAAAACTTGAAACCTGGGACTTATGGCAAGTTCAGTTCAGTTTAGTTCAGTCGCTCAGTCGTGTCCAACTCTTTGCAACCCCATGAATCACAGTACACCAGGCCTCCCTGTCCATCACCATCTCCCAGAGTTCACTCAGACTCACGTCCATTGAGTCCATGATGCCATCCAGCCATCTCATCCTCGGTCGTCCCCTTCTCCTCCTGCCCCCAATCCCTCCCAGCATCAGAGTCTTTTTCCAATGAGTCAACTCTTCGCATGAGGTGGCCAAAGTACTGGAACTTCAGCTTTAGCATCATTCCTTCCAAAGAAATCCCAGGGTTGATCTTAGAATGGACTGGTTGGATCTCCTTGCAGTTAGTGAAATATCCACATTTTATATTTTTTTAATAAAGAAAGAAGCAGGAGCTCTTAGAATTAAGTAATTTACCTGAGGTGATTGAGATAGTAAACAACAGAAGAATCGAGCTTCTGACACCCAACCTACAGTAGCAATCTTGGCTTTCTTGTGTAAAAAAATCAGTCCAAAATTCAGTCACTTGAAACAATCACCATTCTGTTTGTTCTAGATTCTGTAGGCCATTCTGTTAGTTTTGTCTGAAGTCACACATGCAGCTATGGCACCAGCTTCCAGAGGCTCAACTAGGCCTGCACAGGACAAGATAGCCTCAATCACATGCCTGCCAACTGGTGTTGGCTGTTGGCTGAGGCCCCTCAGATCACAGCCAATGACTTCTCCAATAACCTCTCTCAGACTTATTCACACAGAACTCTTGGGCCAGTAGGACAGAAGGTGGAAGCTGCAAGGCATCTTGAGATCTAGACTTAGCAGTGGCATTACATCACTTCCACAGCACTTTTTAAAAATATTTATTAATTTGGCTGTGCTGGGTCTTACTTGCGGTGTATGGAATCTAATTCCCTGACCAGGGATTGAATTTAGGCTCCCCGCATCGGGAGTGTGCAGTCTTAGCCACTGGACCACCAGGGAAGTCCCTTTTTGTTGGTTAAAGCAAGCCTAAAAGCCCAGATGCAGGGGAAGGTGGAAACAGGCCCTAGTCCTTGAGGGGAGTAGGCTTCCCAGGTGGCACAGTGGTCAAGAATCTGCCTGCCAATGCAGGAGACATAGGAGCTGGGGGTTCGACCCCTGAGTCGGGAAGATCCCCTGGAGAAGGGAATAACTACCCAATCCAGTATTCTTGCCTGGTAAATCCCATGGACAGAGGAGCCTGGCGGGCTACAGTCCATGGGGTCACAAAGAGTCACACATGACTGAGCAACAGCAACAGATAGGCACAGAGGGAAACTGATGTGCAAACACATGGGAAGAAGATGGCCACGTGACTGGAGGGATGTATCTACAAGTTGAGGAACACCGAGATTGATGGCAAATACCAGAAACTAGGAGGAGGTAAGAAAGATTTCCCCTCCATGTTTCAGAGGAAGCATGGCCCTGCCAAAACTTTGATTTGGACTCCAAGCCTCCTGAACTTTGAGACAATACATTTGTGTTGTTTTAAGCAACCCAATTTGTGGTGCTTTGTTACAGCAACTCTAAACAGAGCGAGCTCTTAAATGATTTTCATGTGTAGATAAATCACAGTCGTGACCATATTTTCCACCTCACAAATGAATGTTTGCAAAACTGTACAGAAAACCTATTCTAGTCATTCTGACTTTGCATTTTGAGGCGATGTTTTATTTTAGGAGAAAAGAAATTTAGACTTAGCATAACTGCTTATTCTGAAAAAACTGACAAAGAAAAACCTCAAAGTCCTCTAATAATAATGATATCCATTATTACATAAAACTCTATATCCAGCTGCCTAAACAGAATAAACAAGTAGTGGGGCTAGTTTAATATACTATTTCAGAACTCAGATTCAATACTAACAACAAACATGACTGATGAGGCTCTTTTGTTTTTTTTTAATGAGTAGGAAGCCTAAAACAAGTTAACTGGAGCCAAGAAAGGAAGTTATTGATTTGACACTGCTTGCAAACTCAAGACTTTGGGTTAGACTGGATGCATGGGCTCCAGTGATGCCTCCAAGCACCTGCTTAAGATCTCATGGTTCTGCTTTCCCTTACTTTGATTTCCTTGACTGGCTCCTGTGACTCCTGTTCTCAAAAAAGGATCTTCCCCAGTGTCCATACTGATTCCCTCGGATATATTTTGATATCCCTCTCTTGGGTCCCATAACTGCCTGGACCGAAGCACTGGACTTGACCAACCTGGTGATGGAGGAGGCAGGGCTCCCTTTTGATTTCCATCACATTAGAAGAACAAAGGATAGCCAGAAAAGAAACTTCTTGACAACAGTCTTTTCAGATTGGAAAGATTATTATCCCTATTAAGGGAACAATGGGAATAATTGTAGCTGAAAAGTAAAGGATTGAGAGTTAGGTACTTTGATGTGAGGCTAACAAGGAGCTGGAGATTAAAGCAGTTCGGTCACTGAAGTAACTTAGGCTCAGACATAAGTCCTGAAACCTAGTTCAGTTCAGTTCAGTTCAGTCGCTCAGTCGTGTCCGACTCTCTGTGACCCCATGAATCGCAGCATGCCAGGCCTCCCTGTCCATCACCATCTCCCGGAGTTCACTCAGACTCATGTCCATCAAGTCAGTGATGCCATCCAGCCAGCTCGTCTTCTGTCGTCCCCTTCTCCTCCTGCCCCCAAGCCCTCCCAGCATCAGAGTCTTTTCCAATGAATCAGCTCTTCGCATGAGGCGGCCAAAGTACTGGAGCTTCAGCTTCAGCATCATTCCTTCCAAAGAAATCCCGGGGCTGATCTCCTTCAGAATGGACTGGTTGGATCTCCTTGCAGTCCAAGGGACTCTCAAAAGTCTTCTCCAACACCACAGTTCAAAAGCATCAATTCTTCAGCACTCAGCCTTCACAGTCCAACTCTCAAATCCATACATGGAAAAACCATAGCCTTGACTAGACAGATCTTAGTCGGCAAAGTAATGTCTCTGCTTTTGAATATGCTATCTAGGTTGCTCATAACTTTTCTTCCAAGGAGTAAGCGTCTTTTAATTTCATGGCTGCAGTCACCATCTGCAGTGATTTTGGAGCCCCAAAAATAAAGTCTGACACTGTTTCCACTGTTTCCCCATCTATTTCCCACGAAGTGATGGGACCGGATGCCATGAAACCTAGTTACCAGACCTAAATGCTAAAGGAGTCAGAGCCAAAAATCATAATAACATGACTCACAAACATCATAGATCCAGAGTAATCAGAGATGGTGATAACAATTCATGAACAAGAAGCCTTTACAGTATTTCCAGGTAAAGAGTAGAAAAAAATTAATGTTCAACTGTGGGGGGGGGGGTCAATTAAATAATTATTTCCCTGTTTAGTGGAATATTATGCTGCTATTCACAATAATGCTTTGACATTGAATGTGTTAAACGCTAAAATATTTTTCATACAGCTGTAATGATCTTTTTGACAATTTCATAAAAAAATATGAAATAATGTGAAATCCGTGGGTTTAGTTTTTTCTGTTTAATATTTTTCTATTAGTGAAGAAGAATCCCTATTTTTTTCTGAAATGGCTGATTATTCAGACCTATAAAATGTCTTGGCAACCCAACCTCTTAAAAAAGCAAACAAGGAAGAAAATTGACATATAAAGTGTTCCTGGGACTTCCCTAGTGGTCCAGTAGTGTAAGACTCCTGGTTCCCAATGCAAGGGACCTGGGTTCAGTTTTGATCAGGGAACTAGATCCCTCAGACTGCAACAAGATCCCACTTGCTGCAACTAAGGCCTGGTGCAGCCAAACAAATAAGCAAACATTTGTTTGAAAAAGGTGTGCGTGTACGTGTTCAGTCTATTTAGTCGGATAGGACTCTTTGCGACTCCATGGACTGTAGCTTGCCAGGCTCTTCTGTTCATGGATTCTCCAGGCAAGAATACTGGAGTGGGTTGCCATGCCTTCCTCCAGCAGACCTTTCTGACCCAGGAATCGAATCTGCATTTCCTGCATTGCTGGCAGATTCTTTACTGCTGAGCCACCAGGGGAGCTCTTAAATAAGGTATTCCTTAATAATACTAAATTTTGGTAACATGCAGTGAAAAGGGTACTCCTATATATCAGTGGAAGACAAATTGTAGATGTTCTGAAAGACAAATGGTCAGTGTGTATCAAAAGCCTCAAAAACATTCATATTATTTGACCCCAAATTAAACTTAGAACACTTAAAACAGACTAAGCTACAAGGTCTTCCCTGGTAGCTCAGTCAGTAAAGAATCTGCCTGCAGTGCAGGAGACCTGGGTTTGATCGCTGGGTTGGGAAGATCCCCTGGAGAAGGAAATGGCAACCCACTCCAGTATCCTTGCCTGGAAAATCTCATGGACAGAGGAGCCTGGTGGGCTTGTCCATCGGGTCACAAAGAGTCGGGCACAATTGAGCAACTAACTAACTAACTAACACTTAAAACAGAGATAATCAGAGCCAGGGTTTCCCAGGTGGCTCAGTGGTAAAGAACACGCTGGCCAATGCAAGAGACGCAAGAGATTCTATGCCTGCAGTGCAGGAGACCTGGGTTTGATCGCTGGGTTGGGAAGATCCCCTGGAGAAGGAAATGGCAACCCACTCCAGTATCCTTGCCTGGAAAATCTCATGGACAGAGGAGCCTGGTGGGCTTGTCCATCGGGTCACAAAGAGTCGGGCACAATTGAGCAACTAACTAACTAACTAACACTTAAAACAGAGATAATCAGAGCCAGGGTTTCCCAGGTGGCTCAGTGGTAAAGAACACGCTGGCCAATGCAAGAGACGCAAGAGATTCTGGTTAGATCCTTGGGTCAGGAAGTTCCCCTAGAGTCGGAAATGGCAACTGGTTCCAGTACTCTTGCCTGAAGAATACCATGGACAGAGGAACCTGGCAGGCTACAGTTCATGGGGTTGCAAAGAGTTGGACATGACAGAGTGACAAAGTGCACACACTCAAACACACACACACAGAATCAGAGATAACCATCAATGCCTCAAAAACATTTACAAAGATATTCTTTGCAAAAATACTTATAAGCCAAGTTGTATATAACAGTATGTTGGAACACCTACTATAGATTACTGCACAGCCATTTAAATGATGTTTACAAAGACACTTTATATATATAAAATGATTGGGAGAAAATACACTGCAACCTTTTAAATGTTTATCTTAGATTGGTAAAATTACCACTGATTTTTATTTTCTTCTTTACATTTCTAACACATTTGCACTTTTCTATGAGGAACTTATTTTTTAAAAACAGAAACATTTGTAGTGGCAACATAAGATATCTCCATTTTTGTCTCCCCAAGCAACAAAAATTTGGCATTCACAAAAGCGTTGTGAGATCCAGCACTATACACCAAGGCACCTGGAAGGTTCCATGCACTGGGTAATACATAGTCCAACCTCAATCGTGACCATGACTAAAGTAGCCTGTGAACACGCCCCAGCCCCTCTCAGTGACATTTGGGAACTCCTGGAAAACACTTGGAAAATCTCCCATGAATGACAGAGCCTATATGGGAGTTCATGTTTCCAGAGGAGAAGTTACAGCATACCATTGTAGAAAAAAAAAAAAAAAAAATATATATATATATATATATATATATACATAGACACACATGAGTGTGGACGCACTGGAATGGGTAATTAATAAAGACTGGAGAAGGTGTCTCCTGCTAGAAATGCAAAAGTGAAGTCACTCAGTCATGTCCCACTCTTTGCGACCCCATGGACTGTAGCCTACCAGACTTCTCCATCCCTGGGATTTTCCAGGCAAGAGTACTGGAGTGAGGTGCCATTTCCACTAGAAATGCAAAGACAGCACCAAAAGCATTAAGGAACTTGGAAGGATCAAGGAAACATGAACTCTTCAAAGAATCACTATAATCTTTTTATAACCAAAGCCAGAGACATGGAGATCAGAAATGTAATGGATAAGGAATTCAAATAAGTATTTTAAAGAAACTCAATGAGCTACAAGAAAATACAGAAAGATAATTCACTGAAGTCAGAAAAACAATAACGAAGTGAGAAATTTAAGAAAGAGATAGGAATTGTAGAAAAACAACAACAAAAAAAGAATCAAACAGAAATTCCAGGGCTGAAGAATACAATAAATAAAACTTCAAACTGTGACAGAGTTCATCAATATCAGAATAGATCAAGCCAGAATAAAGACTCTGAGGCAGAAGACAGGAACTTTGACATTATCCAATCATTGGGAAGCAAAGGGGAAAAAATGAAAAAGAATGAAGAACGCCTATATGATATGTGGGATACTAGCAAAAGAAGCAAACTGCAAATTATTGAATTCCAGATGGAAAGGGGGAAAGAAAACTTACCTAAAGAAATAATGGCTGAGAGTTTTCCAAATCAAGGCTGAGATTTGGATATCTAACTTCACGAACTTCATAAGTCACCAAACACACCAAACAAAAATCAATGTGAAGAGAACTTGTCCAAGACAAATTATAACGAAATTGTAAAATATTAAAAAAAAAGAATCTTTAAAGCAGTAAGAGAAAAAAAATCTTGTAATTTAAAGTGATTCCCCCATAAGGTTACCAGCAGATTTCTCAACATAAATCTTATACATCGAAAGAGAGTTGATATTTTCAAAGTTTTGAAAGAAAAAAACAAACAAAAAAAAACCAACCAAGAGTACTTAACTGAGCAAAGCTGTCCTTCAGAGATAAGACAGAAAGATTTTCTTAGACAAACTAAAGCTAAGAGAATTCACCACCACTAGATCTGCCTTAAGAGAAATGCTGCAGGAAATTCTTTAAGCTGAAATGGACAGGTGATAATTAGTTACATGAAAATACACAGCATATTGATAAAGGTAAGTATATAGTCAAATTCAGAATACTATCATATTATAATCTGCTGAAGTGTTAACCAATTAATCCTAGTATAAAGGTTAAAGGAAAAGAGTATTAAATATAATCATAGCTACAATAATTTGTTCATGAATACATAGTACAGAAAGAAATAAATTTTGACATAAAAAATGAAATAAACTAAACCCCCAAACCAAAAAAAACAAAAACAATAAAAGGCAAAGGAATAAAAGGGTAGAGTCTTTGTATGTGTTTGAAATTAAGTACTTACCAGTGTGCAATAGACTATTACAGCTATGGGATGTTTCATGGAAGCTTCACAGTAACTATACAAAGCAAAAATCTACAATACATTCACAAACAGTAAAGAGAAGAGAATCCTTATACTAGGATTAGGTATTAGGACTAGGTGCTGTGCTCAGCTGCTTCAGTCGTCTCTGACTCTTTGTGACCCCATGAACCATAGCCTACCAGGCTTCTCTGTCCACGGGATTCCCAGGCAAGAATGCTGGAGTGGGTTGCCATGCCCTCCTCCAGAGGATCCTCCCGACCCAGGGGTCAAACCTGCATCTCCTGTGTCTCCTGTGTTGCAGGCTAATTCTTCACCTGCTGATCTCTCCAGGAAGCAGTAACTCCTTTAGTCACTAAGCCGTGTCCAACTCTTGGGACCCCATGGACTGTAGCCTCCCAGGCTCCTTTGTCCATGGAGTTCTCCAGGCAAGAATACTGGAGTGGGTTACCATTTCCTTCTCCAGGGGATCTTCCTGACCCAGGAATCAAACCTGAGTTTCCTGCATTTCAGGCAGATTCTTTACCAACTGAGCTATGAGGGAAACCCTTACTTATCATCAGTAATTGCTGTAAATGTAAATGAATTGAATTCTCCAATCTAAAGACCAGATTAATGGATTAAAAAAAAAAAAAAAGCAGACCTGTCTATGTACTACTTACAAAAGACTCACTGCAGCTTTAAGGAAACACATAGGCTCAAAGTAAGTGGACGGAAAAAGATATTTTATGCAAGTGGAAATCAAAAGAAAGCAGAGGTAGCTATACTGAGACAACATAGACTTTAAGCCAAAAAAATGGTAATTAGAGACAAAGAGGAGCATTATATAGTTACAAAGGGGTCAATTTATTAAGAGAGATAACCATCATAAATATATACACATCCAATATCAGCATACTTAAATATGTTGAGCAAATATTAACAGATTTCAAGGGAGAAACACACAATACTATAATAGTAGGAAACTTCAATTTGCCCCTGTCACCAATGGACAGATCATCCACACAGAAAATCAACAATGAAATAGTAGACTTGAACCATTCTTTCAACCAAATTGACTTAGCAGACACGCATAGAACATACTGTATTGTAGAGCACAGATGTAGAACATTTCCAGCATTGCAGAAAGTTCTACTGGATTAGACCAGGATATATTTAACAAATGTGCAGAAGTGATTCAATGGAGGAAGGACAGGCTTTTCAACAAAAGGCTGGAGCCGTTGTGTTCCACAGTTTAATCATATATATGTACATATATATATAAAATATTAAATTTAAAGTCAATAAATTTAATTTAATTATATATATAACTAAGGTTGGAGAAGGAAATAGCAACCCACTCCAGTGTTCTTGCCTGGAGAATCCCAGGGATAGGGGAGCCTGGTGGGCTGCCCTCTATGGGGTCACACAGAGTCGGACACGACTGAAGTGACTTAGCAGCAGCAGCAGCATAACTAAAGTAGGACACAAATGAACTTATCTAGTAACAAAGAAACAGACTTACAGACACAGAGAATGGACTTGTGTTTACCAAGGGGGAGGTAGGGAGGGGTGGAGTGGGAGTTTGGGGTTAGTGGATAAAAACTAACATATATAGAATGGGTAAACAGCAACATCCTACTGTATAGCACAGGGAACTATATTCAATATCCTGTGATAAACGTAATGGAAAATAATATTGAAAAAAAAATCAATCACAACATTGATTGTGAATCAACTATACCTCCATTAAAAAATTATATATCTATAAAAAGAATAAACCTATGCTTAAACTTTACAATTTGCAAAAAAAATTAATTCAAATGGATCATAGATTTAAGTGTGAAATATAAAAGTATAAAATTTTAGAGGAAAAATGAGAAAACCTTCAGAGTTCAGGGCTAAGGAAAGAGTTATTAGAAACAACACCAACAGCTAAATCCAAAAAAAAAAAAAAAAGACATTGATTAAATTTGACCTCATCAAAAATTTAAAACTTTTTCTCTCTGAAAACTCATAAGACGAGATTGAGAAGATAGAGTACAGAGTGAGAGAAAATATTTACACACCATATATCCAACAGAGCTCTAGTATCTAAAATATTTAAAGGTGTCTCAAAACTCCAGAGTAAAAACAAATAAACCAATTAGAAAATGAACAAAAGCAATGAAGAGACATTTCACCCAAGAGAATATACAGATAGCAAATGGAATTTTTCTGTATCTTGACTGTATCACCATCAGTATCCTGGTTCTAATATTATATTATTTAGTTGTAGTAGATGTTACCATTGGGAGAAAATGGGTAAACGGTATCCGAGACCTCACATTATTATTTTTCTGTTTTACTTTTTAACAGCAGCTTTATTGAGATATAATTCACATATCATGAATTTTTAAATTCAAAAATGTGCAAGTCACCTTCGGTGGCTTTTAGTATACTCCCAAGGTTGTTCAACTATCACTCCTATCTAATTCCAGAAGATTTTCATCAACCTCAGAAGAAACCCTATACCTATTAAGCACTTACTCCCTATCCGCCATCACCTTATCTGCTCTAGCTTCTTGCAAGCCCCAACGGGCTTTCTGTCTTGTGAATTTGTCTGCTGTGATTATTTCATATGAATGGAACCATACGCTATGTGACCTTTTGTGTGTGGCCTTTTTCACTTAGTATAAAGTTTTTAAGGGTCGTCTGCCTTGTAGCATATATCAGTACTTAATTTCTCTTTATGGCTGAATATTATTTCATTCTCTTGATATATCATATTGTATCCATTCATCGGTTGATTATCCAGTCATCAGTTGATGACTATTTGGGTCATTTCTACTTTTCAGCTATTATGAATAATGCTATCATGAGCATTTGGACACAGATTTTTGTGTGGACATATGTTTTCATTCCCTTGGGTGTACATTAATGAATGGAATTGTTGGGTCATACTGTAAAACTATGTTTTATACTTTGAGGAATTCTGTTATTTGTTATAACTATGTATCAGTATACAATTATCTGAAAATAATGTTTAATTGTTAAAAAATAAGTTGCAAACATTAAAGAATATCTGATTTGATTTTTAGACAGTAACAAGTACCTGCATATGTTACTGGGTACACAGAAGAACTAAGTTCTACAGCAGTGTTTGCCAAGCTGGGCTGCATATTAGAGTCACTGAAAGCTTTCAAAAATCTTGAGTCAGAGGTAACAGCCCAGATCTTTACAGGTAGATCACAGACGTCAATATTTTAAAAACTTCCTAGGTGATTCTAATTTGCAGCAATGTTTGATAAAACCATTAGAGACAGTACATATAAAATTTTACTAATGTGGTTATGTGATAATATAAGCTAATAATTTTGCAGATAATTTATATATACTAGTTTTTACATTTTGTTGTTTAAATTTCTTATAACTTGTGTATACTACATGTATAATCTCAAAAATAAGGCTATTTCTAAACTTTAGAAACAATTTACTACGGTGATGTAAGTCTAGGAATATTTACTAAAACAAGTATAGAAACTTACACAGAGGTTTAATTTTACTGTATAATTTCTATCTTCACTGCTTGTGAAATAGGAGAGAACTTTACTCTTTTGTGTAAGCTTTCTTATTCACAACATTCAGAAATTATTGTACTTTCTTAGGAATTGTCACAGTACTTGTTTGAACCTATAAATACTAGTCAGGACTCATAAGTTACAGAAACCCAACTCAAATTGGCTTAAACAAAAAAATGGGACTTTACTCAAACTATTGGGAAATTGAGTCCAGCAATGTATAATAGAATAATATACCATTTTCAAGTATAATTTATCCCAGGAATACAAGACTGTTTCAATATTTGAAAAATCAGTCATTATACTTCATCTTATTAACAGACTAAAGAAGACTACATGGTGATATTAATTAAAGCAGAAATAGGATTTGACAAAATTCAACAGCCATTCATGAAAAAAAAAAAAACTCTTATAAAACTAGAGAAAAAGGGAAACTTTTTTTTTTTTTTTTCTTAAAGGGAAACTTCTTAATCTGAGAAAGAACATCTACCAAAAAGTCAACAACTAAAGTCATACTTTGTATGAGTAAATTGTAAGAGACTAAATTCTTTGCCCTCAAGGCACACAACAAGACAAGGATATCCACTCTCATCACTCTTATTCACCATTATCCTAGACACCTTAGACAGTGCAAAAAAGGAGAAAGCAAGAAACAAAACTTCCCCTATTTTGATTTTTGATGATGACATGTTTGTCTATATAGGGGTCCCCTGTGCATGCTAACTTGCTTCAACCGTATCTGGCTCTTTGAGACCTAAGGACTGAGCCTGCCAGGCTCTTCTATCCACAGGATTCTCCAGGCAAGAGTATTGGGGTGGGTTTCCACACCCTCCTCCAGGGGATCTTTCCAACCCAGGGATCGAACCTGAGTCTTTTATGTCTCCTGAATTGGCAAGTGGGTTCTTTACCACCAGCACCACCTGGGAAGCCCAAGGAGTCTACAAAAAAATTTCTGGTGCTAATGAATTAGTTTATAAAGGTTCTAGGATACAAGGTCAACCTACAAAATTAACTTTTATGTTTTCACATAAGCAGTGAATAAGTGAAAACTGATATTCAAAAACTTATTTATAATACATCTACGAAAATGAAATACCTTGGTATAAATCTAACAAAATGTGCAAGATTAGTATGGTGAAAACTAATCGACGATGGAAGATATCAAAGTCGAGCCGAATAAATGAGAGACATATCATGTTCGTGGATTGGAACAGTCATTACAGTTAAGATGTAAATTTTCAACAAATCTATAAACTTAATGCATTTCTTTAACATTTTTTATTTTTAAAAACATTTTATTGAATTATAGTTGATTTATAAATCTGTGATACTTTCAAGTGTACAGCAAAGTGATTCAGTTATACATATATGTAAAAAATAATATGTGTATTCTTATTTTTACATTCTCTTCCATTATAGGCTACTACAAGACAGAGTATAGCTCCTTGTGTTATACAATAGGTCCTTGTTGGTTAGCTGTTTTATGTATAGTAGTGTGTGTATTTTAATCCCAAACTACTAATTTAATGCATCTCCAATCAAAATCCAAGCAGGACTTTTTGTAAATACAGACAAGGTGGCTCTAAATTTACGGGGAAAAAATGAAATAGAATAAGCAACTAACTATGAAAAAGAAGAATAAAGTTGGAAGTTCACACATTGCTTGATTGTTAGGTGTACTATGCTGCTAAGAAAATTCAATCGTGTCCAACTCTGTGCGACCCCATAGACGGCAGCCCACCAGGCTCCCCCGTCCCTGGGATTCTCCAGGCAAGAACACTGGAGTGGGTTGCCATTTCCTTCTCCAATGCATGAAAGTGAAAAGTGAAAGGGAAGTCCCTCAGTCGTGTCCGACTCTTAGCGACCCCCTGGACTGCAGCCTACCAGGCTTCTCTGTCCATGGGATTTTCCAGGCAAGAGTACTGGAGTGGGGTGCCATTGCCTTCTCCCAGATGTACTATAAAACTACACTAATCAAGGCAATATGATATCAGTAGAGGTATATATACATAGAAGAGTAAAATATATAGAACAGAGATCCCAGAAATAGACTTACATCAGCATGGCAAATTGATTTTCACAGAACTGCAAAGACTATTTAATATAATGTCAGTATTAAAGACAATTTTTCAACAAATGAA
The DNA here is from genome assembly GCA_006408695.1 of Aepyceros melampus. Taxonomy (NCBI): domain Eukaryota; kingdom Metazoa; phylum Chordata; class Mammalia; order Artiodactyla; family Bovidae; genus Aepyceros; species Aepyceros melampus. Next base: position 334,889 of record SJXQ01011305.1, read on the forward strand.
AGGAAACTATTGGACAACCATATGCATAAAAAAAAAATCCTCAGTGTAAACCTGACACCTTAACCAAAAATTAACTCAAAATGGTTTATAAATACAGAATGGTGATTGTCGTGGGGGAGGGGGGAAATCAGGGGAGGGCTGGAGTGGAAGATTGGGGTTAGTAGATGTATGCTTTTAATATAGGATAGATGAACAACAAGGTCCTACTGCCTAGCACTATATTTAATATTCTATGAAAAACTGTAATGGAAAAGCATATAAAAAAAGAAAAGAAAGTGTATCCATGTATAACTGAATCACTTTGCTGATTACAGAAGTGATTAACACAGCACTGTAAATCAACTAAACTTGAATTAAAAAATAAAATAATAAAATGAGATAAAATGAGTTATAAATCTATAGGTAAAACATAAAATAATAAAAAATTTAGAGGTCAGAATCTTTTACATCTTGAGTTAGACAAAGAGTTCTTCAATAAGACACCAAAACACAGTGCATAAAAACGAAAAAATGGTTACTAAGACTATCAAAATAAAAAACTTGTCATCAAGATGAAAAAGATACTGTTAAGAGAATGAAAAGTCAAGCTAAAGATTCTGAGAAAATATTTGCAAATTACATATCCAACAAAACACTTATATCTAGGATTTTTAAAGAATTCTCAAAACTCAACAAGGAAACAAGCAAAACCAATGAATAGACATTCACCAAAGAGGATATATAGATGACAAGTAAACATGTGAAAAGTTGTTCAACACTATAATCCATTATGAAAATGAAAATTAAGTTATAATTAAGTATCACTGTACCCTTAATAAAATGACTTAAAAAAAAAAAGATTGACAATACCTAGTAGTGGGTAGGATGCCTGGCATACGAAACTCTCATCTGTTGCTGGTAGGGATTGGAATGCAAAAGTACAAAGTCAAGTGATACCTGGAGTCACAGGTATCACTTGGCCTTGGAGTACAACATGAAGCAGGGCAAAAGTTAACAGAGTTTTGTCAAGAGAACACACTGGTCATAGTAAATCGCTCTTCCAATAATACAAGAGATGACTCTACACATAGTGAAAAAGTGAAATTGCTCAGTCGTGTCCAACTCTTTGCGACCCCATGGACTGTAGCCTACCAGCCTCCTCTGTGCATGGGATTTTCCGGGCAAAGGTACTGGAGTGGGTTGCCATTCCAAATGACCAATACTGAAATCAGATTGATTATACTCTTTGCAGCCGAAGATGGAGAAGCTCTATACAGTCAGCAAAAACAGGACCTGGAGCTGACTATGACTCAGATCATTAGCTCCTAATTGCAAAGTTCAGACTTAACTTGAAGAAACTTGGGAAAACCACTAAGCCGTTCCGGTATGATCTAAATCAAATTCCTTATGATTATACAGTAGAGGTGATGAACAGGTTCACAGGATTATATCTGGTAGAAAAGTGCCTGAAGAACAATGGACAGAGGTTGGTAACATTGTATAGGAGGTGGTGACCAAGACCATCTACAAGAGAAAGAAATGCAGGAAGGCGAAGTGTTGTCTGAGGAGGCTTTACAAATGTGAGAAAAGAAGAGAAGGGAAAACAAGGGAGAAAAGGAAAGACATACCCAACTGAATGGAGAGTTTCAGAGAATAGCAAGGAGAGATAAGAAGACCTTCTTAAATGAACGATGCAAAGAAGTAGATGAAAACAGCAGAATTGGAAAGACTAGAGGACTCTTCAAAAAATCAGAGATACCAAGGGACCATTTCATGCAAAGATAGGCCAAATAAAGGACAGAAATGGTAAGGACCTAAGATATTAAGAGGAGGTGTTAGAACACACAGAAGAATTATACAAAAAAGGTCGTAATGACCATGATAACCACAATGGTGTGGTCACTCACCTAGAGCCTGACATCCTGGAATATGAAGTCAAGTGAGCCTAGGGAAGCATTACTATGAAAAAGCTAGTGGAGATGATGGAATTCCAGGTGAGCTATTTAAAATCCTAAAAGGGTGCACTCAATATGTCAGCAAATTTGGAAAACTCAGCAGTGGACAGAGGACTGAAAAGAGTAGTTTTCATCCCAGTCCCAAAGAAGGGCAGTGCCAAAGAATGTTCAAACTACCATACATTTGTGTTCATTTCCCATGCAAGCAAAGAAAAGAAAGTGGAAGTCGCTCACTGACTCAACGGACATGGCTTTGGGTGGACTTTGGGAGTTGGTGATGGACAGGGAGGCCTGGCGTGCTGTAGTTCATGGGGTCACAAATTAGTTGGACATGACTGAGCAACTGAACTGAACTGAACTCTCCAGCTTCTGTCTCTCTTATTCTAGGCTGGATTTATTCTAAGCTTGGCCTTCCCTTTGATGGAAGTGATTAGCATTTGACCAACTTAAGTCCATTGTCTTCCTGGACTTTTGGACCAAGCCACGCTTCAGCCAAAAGATGGACTATGCTGACTGGCTCAGCCTGGTCACGTGCCTACTGCTATCAGAATGAGAGAGAGCAATGCTAAGGGGCGTAAGGATAAGTGAGAGCCAAACTGATCCAGTCCACACGGACGGAGGATGTGGGGGCTGTTGCTCCCTGAAGAAAAATCAACTTGCTATTACTAAAATAAAGAGAATATATGCTAGACAGGCAGAAATTATAGATACCTGTCTTCCATCCAGCATTCCTTTAATTTTGGATTACATTATACACTGTTGTCTATGTCAGGGGTCCCCAGCCTCCAAGATGTAATGCCTGATGATCTGAGGGGAACTGATGTAACAATAATAAAAATAAAGTATACAATAAATGCAATACACTTGAGCCATCCGGAAACCACTTTCCCAACACACGTGCCCCCACCTCCCTCCGCAACACACACACACACTGCCCACTGGTCCATGGAAAAATTGTCTTCTATGAAGCCAGACCCTGGTACGAAAAAGGTTGGGGACTGCTGGGTCTATGCCATACCCCAATTATAAGCCATGCATTCTTTGAAAACAAGTTCTTACTGTCTTGTTTTTCTTTTTATATTCCAACATCATACACATTTTTTTTCAACTTAGTAGGTTTTCAGTAGTATATGTAGCATACATGAGTGATAGAATGACTGATAACTATGAGTATGTTTATAAAACTATACGTTTGTGTATGCATTAAAAGCCTCTAAAGGCACATTATTTCATGTTTCTCTGAACCACATTAATAGGCACATTCTTGTTTAATCTTGCTTCTCTCCAATGAGGTTTTAACATGTACAGCTCAGTTTTCCAGCAACGGCAAGTCAATCATTACATCATCATCCATCATGTCTGAGTTCTCAGTAATGAAGGTGTCTTTCTTCCCACATTAGCAATTTGGGTGGGCAAAAGAGCCATAAAGATACATGACAGAAGACTGAAGAATTGGATTAAACAAGGTTAAACAAGATTCCATTTTCTGGATTCCTCTTCACTACAGGAATTTTGTTGATCCACAGAATGAACAGGCCAATTGTTTGGACATTTTTTTCTTCAAGCTCTCAGAAGAGATAATTTTTTGCTCTGTTATTGGAATATCAGAGAGCTGGGAAAAGCAACCAAAAACAATGACTTGGTTTTTTTTTTTTTGAAGTTATTAAAAAAAATACTTTATTCACCCAAAATCATAATTTACAACAGCTGTGGGGTCCAGGTTAATCATTGCTAAAGTGTCATTCCCTGACCACCATATCAAACTGGTCTCTTTCTGTCACTGCACACTATCTCTTTCACAGTAAATTAGCGCATGATATATGTGTCTGATTTTGTGGTTTATTTACTCCAGTGGAGCATGAGTCCTATGCAGGCAGGAAACTCACAAATCTGAATCGATCACCGCTGAGCCCTCAGAACATGGACTACAACGTGCATATAATTAGGGCTCAACATGTGCAATTAAACATGTTGGGTTAATGAATGAAAGAGGGATAGCCACCAGGCTTCTTACCAGCTCAGTCCCTGGCATTTCCACTACTGAGGGTTTCTGCTTCTTAATCGCCCTCTTAACATTTCTTAATGTCTCTATCTTGGGTTTAATAGGAGCAGCAAACTTAGGAATTATTCCTCAGATGAGCCCTGACTTTTCCTGCCTCCATTCTTCTCCTCATATCATTTCTTAAGCCTGAGTGTCTTTTCCCTCATTTTTAGCCAATTTTATTCTTCCCAGACTTGAAAATCTGACTTAACATTTTACCTCCCTCTTCAGAGAAGCTTTGAATGTCTAGAGCCCAGGAACAACTTCTTACCCTTAAGGTCCCCACTCTGCCATTAGCACACGCTCTCTCCTCCCTGTCCCTCCTCCTCAACCCCATTCTTTCATCCAGCACCTTAGAATCTGCTTAAACCAGAGAGGTAGTGAAATAAGACTTGTGACCTCTGAGTCCTTACAGCCCTGTCAAAGAGACATAGGTTAGGCAAGTGCTTAAATCACAATGGTTTCCCATTCACCTGCCAGTGGACATTTAGCTTGTATCCAAGTCTTGGCCATTGTGAACAGTGCTCCTTTAATACAGAGAGGCATGTATCTTTTTGAATTATAGTTTTGTCCAAGTATATGCCCAGGAGTGGGATTGCTCGATCATATGGTAGTTCCATTTTTAGTTTTCTGAGGAACTTCCATACTCTTCCATAGTGGCTGCACCAACTTACATTCCCACCCCCAGTGTACAAGGGCTCCCTTAAAAACAAAACAAAACTAACACAACAGTTAACATTTACATTGTGAACAGAGTGTACACAGAAGATCTCAGAGGACTTCGGAAGGCTCTGAGAAACATCTTTCACTTTGTGCCATATTATAGGTGCTCATATACGTAGATTTCTCTCCCTTCCTAGATTTTCAGGTCCTTCGAGACAGACTTTATTTTCATTATTTTCATCTCTGTAGGTGCCCTTCCTAGCACTCAGCACAACATTCTTAACACAGCAAACATCCAATAATTGCCTACTGAATCAGTGAATAAATAGTTTGCTTTGAAAATACTGATAGGGAGAGTATTTTTTTCTCCCCCTCTAATTTGAAAAGAAAATGCATTTTCAGTCACTTTACTTAGCATAGGACATCTCTACTGGGAAACAAATAAAAAGTCTTTTAATTTATTTGATTCCTCAAAAGACACAATGAAAACGAAACAGAGGAAGTCAGGCTCCTGAGTGGGGAGCACATGGGAAGAAACAAATATTATTCAGACAGGAGAGGGCTGTTGAACTGGAAAACTATTAATGGTGTTAATCAATTTCCACTGTGAACTGTTAACACTCAGAACAATGTTGAAAGCCTCTGGAAGACACATTTGTAAAGTCAGAAAGCCACAGCAAACTTTTATTTTCTGGTCTGTCAACTTTAGAAAACAGAAAAAAAAACTTTTTTGTAAGTGTGAGAAAGAGGTGGTTTTACTTTAGTTTACATGGTCATGTGATTTATAGGGTTCCAAATTGTTCCATGGGGCTAAAAATAGAGGATCTGAACTCGTAGTTCATAAGATGTTACCAGGAGGCTTTCTCCCTCAAACTCAGGATAGATGCCTTCCTTTTGGCATGTATTCTGAGCCCTGAAAATCATGGCATGAATAACCCACTGAGGTTCAGATGTGGGGGCAAGTCAGGCAGATGGTGAGAAAAGGGGTTTTATTTCAGCATAGTCATAGAACTACGTGGTGCCAGCTGTGATTTATAGTGACATAAAGACAATTCATCCAGGGTGCTGGGGAAAGCAGAGTGGGAGGGAAACCAATCCAAGGTAAGGAGGACTAGAAGTGAAGAGACAGGCCATGGATAACCTGAAATTCCTCTTTGCCAGGCAGAAACCCTGGCACAAGGAGAGGAATACAGATGCTGGCCTCATACGTGCCCTTTGCTCAGTCACTGTGTCGTATCAGATTCTTTTGCAGCTCCATGGACTGTAGCCTGCCAGGCTCCTCTGTCCATGGAACTTCCTTGGTGGCTCAGATGGTAAATAATTTTTGCGTGCAATTCAGGAGACTCGGGTTCAATCTCTGGGTCAGAAAGATCCCCCACAGAAGGGAATGGCAACTCACTCCAGTACTCTTGCCTGGAGAATCCCATGGACAGAGGAGCCTGGCAGGGTTGCTAAGAGGTGGATATGACTGAGCATGAATAAGGACTAAATTAGATCATGTATAAGCACTTGGTACATTGTCTGGCACCTACTAAGCACTAAGCACTCCATAAGAACACTGCAGAGGGTTGCAGATCTCCTTCAGGGGATCTTCCCCACCCACGATTGGACCTGTGTCTTCTACATTGCAGAGGGACTCTTTACCATCTGAGCCACCAGGGAAAGGGTATTCCAGGCACAATGAATGGATGGCACGTGCAAAGGTCTAAAAAGAGTCCTTGGTGAAGTCTAGTGTGGATTTCAAACAAAGGATCAACCAAAAAGCAAACAAACTTCCCCAGATTTCTGATCTAGCATCAGTGGATAAGAGCTTGGAAAAAGACACAACATCCAACTAGGTTCCTGTGCTACTGATATCAGCCGGTATAAGAGGGTCCTGTTTCCTGAAAACCTGGCATGGGATGGGTAAATGTAGGTATCATTATAGAACCCTATTTCATAGATGAGGAAAAAGGCTCACAGAGGTGAAGTACTAAAAGCCACACAAGACAGTAAGCTGCAAAAGCAGAGTTCAAAGCCAGTTCTTTCTGGTTCTATAGAAGACATTTTCCACCTACACCCTTGCTCCTCAAACGGGTCCCAGCAGCATCAACACAACCTGGGGGTTCGACAGTAATGAAGAACCTGGGCATCCATCCAGACTTGCAAAATCAGAATCTGTATTTTAACATAATCCTCAGTTGATTGATATGCTCATACAATTGGAGCACTGTCTCAGATCTCAAACCTTGCTATATATTAGAAAAACCATTAAATCCTGGGAGATATTTAAATTAAATGCTTGCTATACATTAAATCACCATTAAAGTAGGGGATACCTGAAAGACCCCAGAGCCCATCCTAGAACAATTATAACAGATTCTCTGGTCATGGAATCTGGACATTCAGAGTAGTTTCAGTTCCCCAGGTGACTCTAATTCTTAGCATTGAGCAGTCTCTGAGGCTAACCTTCCAAGGCTGTTTAGGTGAGAAGGCTGAAAAGGGAGAGAAGGCCTGTTTCCAGATCTTTACAGAGCCCTTGACTCTTTTTCAAGCCACTTAGTCTCATCTAGTGGTTCTCCACCCTTGCTCTACTAAAACCATCAGAAGCTTTTTAAAAGCCTATGTGCAGACCATACCCCATACCAATTACATTAGAAGCTCTAGGTGAGGGACCCTGGCACATGACATATTTGAAGCTCTGTGTTGTTTCCCATGTGGAGCCAGGAGTGAGAACCTCTGCCCCAGTTAGAATCTCTGGGACCTACATCTCATGAATTCTTCAGCAGTGAAAGCCAGCTTTCAGGAAATGCGGGTAATAGAAGGACAAGCGAAATAACGCCATAGGGAAGCAACCCTCCAAGTCAAGGAGGAGTGGCAACCCAGTTTCTCTAACAGACACATCAATGGCGTTACAAAGGCAGAAGACATCTGATACTCCAGTTTCTCTATTTCAGGGTACAGATGCTCATATTTAAGAAAAAAACATTTTGGCCATACCCTGTGTCATGGGAGATCTGTTTCCCAACCAGGAATCCAACCCATATCCCCTGCAATGGAAGCGCAGGATAATCACTGGGCTGCCAGGGAATCCCCTGTTAACGTTTTTATAATAAAAAGATTTTAAAAAAATAATTGGGGGTGAAGCCAAAGAATCTGTATTTTAACCTTGTCCTGTTGAATAATCATATTTTGAGGACTTCTTTTCCATAGCAGGGAATTCATTAAGGCTCTGGGAATCTTGGATCCTACTTATGTGGGTTCCGGTGGTGAAAGCACAGTTTTTCTCAGATTTTGGACTGGCTAACTTTTTGCTAAGGTTGGCTAGACCTGCACTGCTCCAAACAAAAGCCATCAGCATATGTGGCTGGTCCAAATTGAGATGTTCTGTCAATCTGAAATATATATCAGGTTCCAAAGACTTAGTAGAGGAAAAAAATCATAATTTTATACTGAGTTTATGTTAAAATATATTTTTAATAAATTAGGTTAAATAAAATATATTAATTAATTAATTTTTATAAGATAGCTACTAGAATACCATAAATTACATACATGGTTCCCATTATATTTCCATATAACAGTGTAGCCTGGGGCTTTGCTATTCAAAATGTGATCCACTGACCCATAGCAACAGCATCTTCGGGAAACTTGTTAGAAATGTGGGCTTGGGGACTTCCCTGATGGTCCAGTGGTTAAGACTTTACACTCCCAATACAGGGATTCCGGCTTCGATCTCTGGTTTGGGAACTGGATCCCACATACCAAAACTAAGAGTTCACATGCTGCCACTAAGGATCCCACAAGCTACAGTGAAGACCCTGCCGTGCCACAAATAAGACCCGGCACAGCCGAATAAATAAATAATAACAAATCAAAATAAAAAGAAATGTAAGCTTAGGCCCCATTCAGGGGTACTAAACCAGACTCTGCATTTGACCAAGATCCTTGTGCCTCTGCTTGCCTCTCAACTTTCATCTTTCAGCTTTTTGCACTGCCTGAAACCCTGTGGCTTAACCATCCCGACAGACCCACTTAGTCCGCCCCCTTGCCCCAGGCAGCACTGCATTCAAATTCTCTAAGTCCTGACATTGGCAATATTGTCATCAAGTTATCCAGCTTTCTTCACTGAGCCAGGAAAGTGAACATTTCCTACTCTTTTAACCTCTTTCCTGCAATTTAAATCTTTTGATTTCCAGCTCTGTTCCCAGTCCCTAGAGAACATCAGTTACTATGTTTCTTTTTCCTTAATACTTCCTCTTCAGGCTTTCTTTAGATTTTATTTTCCTTTCCTCAACTAATTTCATTCTTCTCTCATAGAACCCATTCCCTACCCTTTCTCATCATGGTCTGTCCCTTTTTGGAGGCACACTGTCCCTCTGAAACAAATCCACCAAGTACTGGGGTGCCGCCAGCCTGTTCTTTATGGTAAATCTGAAAGTGGTTAGTGCCAACCAGATCATTTGGAGAGAGGATTCTGATGAATGTTCCTGTCTTAGGAAGGTCAGACAAAAGGAGAAAGAACAGGGAGGGGCTGAAGTCCTCCAAAACCCAACAGGAAACAGTAAAGTGAAGTGCTTTCGCCAGGAGTGGTGGGGGTTCAGCAAGGAGAGTGTGCAGGAACTTAGTGATTCTAATTCTGGCTCTTTCATTAGCTTCCATCACAGACTCAGGAAAAGTCACCAAGCCCAACAGCCCTGATTTCCTCCAGGCAATGGGGACAATATTGCTCTTTTATTCCACAGGGGATTTCTAAAGGCTGGTATAATAAAAAATAAAAACAGATGAGTTTCCTTGCTCATAAGCAACAGTTATTTCACATGGGCCTTGGCAATGATTCCCGCATTTGGAATTTCTTTGTGTCCTTATTGGTCAAATGGATAATGCCTCCATGTTGAAAGGCTAAATAGTTCTTTTAGCAATTCATTATTCTGGAACACCTCACCAATCCAAACCAGATCGTAAAATCCATTACATTGACTTGGTGACTCAGGGACTCTCACTTCCACAAGTAAAATGAGCAATTTAACACTCAACAGAGAGGCTCTTTGTGACAAAAAGGAAATTTGAGTGCTATTATGTCCATATTAAAAGCTAGAGGTATTCAGTACTGGGAATCTTTGGAAACTAGAAAAAAAAAATTCACTTTTACAAAAGGGATCTCATGGAGAAAGCAATCATGTAAAATTCCTAGTGCTTTTTTTTTTTCCCCCCTCCAATTTTTAAAAACTTGCCTCATGAGACTTCTCTGGTGGTCCAGTGGTTAAGAATCCACTTTGCAGTGAGAGGATAAAAGTTCAATCCCTGGTCAGGGAACTGAGATCCCACTTGCCTTGGAGCAACTAAGCCCATTCGCCACAGCTACTAAGCCTGAGGGCCGCAGCTAGAGAGTCCATGTGCCACAAGGAAATATCTCGAATGATGCAATGACGATCCCCTATGCGTGCAGTAACTAAGACCCAACCCAGCCAAAGAAATTAATAAATTAAAAAAAAACTTGCCTCATCTTCCAAAGCTCTTCTTGGCTCTGCTCAAAATGAATCCTGACTCCCAAAAGTAAAGCATTATCACTGCCATCCATGTTTTGCTGGGGAAAAAAAAAAAAAAAGTGTTAAAACAGTTACATTCCTTCCACAATATGATAAAATTCCTTTGCACTTAACATTTATGTTTTACCCTTTAAAAATTAACCATATTCTGCATTTCCAAAACACTTTACTTCTACTAATTAATATCACAGTTGGGGAAGTGACTTTTTATTCTTTTCTCCAGGCAAACAAGCTGAGAATTTAAGTGATTTACCCCTTCTGAGAGAAGAGGTCACAGACAGAATTCCAAAGATTTGAACCTGTACAAGGACCATTAAGGCAATTTTTCAGGGGCTTAACAAACACCCACCTGGTGATGTTAAACTGCCTTTGAAGAAAGCAGCTGTTGGCCCAAATTGAGGCCTACAATGAATCCTGTGGATTTTGAGGGTAAGGAAGAGCTATACAAGGCAGGTTGATTTCCTTCCCAGGAGGCGGCCATATGGAAGACAAACGGCCCAGCAATAGCCATAGCTAACACTTTTTGAACATTGATAGTATGGGCAGAACTTTACTTGCTTGACCTCATTATCTCTCCAATGGGATGGATTGTGCACCTTATTATCTCCATTTTACAAATTAAAAAATAAAAACCTTACAGAGATATAACAATCTGCCTAAAGGTTAAAATTGAACCAAGAAACTGCAGCTAAAAACTCAAATTCTAACTGATACCCTCGTGATTTTAATCCTGTGATTATATCTGCAGATGTCTTTCCCTTCTAAACCAAATATCCACACCCACTCTGCTTCATTTACAGACTGTCAGTCATAATGATTTCTTATTTAAATTTGAAATCCTGGTAGATTAAATCTTACTGGCTCCATAGTTCACATTGTTAAAGCAAGACCTGCTACACCATTATTTCTATTCCTTAATTGTAAGCTGCATTTTAGAACAGAATAAATAATTTTGGAGATGAAGAGAATGACAAGGACATTGATCATGCAAGAGTATTAATGGGTCTTATTTTTATTTCTTTTATTTTTTTCAACCATGTCTTGTGGCTTCTGGGATCTTAGGGATTGAACCACCCCTCAGCTAAGTCCTAACCACTGAACCACCAGAGAATTTCCAATAGCTCTCATATTTAAATCACCAAAACCAAGAATCTGAGTTTAGGACATATCTGTATCTCTATATCTTTATCTACTTCTAATTCCATCTATTTTTAAAGGGTAGTTTTCACTTGTTCTTCCATTATTCATTGGAATACTACATATTATACTCAGAACTAGTACCAGAGGAACTAGTACCAGAGAAATGTATAATATGGTCCTTGCTTCCAGCTGACATACATGGGGTATATTTTATTATTGTTGTTGTTGACTTTTGGTCATGCTGCAAGTCACATGGGATCATAGTTCCCAAACCAGGGATATTAGTTCCCAAACGAGGGACTGAAGCCTCAACTTCAGCATTGAAAGCAATTAACCACTGGACCACCAGGAAAGTCCCTATTTCCATCTGTTTCTTAAAAATACCATAATTGCTTTATTTTCAATAAAAGGAAAGGGCAAAAATTATCCAGAATATTGCAAAATTGATTGTACATTCATATTATTGAAATGCAGAAGATTTCAATTTCTTCCATATACCATTTTTTATACTCTATTTCTCGAAGATTTTTGTGGCAAGCCTTAAAAATATTATAACATTAAAAAATATAGGTATCTATTAGCATACAAGCTCATTAGTAACATTAAGATGACAGCAGAGCTTTCTGTGAATATTTCTGTTATCTGAGATTTATATATGAACATCTCATCTTTCCCCACCTTAGCTGAAGTGTTACTTTATCATTTAGACCTTGCTCATCATGTCCTTTCTTGCTTGATCTTCATGTTGGCAAGTCTAATGATACTTGTTCTATACATGTTCATACAATAAAAATCTATCAAGCAATTACCATATACCAGGTTTAGGAAGATCCCCTGGAGGAGGAATGACAACACACTCCACTATTCTTGCCTGGGAAAGGCTTTTGAATTAGGTGACTTGTCTCTTGAAAAATCAGAAGATCTGGGTAGACTGAGCCCATATTGTCCCATGTGACTTGGTAGAGAATGCCGTCTGTTAATAGGTTACATATTCTCCATTTCACCCATTTCTATTACTACATTACATGTAGGGGCACCCAAGACAGATGGGTCATGGTGGAGAGTTATGAAAAAACGTTATTCACTAGATAAGGGAATGGCAGGCTACTTCAGCATTCTTGCCTTGAAACCGCATGAATAGTATGAAAAGGATATGACACTGAAAGATGAACTCCTCAGGTCGGTAGGTGCCTAATGTGCTATTGGAGAAGAGTGGAGAAATAGCTATGGAAGGAATGAAGAAGCTGAGTCAAAGGGAAAACAATGCCCAGGTGTGGATGTGTCTGGTGGAGAAAGTAAAGTCCGATGCTGTAAAGAACAATACTGAATAGGAACCTAGAATGTTAGGTTCATGAATCAAGGTAAATTGGAAGCGGTCAAACAGGAGATGGCAAGACTGAACATTGATATTTTAGGAATCAGTGAACTGAAATGGATGGGAATTGGCAAATTTAATTCAGATAACCATTATATCTACTACCGTGGGCAAGAATCCCTTAGAAGTGGAGTAGCCCTCAGAGTCAACAAAAGAGTCCAAAATGCAGTACTTGAGTGCAATCTCAAAAACAACAGGATGATTTTGGTTTGTTTCCAAGGCAAACCATTCAGTATCACAGTAATCCAAGTCTATGCCCCAACCAGTAACTCTGAAGAAGCTGAAGTTGAATGGTTCTGTGAAGACCTACGAGAGCTTTTAGAACTAACACCAAAAAAGCATGCCCTTTTCATCATAGGGGACTGGAATGCAGAAACAGAAAGTCAAGAGATACCTGGAATTACAGGCAAGTTAGGCCAGGGTGTACGAAATGAAACAGGGCAAAAGCTAACAGAGTTTTGTCAAGAGAACACACTAGTCACAGTGAACACTCTCTTCCAACAATACAAAAGATGACATGGACATCACCAGATGGTCAACACCGAAATCAGATTGATTATATTCTTTGCAACTGAAGATGGAGACGCTCTAAACGGTCAAAATATAAGACTGGGAGCTGACTGTGGCTCAGATCATGAACTCCTTGTGGCCAAATTCAGACTTTTATTGAAGAAAGGGAAAAACCACTAGGCCATTCGGGTATGACCTAAATCAAATCCCTTATGATATACAGTGGAAGTGACAAATAGATTCAACGAATTAGATCTGATAGAGTGCCTGAAGAACTATGGATGGAGGTTTATAACATTGTACAGAAGACGGTGATCAAAACCATCCCCAAGAAAAAGAAATGCAAGAAGGCAAAATGGTTGTCTGAGGATGCCCTACAAATAGCTGAGAAAAGAAGAGAAGTGAAAGGCAAAGGAGAAAAGGAAAGATATACTCATCTGAATGCAAAGTTCCAAAGAATAGCAGGAGAGATAAGAAAGCCTTCCTAAGTGAACAATGCAAAGAAATAGAGGAAAACAATAGAAAGGGAAAGCCTAGAGATCTCTTCACGAAAATTAGAGATACCAAGGAACATTTCATGCAAAGATGAGCACAATAAAGGACAGAAATGGTATGGACCTAACAGAAGCAGAATATATCAAGAAGAGGTGGCAAGAATACACAGAAGAACTATACAGAAATGATTTTCATGACTCAGATAACCTCGATGGCGTGATCATTCTCCTAAAACCAGACATCTTGGAGTGTGAAGTCAAGTGGGCATTAGGAAGCATCACTACGAACAAAGCTAGTGGAGGTGATGAAATTCCAGCTGAGCTATTTCAAGTCCTTAAAGATGATGTTGTGAAAGTGCTGCACTCAATATGCCAGCAAATTTGGAAAACTCAGCAGTGGTCACAGGACTGGAAAAGGTCAGTTTTTATTCCAATCCCAAAGAAAGGCAATGTCAAAGAATGTTAAAACTACCACACAATTGCACTCATTTCACATGCTAGCAAAGTAATACTCAAAATCCTTCAAGCTAGGCTTCAACAGTATGTAAACTGAGAACTTCCAGATGTTCAAACTGGATTTAGAAAAGGCAGAGGAACCAGAGATCAAATTGCCAGCATCCACTGGATCATAGAGAAAGCAGAATCAGATTAAAGAGAATACCAGAAAAACATCTACTTTTGCTTCACTGACTACACTAAAAAGCTAGTGGAGGTGATGAAATTCCAGCTGAGCTATTTCAAGTCCTTAAAGATGATGTTGTGAAAGTGCTGCACTCAATATGCCAGCAAATTTGGAAAACTCAGCAGTGGTCACAGGACTGGAAAAGGTCAGTTTTTATTCCAATCCCAAAGAAAGGCAATGTCAAAGAATGTTAAAACTACCACACAATTGCACTCATTTCACATGCTAGCAAAGTAATACTCAAAATCCTTCAAGCTAGGCTTCAACAGTATGTAAACTGAGAACTTCCAGATGTTCAAACTGGATTTAGAAAAGGCAGAGGAACCAGAGATCAAATTGCCAGCATCCACGGATCATAGAGAAAGCAGAATCAGATTAAAGAGAATACCAGAAAAACATCTACTTTTGCTTCACTGACTACACTAAAGCCTTTGACTGTGTGGATCATAACAAACTATGGAAAATTCTTAAAGACGTGGGAATACCAGACCACCTTACCTGTCTCCTGAGAAATCTGTATGCAGATAAAGAAGCAATCATTAGAACTAGACATGGAACAATCACCTGGTTCAAAACTGGGAAAGGAGTATATCAAGGGTATATATTGTCATGCTGATTACTTATTTAACTTGGACGCAAAGTACATCATGTGAAATGCCAGGCTGGATGAAGCACAAGCTGGAATCAAGATTGCCGGGAGAAACATCAATAACCTCAGATATTCAGCTGACACCACCCTTATGGCAGAAAATAAAGAGGAACTAAAGAGCCTCTTGATGGAGGTGAAAGAGAAGAATGAAAAAGCTGGCTTAAAACTCAACATTTAAAAAATTAAGATCCTGGCATCCAATCTATCACTTCATGGCAAATAGATGGGGAAACAATGGAAACAGTGAGAGACATTATTTTCTTGGGCACAAAATCACTGCAGAGGTGACTGCAGCCATGATATTAAAAGACACTTGCTCCTTGGAAGAAAAGCTATGACTAACCTAGTCAGCATACTAAAGCAGAGACATTACTTTGCTGGCCAAGTCTATATAGTCAAAGCTATGGTTTTTCCAGTAGTCAAGTATGGATGTGAGAGTTCAGCCAGGAAAGAAAGCTGAGTGCCAAAACCTGATGTTTTTGAACTGTGTTGTTGGAGAAGATTCTTGAGAGTCCCTTGGACTGCAAGGAGATCAAGCCAGTCAGTCCTAAAGGAAATCAATCCTGAACATTCATTGGAACGATGGATGCTGAAGCTGAAACTCCAATAATTTAACCACCTGATGCGAAGAGCCACTCATTTGAAAAGACCCTGATCCTGGTAAAGATTGAGGGCAGGAGGAGAAGAGGATGACAGAGGACCAGATGGTTGGATGGCATCACCACTCGAGGGACATGAGTCTGAGCAAGCTCCAGGAGATGGTGAAGGTCACGGAAGCCTGGCATGCTGCATTCCATAGGGTCACAAAAGTCAGACATGATCGAGTGACTGAACAACAACTATTACATATTCTTATACTTGTCACCTCCCTTTCCTTAAACGTGGGTTTGTGATCTCCTCCACCCTGCTCCACCTCCTACCTCGTCTGTTTTGTTTAGAGATGTATTCCAAATTTCTAAGGCAAAACCTGGCACACAGTAATTGCTTGATAAATATTTATTGTGTGAACATGGATAGAACAAACACTATCAGACTTGCAAAGATGAAGGTCAAGTAAGTGCCTTGTGGAGGTTTTCAAATATGTCTTACAATTTAATTCACACTTCTCCCTATAAAAGGTAGAAACGAATTCTCCTCCCCTTGAGTGTGGAACAGACTTACTCACTTCTTTTTTAAATTGGAAAATAGTTGCTTTACAGTGCCGTGTCTGTTTCTACTGTACAGCAAAGTGAATTCGCTATCTGTATACATACATCCCCTCTCTATTGGATTTCCTTCCCATTTAGGTACTACATACAGGGCATTGAATAGAGTTCCCTGTGCTGTGCAATTAATCACTTACTTCTAATGAACAGAATGTGGTAGTGGCCATATGTGTGATTCCTATGTCTGTATTGTATGAGATATTGTCATTGTCACCTTGCTGTCTTTTGGCTCATTCACTCTGGGAGAGGCATCCTCAGTATCCTGAGGACACTTGAGGATTCCTACGGAGAGAGACCACCATCTAGTCCCATCCTTCCAGGCATGTGAGTGAGCCACCTTGGAAGCAGGCCTGCCAGACTCAGCCAGGGGACTGCAGTTTTGATTGACGTCTTGACAACAACCTCAGTAAGAGACTCTGAGCCAAGACTGCCTAGCTAAGCCACTCTTGAATTCCTGACCCATGGAAACAGAAAGATATAAAATGCTTATTTTCTTAAGCCACAAAGTTTTGGGGTAATTTGTTACATAGCACTAGATAATAATTTGTTGTTGTGCAATTGTTCAAGACGTGTCTGACTCTCTGCAAGCCCATGGACTGCGGCAAGCCAGACTCCTCCGTCCTCCACTTTCTCTCAGAGTTTGCTCAAATTCGTGTCCATTGCGTTGGTGATGCTACCTAACCATCTCATCCTCTGCCACCCTAATACATGCCTCAAATTAACCCAAGTCAATTTGGTTGTTCACAATTCATGTGTTCTTTTTGATGGATATTGGTAACCTCCAATAATTAGAGTAGGTGAGGGCTCTAGTTCTTCCTGACAATATGACTGAACAAAAAAAAAAAAAAAAAAAAACGATGGCAAACCTCAGACCTAATTCTGTGGTGGAGACAAGTAGAAACAAAATAATCACACATTGAGCCTTCTGAAATCAGTAAAGTCCCCGTCCTTTGTCATTTTAGGCCCATTGATATTAATAGCATTTCACATGAAAGGTTTATTCTGAGATAAATGTGACTTTGTTGCAATGGCAGGATCGACTAACCTTCCAGCTGAATTGGATGAAAGAATCCTCCAGAAAGTCAGTCTGGGTGACACAAAACTGAACTGAGTTATAAACTTCAGGTGTCACTCAGGGGGCGGTAGGCTTCTGGGCTCACCAGATAATTATACCTCATCCACGCCAGAATGAATTGCCTGTACAAAATTTCCTGCCAACTTCACATCATTTCACACACAAGAACTTATTTTTAACATCTCCTATGTTAATTAATGAAACTTCTGGTGTGGATTCAGTTAGGGATATTTGAAGCTCTGGGTGAAGGGGTTTTTCCAGTGTGTTGCTTCCTGATTAAGATCCTTCATTGCCCACTGAGTGTGGATTCTTGCTTACTGTACTTTGTATGGTAATTCACCACACCTTGGGCAGTGCATGTAGATAACATATATACTTTTTGTCTTTTTTAAGTCTTTATTGGACCTGTTAGAGTATTGCGTCTGCTTTATGTTTTGGTTTTTTGGCCCTGAGTCATATGGGGTCTTAGTTCCTCAACCAGGGATTGACCCACACCTTCTGCATTGGAAGGTGAAGTCTTAACCAATGGACTGACAGGGAAGTCCCCTTTGTCTTTATGTCTCTACTGCCATGTTTGGAAACAAGTTACAATATAAAAATAACAGATGTTTGTGGGAAATTACCTGGATGCAATGATAGTCTCCAAAGAAACTGCCAGGCAAGCTAACTCAGAGAGTACTTTACTAAAAGCCTCATATACCAAGTAAGATGTTCAGATCATGTGGCTTCTTGAAGCAATTTAAAACACACATTGCCCCGTCTACCCCAGTGGTCCAGTGGCTAAGATTCCGAGCTCCCAATGTAGGGGGCCTGGGTTTGATCCCTTGTCAGGGAACTAGATCCCACATGCCCCAACCGAGAGTTTGCATACCACATGCAACTAATGAGTTTGCATGCCACAGCTGAAAGATCCCAACTGCTGCAGTGAAGATCGAAGATCCCGTGTGCCTCAACTAAGACCCAGTGCAGCCAAATAAATAAAGAAGTAAAAATAAAAATTAAAAAAAAAACACATTGCAAAGCAAGGGGGACAAGATGGGACTGCTGCTGCTAAGTCACTTCAGTCGTGTCCGACTCTGTGCGACCCCAGAGACGGCAGCCCACCAGGCTCCACCGTCCCTGGAATTCTCCAGGCTAGAACACTGGAGTGGGTTGCCATTCCCTTCTCCAATGCATGAAAGTGAAAAGTGAAAGTGAAGCCACTCAGTCGTGTCCAACCCTCAGCGACCCTATCGACTGCAGCCTTCCAGGCTCCTCTGTCCATAGCATCTTCCAGGCAAGAGTACTGGAGTGGGATGCCATTGTTTTCTCCCAAGATGGGACAGACTAACATAATAATATAGGGAACCCAAGAGCTGAAAGGCTCAAACTGTGTTTGCATGTTCCTTCTCTCTTAAGCTCGCTCTCCTTCTCCCTCTGTCTCTGCCACAGCAGTCTTCCTGGCAATGGTGTGTTTATGAGAACCAGAAGTGAGGTTTGAATAAAATACCCTAAAATGAAAGGTGCCAGGACAAGACACACACTTGCTCTGAGGTGCCTGCAAGTACCCCTGGTCAACATCTGTACTCCAGAAAATCAGATAAGCTGAAAACCTATTTTGGGGCCGAAACCCTGGAACCAGGATGAGTGTCATTAATAGGAAGCAATTAAGACCTCACAGATTGAATTGTGCATGATTCATGTACCTGGAGGCAACTGCATCAGTGTAATTTCCTACACAATATCCTTAAAAAAATCTTGTCCTTATGTGTATAGCAGGAATATCTGGAGCCTCTCAATTTTTCCTCTCGCTTCCTGTCTATGTTTAGCATGTATATTCCTCTACTTCATTTATCTACGTCTAATGTAGCTGATAAGATACTTGCTTCTCTGTTTAGTTTCATCTCTTCTCCCTATTTGCTTCTCTTACTTTCCATTGCAGAATTGAATAATCTTAAATAATACAGCAAACACACATTACAAGAGATTATCACAGAATTAAGAGATTTTAGAAAAAAAAATACTGATTTGAGAAATGATGGAACCTATTATATGAAATTCTTTTAGCTTATCTATCTTTGGAAATAGCCAAGGGGAAAACCTTTTTGTTGGTGATTTGTTTAGGGATTTTACCTCTAAAAAGAGAGGGCTTTGAGGAAAACAGACATTGCAGAATTAAATTCAAAGTGAATTTGTGCAAATGAAAACTGGAGACTGGCTAATTCAGTTAATTTCTATTCATGTCATCAGTGAAACAGGAACTCTAAACATCAATTCAGATGCAAGAAGTCCAGTGTCCTGTTCCAGCAGGGTATTGGAAACCAAATGGCTTTCCCAGAATTCCAGGTCCGACAACCATAAGAATATTCATGGTTGAGTTGTGTGGATCAACTCAGAACCAGGACCTATGGTTCCTTTATGAGGCCGGAACCTGCCGTAGAACACATTCCACAAGGGGGAGCTGATTTGCCTAAATGAGGGAGTTACTTCACTTCATAAATCACTCTGCTGGTAACTCACCTGTTCTTCAAACTCATGTCACCTCTGACAGGTGTGAGTTGAATGTAAAAAGAGGCTTCCTTGCAGTGAAAGAAAACAATAAGCATAGAAAGCAGTTACGTTTTACTAACACAGACTCTCATAAATGGGTCCTCACTGTGGGCTTCCCTGCTGGCTCAGATGGTAAAGAATCTGCCACAATGCGGGAGACCCAGGTTTGATCTCTGGGTCAGGTAGATCCCCTGGAGAAGGGAATGGCAACCCACTCCCAGTATTCTTGCCTGGAGATTTCCATGGACAGAGGAGCCTGGTGAGCTATAGTTATGGAACTGCAAAGAGTCAGTTACCACTGAGTTACTAACACTTTCACTTTTCACTTCGCTGTGAGATTCAACTGGGCAGTTGATTATTACATTTCTGGGCTTCACTGGAAACCTAACCTATTGAATTAAAATGGCAGGATCTGGGGTCCAGGAATGTGCATTTTAGACAAACTGCACAAGGATTCTTCTGCACACTGAATTTCAATCAACAGAACTAAGGAATTATTTTAACAACACTCAGAAGGATGGAGTAGTCTTGTCTGGATAGAAGTTAAAGTTCTTTGCGTAGAAGTTGAAGTGTTTTCTTGTAGGTTTGGAATTAGAACCACAAATGGGTATAGCTGAAGTGCAATGAGCATCTTCTCCATCCTTCTTAATAAGGATGATAAGGCAGTGGGCCAATTAAAAAAATTCATCAGGTGACACATCAGGAGAAAATTTAGAATATTTGGTCATGTTGGGGCTTTGGTTACCTTTTTTCAAGTGAATTAAAATGGCAGAACATGTTGGATGCTAATTTACTTTACAGTAGGGTTTATGCCTCTTAACTCAAAGCCCAGTGATTTTTAAAAAGCCTGAGATAAGATTTCCAAATCGAAACTGGATTTACTTGAATGACAGTTTCAAGCTTAGACTCCTTCCTGTCTCTTCAGCTTCCATTTGCTTCGTTCATACTTGACTCCTCACCAGGAGGCTCTTTGGGCTTTGGAATTCTCATCTGTAAAATTGGAGGAATAACAGAACATACCAACCCAACTGTTTTCATGAAGAGTAACGGTAGCCAGTAAAACAGTCCCTGATTCACAGTCTTGAATATTCTTTGTGTGCTGTAGCCACTTAAGGGTACAACTCATCCTTACCCATGTCCAGGTAATTGGCTGGAAGACTTTTTTTAAGAGAAAATAATGGTAAAAAACCAACAAGCTGGATTTTTCCCTGGTGGTCTAGTGGTAAAGAATCCACCTGCCCAGGCAGGGGACACAGGTTCAATCCCTGGTCCAGGAAGATCCCACATGGCGTGGGGCAACTAAGCCTGTGTGCCACAACGGCTGAGCCCACGCTCCAGAGCCCATGGCCTGCAACTATTGAAGCCCATGTGCCCGGTACCTGTGCCCCACAAAGGAAGCCACAGCCCTGAGAAGCCCATGCGCGGCAACTAGAGTAGACCCTGCTCGCTGCAGCTAGAGAAAGCCACGTGCAGCAACAAAGACCCAGCAGAGCCAAAAACACAACAATAAATAAAACTGGAAAAAAAAAAAGAATCAGCAACTTTCCATTTTCCATTTGTCCTAAGGACTGGTATGCATTCCATCAATTTGCCCACCCAGGGTAACCCTACTCCAATGACCCGCCAACTACTGAAACAAGAACTGCCCTCGAGGCAAGGTTTTCCAAACTATCCAGCTCAGAAGAATCACCAAGGGCACTTAAAAAAAAATACAAATTTTAGATCTATTCTTAGATAATTTGATTTAGTGCACAGGGGACGAGAGGGTGCAAGCACCAGCAATTTAAATGAGATTGCTCAGGAGATCCCTAAGATTAGGTTGGTTGGGAGAGTTGCCTGAGGGCCTTCCTGCCCCTTATTAATCACGGAAGTGATTTCCCTTGTAAAAATATCCAGCCATTTTTTTTTTTCTTTTTTCTCTAGAGGCCAACAGGCTTGAATGGGACTGGGCAGCCGAGGGACTGATTTTTAGTTCCCATTGACCCCTATTTAGATGACTTTGTTCTTGTCCATTTCCTCAGCTGTAATAGTGAGGATGAGGGGCTCATGCAAGGATGTGGAGAGGTTGAGCTCAGAATGTTGTTGTTGTTTAATCGGTAAGTCATGACTGACTGCAACCCCATGGACTGCAGCACACCAGGCTTCCCTGTCCTCCACTATCTCCCAGAGTTTGCTCAAACTCGTGTCCATTGAGTCAGTGACGCTATCCAACCATCTCATCCTCTGTTGCCCCCTTCTTCTGCCCACAATCTCTCCCAGCATCAGGGTCTTTTTCGATGAGTCAGTTCTTCACATCACGTGGCCAAACTATTGGAGCTTCAGCTTCAGTATCAGTCTTTCCAATGAATGTTCAGGGTTGATTTTTTTTAGGATTGACTGGCTTGATCCTCTTGCAGTCCAAGGAACGGACTCTTAGGAGTCTTTTCCAGCACAACAATTCAAAGGTATCAGTTTGTAGGAGATTTAATAATAGAGACAAACACAATTATAGCCAACTGTTTTTAGGGTATTCATTCGAAGTGTCTCAGAGAACATGATCAAAAGGAGCGTGCTTCCTTCTGTTTTTTATCTGACCAGTCCGACTTGTCTGTGGATGCTCCTAGCCTTCCAGAATTCAGCTGCATTAAATGAAATTAGGAGGGCTGAGTCCCTTCTGCCCATCGTGCTCACTGTCGCCCTTACTATGTCACTGCTTGAGATTAATCATGGCCTGTTAGTGAACTACATCGCAGAACTCATCTGGAACTTTGCTTGTGTTAGACGACCTTGGGGAAACTATTCGGGAAGCCACGTGTGTCGTCTGCCACACGTCCCAGGCTCATTTGGCAGGTGGCAGCTCTGGGCACTGTTCCCACCACCACTCCTCCTCCAACTTGGTCTCAGAGATGCTACGTTGCCCGCTGGGCATTGCAAAGGATGCACTGACCTTTTCCAAACCGACAGAGGGTGGTGACAGAAAGAGCGCTTGAGTGTGGACGGGTCTGGGTTCCGCCATGGCTGTGTTCTGGTGTGTGTGAAGTGGGTGTTTCCAAGCCTCACAGGGCGTCCTCACCTGTGAAAGGGGGAGTTAAGGCCTCCCTCACAAGCTTCTGAAGATTCAATAACGTAAGTTATCCAAAGCACCTGCCAGACTCTCCAGCCAGAATGCTCGCTAACATTTTAGCTGTTCTTACTATTACCAGTTTCGTCAGTTCTTAGATGTACATTGTTTTTTCCCCATTTTTAACCTTTTCAGAAATGTGGCTGTGTCTCCCAATCGGTGGCACACAAGTTAAGTAATAGTGCTTTTTCTTGGTTGTTGAGTGGTGGCATGCATGCTCAGTTGTATCCAACTCTTTGGGACCCCAAGGACTGCAGCCCACCAGACTCCTCTGTCCATGGGATTCTCCAGGTAAGAATACTGGACTAGGTTGCCATTTCCTTTTCCAGGGGATCTTCCTGACCCAAGGATAGAACTCACATCTCCTGTGTCTCCGGCAATGGTAGGTGGATTCTTTACCACTAAGCCTCCTGGGAAGCCCTTTTTCTTGGTGGTGCATTAAAAAGTATCACGCTGTACAATTCATGCTGTGTTAGGGTTGAATGAGAAGTGGCTACAGCCATCACTGTCATGATCGCACCCAGATTATTGTGCCACAGGACTTGTGTATCCTTGGTAGAACCATATAGCAATGATTAGGTAGTTTTTTCATTGTTTGGAGTGGAGGCTGGCCAGTGAATTTTGTCTCTCTTTGACCTAACAGATGAGTCTGCAGAATGACCCAGAGTCCCTAGTTCTGAGTGCCTGCCTCGAGAGAATACTATCCACACAAAACGTACTTAAGTTTCTTCCCCCGAAAAAGCAGGCTGCTCTCTCTGCCTGCAGGCACCTAATTCAAAAGCCTTTCTTGGGACTTGGGACTGTGGTGTGACATCTGATACCTTTGTTGTTCCCTCCAGCGAGAGGCCAACACATGAGTGGACGAGACAGAATCGCCAGAGACTCCTGTGGCAGAGAAGGAAACAGGGAATGGCTGTGGCCCACGCTGATCTTCACGCAGTGCTGCTGTTAAGCTCATCCGGAATGTCAAAGTTCCCCTCCAACCACCCCGGCCTGTACACCACCTCTGCAAATCTTGTCTGGAATCTGCTCTTCCTTGAATTAACCATGTGGACATTCTTGCTAGTAAGAGTCTACCTTCATTAGCACCTACTGGAAAAGGTCAGTTTTCATTCCAATCCCTAAGAAGGGCCGTGCCAAAGAATATTCAAACTACCATACAATTGTGCTCATTTTGCAACTCTAGTAAGGTTATGCTCAAAATCCTTCAAGCTAGGCTTCAGCAGTATGTGAATCGAGAATGTCCAGATGTACAAGCTGGGTTTAGAAAAGGCAGAGGAACCAGAGATCAAACTGCCAACATTCGTTGGACTATAGGGAAAGCAAGAGAATACCAGAAAAACATCTACTTCTGCTTCATTGACTATGCTAAAGCAGACAGAGAAGCCTGGTGTGCTGCAGTCCATGGGGTCTCAAAGAGTCGGACAAGACTGAGCACCTGAATAACAACAAAGCCTTTGACTGTGTGGATCACAAAAAACTGGAAAATTCTTCAAGAGATGGGAATACCAGACCACCTTACCTGCCTCCTGAGAAATCTGTATGCAGGTCAAGAAGCAACAGTTAGAACCAGACATGGAACAACGGACTGTTTCAAAATTGGGAAAGGAATATGACAAGGCTGTATATTGTCACTCTGATATTTAACTTGTATGCAGAGTGCATCATGTGAAATGCCAGGCTGGATGAATCACAAGCTGGAATCAAGATTACCAGGAGAAATATCAACAACCTCAGACAGGCAGATGATACCACTCTAATGGCAGAAAGTGAAGAGGAGCTAAAGAGCCTCTTGATGAGGGTGAAAGAGAAGAGTGAAAAAGCTGGCTTAAAACTCAACATTCAACAAACTAAGATAATGGCATCCTATCCCATCATTTCATAGCAAATATTAATAGATGGGGAAAAAGTGGAAGTAGTGACAGATTTTATTTCCTTGGGCTCCAAAACCACTGCTGATGGTGACTGCAGCCACGAAATTAAAAGACGCTTGCTCCTTGGAAGAAAAGCAAGACAAACCTAGACAGCATATTAAAAAGGAGAGACATCACATTGCCAACAAAGGTCCATATAATTAAGTTATGGTCTTTCCAGTCGTCAGGTACAGATGTAAGAGCTGGACCATGAAGGCTGAGTGTCAAAAAACTGATGTTTTCAAGTTGTGGTATTGAAGAAGACTCTTGAGTCCCTTGAACTGCAAGGAGATCAAACAATACTAAAGGAAATCAACACTGAATATTCATTGGAAGGACTGATGCAGAAGCTGAAGTTCCAAGGTCCGTCGTCTAGTCAAGGCTATGGTTTTTCCTGTGGTCATGTATGGATGTGAGCGTTTGACTGCGAAAAAGGCTGAGTGCCAAATAATTGATGCTTTTGAACTGAGGTGTTGGACTCTTGAGAGTCCCTTGGAGTGCAAAGAGATCCAACCAGTCCATTCTGAAGGAGATCGGCCCTGGGATTTCTTTGGAAGGAATGATGCTAAAGCTGAAACTCCAGTACTTTGGCCACCTCATGCGAAGAGTTGACTCATTGGAAAAGACTCTGATGCTGAGAGGGATTGGGGGCAGGAGGAGAAGGGGACGACAGAGGATAAGATGGCTGGATGGCATCACTGATTCGATGGACGTGAGTCTGAGTGAACTCCGGGAGTTGGTGATGGACAGGGAGGCCTGGCGTGCTGCGATTCCTGGGGTCGCAAAGAGTCGGACACATCTGAGCGACTGAACTGAACTGAACTGAATGGGAAGAACTGACTTATTTGAAAAGACCCTAATGCTGGGAAAGATTGAAGGCAAAAGGAGAAGAGGGCAGCAGAAGATGGGATGGTTGGATAGCATCACTGACTCAATGGACATGAGTTAGAGCAAACTCCAAGAGATAGTGAAAGACGGGATCCTGGTGTCCTGCAGTCCATGGGGTCACAGAGTTGGACACGATTTAATGACTGAACAACATCATCTCATTCCCATCGACATCATCTCATTAAACACCTACATGATCTTACCCACCTATAGCCACAGAAGATAAGATGCAGGTAATGGCCATTATATGGAGCAGCCATAGAGATTTGCATTTAAATCCTTACTTCCCTGCTTACTAGCTGTGTCACTTCAGATAAGTTACTTAACCTCTCTGGGTCTCAGACTCCTAATTTTAAAACAGAGGTAAGGAGCCTTCCTTGGTGGTGCAGTAAATCTGCCTGCCAGTGCGGGGGACATGTGTTCGATCCCTAATCTGGGAAGGTCCCACGTAGCAATGTGTCGTTAAGTCCGTGCACCACAACTGCTGAAGCACACACTTTACGGTCCACACAGCTGCAACTACTGAGCACACACTCCCTAGAGCCCGCACTACAGTGAGAAGCCCATGACTGCAACTAGAGTAGCCGATACTCCCCACAACGAGAGAAAGGCCTCGCAGCAAGATCCTGCACAGCCAAAAATAAATAGTTCAGTTCAGTTCAGTTCAGTCGCTCAGGTGTGTCCGAATCTTTGTGACCCCATGAATCGCAGCACGCCAGGCCTCCCTGTCCATCACCAACACCCGGAGTTCACTCAGACCCACGCCCATGGAATCAGTGACGCCATCCAGCCATCTCATCCTCGGCCGTCCCCTTCTCCTCCTGCCCCCAATCCCTCCCAGCATCAGAGTCTTTTCCAATGAGTCAACTCTTCGCATGAGGTGGCCAAAGTACTGGAGCTTCAGCTTCAGCATCATTCCTTCCAAAGAAATCCCAGGGCCGATCTCCTTTAGAATGGACTGGTTGCATCTCCTTGCAGTCCAAGGGTCTCTCAAGAGTCTTCTCCAACACCACAGTTCAATACTACAAATCTTTAAAAAGGTAAAATAATACTTGACTCTGAGTCTTAATATACGGACTAAGCATTGTTATCCCTATGGGCTTCTAAGAACCGGACTGGCGCATTGTCAATACTTAACCGAACGTTTCCCATAAGTGGTTAGTGCTGTTTCCACAGCACCCTGCATGCTGCCTGGCACACAGTAGGTGCTTAATAAAAGTCAGTTTCTCAGAGGGAGGAGGAGAACAGGAGAGGGTCTAGGGGAGTGCCTCGGTAGACTGACTTCTCTTAACATCTAAGCCTATGAAGGAAAACACAGGGGCACAGGCAAACAATTATGGCAATTTTATTTATGTAGTTTTTGTATAGCTTATGAAGCACATTCATATGTTTTCATTTAAACCTCTGAATAAACCCAAGACAGAAAAGGTATTCTCAGTATCTCTTGAGGAATTTGAGGTCCAGAGAGGTGGTCAAGGAGCAGAGGAGTACTCACATGCCACTACAAATGAAGGAGGATGATTATAGAGCAGAGTTTGTGGGTTTAGCAATAAGGAAGCCCTTGGTGATCTTCCAGAGAGCTCGTTCAATAGAGTGGTGGGGAGAGACACCAGATCTTGGGGACTGAGGAAGGTACTGATGGAGAGGAAATAAGAACCAGCCTCTTGGTAGCAAAGCCAAGGAGAGAAATGGGATGTGAAAAGGATCAAATAATGGCTTTTCCAAAATAAGAGTGACCTGTGTGCCGTTATCCATTGGAAATGACTTATGCAGGCTGATTTGTGATGACTGAAACTTAAAACGAAATAAATCACGGTGCTTGAAGGATCACTTTGAAAAATGAGTCTTTGCAAAAGAATTCTCAATAGACTGGGGCCCGGGTGGCGGGGAGATCTAAGTGGCCAGTAAAAATAGGAAGAAACACTCATCTTCCCTCATACTAAAATAAATACTAGTAAAGTAAGAATGAGATACTATTTTTCACCAATGAAATGACCTAGATGAAACTATTTGATAAAATGGAGAGGAAGTGGAAGCATAGGGACCCATTCACTGCTGATGGCAGGGGAAGTGGGTGTATTCTTTTGAAGAATATATTTTGAAAACATTTACCAAATGTAAAATGTACATGCTCTTTCACTCAGCAATTTCACTTGGTAATTATCCTAGAGACATACTTGCATATGTGGGCAAGGCTATTTATTGGAGCATTGCTCTGTGTGTGTGTGAGAGAGAGAGACAGAGAAAGAGAAAGAGAAGGAGGGAAAATCACCCAAACTCCCTAGGCAGAGCAATACTAACATAGATTATATATGGTACATCCATTCAGCAGTTGAAAGAATGAGGGGGTTCTCTATGTCTTAACATGGAGTGGAGTTTTTCACAAATAGGTGAATTTTAAAAAGCAAATATTCTATAAAATCATACTGAAATATGCAGCAAAATTGGCTAGAAAACAAGAAAGTATTAAAACTATTTGGGAAGAGTAAGAAGGGAAGGGGTGATATTATTGTTCATATTATTTTCCTCTCTACTGTAAGTGGGTTGGTTTTTTTGTTTTGTTTTGTTTTAAAAAAACCATGAGCATGTATTACATTTAAAAGAAAATACTGACTTGAAAAATGCCCCCATATGGTCCCTTTAAATCTTTAGGTCTTATAGTAATACACTTGAAAAAAATTCCACTTATAAAAATTTGATTCATACACTCTTTTTTCTGGAACACATCTACTGTATTAAGGTACATCAATACAGTTCAATGACCCATCACCAATGGGTTTTTCTCCACTGGCCATTTCCTCTGCTGTGGAGACCACCAAATTGCCAAGAAGTTAGTCTCACAACCTAAGTGATTGAATACCTTTCAACACCCTCAGTGCAATCAAGCTCATTTGGAATGAGTCCAGGAGTGTTTGAGGACTGTCCCATTTTGAATTAATAGATGGAGTCTCCCAAATCTGACTGATCATTATAATCTCTGGGGTGCTCTTTTAAAAATATATACTTACTACTCATCCTCCGTTCTGACCTAATACGTCAAAGTTGGTGCCCTGAATTCTGGGTGTGTGCGTGTTGTGTATTTTTAATTTTCTGAATTATGGGTTTTTGTGTTGTGTGCTTTTAACTTTCAAGAGCCAGGTTAAGGAATTCCTGCGTTGCATTGTGGCAACTCTCTTTTTTCTTAGAAATTACTGTGCAATGGTGCCAGTCATTCTCTCTAGAACAGGAGTTCCTATTTGTTGGCTCAGTAACTGGGAACATGTTTCCAGTTGCCAGAAGTCTATTGACACTCAGAGGGAGGCACAAGTGAGGATAGTGTCCCCTAAGCTTCTCAAATGGAGACTTTCAGTCATAGAGAACACCTTCTAGAAGATCACAGCTATGACATCTGTTGAGCTAAGATTGTGGGAGGCAGGGCTCATGGGAGCTGTATAAAGCAGCACTTTGCAACACTCTTAAGGATATACAGTGTTTGTCAAGGCACTCTACATGTAAGTAAGGGCCCTTGCTGAAATGATTCCCTCTGATGTCTACCATTGCCAAAGCTTTGCTGGTGGTTCGCTTAACAGAGATGGACATCAGTCTCGGAAGAAACTCAGTTTGGTCTTGAATGTAGATATCCTTCCCCTCCAAACTATCTAAAATATCATCCAGAGGTTTGTACAAAATGGAATTGGAGAACTGCCTATCAAGACCCTCACCCCCACCACCTTGAAGACGTAAGCTGCTTTTCTTTGGTTCTTATTCATTTAAGATGAAAATTATACTTTCACCGTGAAAAAATTGTGTTAGCTTTGCTGGCTTTCCAGATTAATCTCTCAGTGCTGCCCTGTTTTTGTACCTTAGCTCTGACCTGAAGGCTTGCATTTCCCTAAGTGCTCCAAGATACTTCATACTCTGTCCCTTCACGCATGCTGTTCTTTTGCTCTTCCTTGCCTTTTTCGGCTTGGCTAACTCCTATCCTTCAACTCCAAACTCAGCATCTCTGCACTGCTCTGATCTCATCTTCAGTATTTATTTTACGCTCTAAAACTTCTATTTCTTTGTTTATATTTGCACAAAATATCTCTGGACAGTTATTAGAAATTAATAACAATTGTTTAGGCAGTGGAAACAAGGGTGGGAGGAAAGATGCTTCATTGCTCATTTTCTGTTTGTTTCTTTGAACTTTTGTACTACATAAATTTACATCTACTCCAATCAATACAATTCAAATTTTAAAACAATAACACATCTCAGCTTCAGAAGAAATTCTATTCTATACTGCTCACAGATTAACAACTTTTAGGCATATTTCCAAATCTGTCTCTTAAAACAATCCTATTTTTAATTTCACAAGTAATATGTAAATTTTCTCCATTACAAATGCCAATGCAAATTAGTCTTTCTGCTACCAGGCTTCTCTGACATGATACTCATGTGATTTCCATTCTTGTCTTAAATATGTCTTCGGTATTAAAAAAGAAATCTCTGGGGTGTATT
Source organism: Aepyceros melampus (assembly GCA_006408695.1). Lineage (NCBI taxonomy): Eukaryota > Metazoa > Chordata > Mammalia > Artiodactyla > Bovidae > Aepyceros > Aepyceros melampus. The sequence goes on from SJXQ01011305.1 coordinate 365,097, forward strand.
ACAAACCTGAATAGGGTCAATTGTTTATACAAAATGTTGACTTGAGATGCTTTTAAATTAATAATGTTGGGTTTTGCTGAAATGGTTCATTAGGGTGACAGTTGTCCCAGTTTCTCCAGAACTAAAAGGGTTTCCAGGATGTTGGATTTTCAGCATTGAAACTGGAGACGCCTGATCAATTAGAATGGACACCTGCCCAAGAGAAGGGACGTGTGCCTGCTCAGTTGTTTCAGTCATGTCCAATTCTTTGCAACCCCACAGACTATAGCCCACCAGGTTCTTCTGTCCATGGAATTTCCCAGGCAAGAATACTGGAATGTGTTGCCATTTCCTTTTCCAGGAAATCTTCTCGACCCAGGGATCAAACCTTCGTCTCCTGTATTGGCAGGCTTATTTGTTACCACTCAGCCATCTGGGAAGACTGAAGAGAAGGGATACCTTATGTGAAACCCCACACTGGGTACTGGTGCAGGGCAGCTGATTACTAGCCCTGGTTTTGTAGCTTTCCTTATCTTTCCAGAAGCTATGTTCATCAACTCCATGACCTTTTAAAAAATATCTTAACTTCTACTTTAAATAAGTGGCATAAAGAAAGAATTTCTACGACATTTGATGCTGCTATGTTCTTAACTGAAGCTGGAAGATTTATCACCTTTAATGGTGCATGCAAAGTAAATCTTATTTTTAATTTTAGACTCAAAAAGAAAATATACCATTCTGACATTTTTTTTCCTGAAATAGTCCAACATTTACTAAGTCAAGAACCATTCAATCTAATTGTATAGTATGGTAGAAATAAGTAATTAAAAAGTAAATTAGCATATGAAAATAATGAGTTTGTAAGTGGGAGGGGAAGAGAGGCTATAAATGTACTCAACCTAAGAAAAAAGTGAAGATTAATTTCAGTTAGAAGTTGATCTAGAGAGCTCATTGAGTTTTCAGCTTAAAACTAAAATGCGTGCTGAATAAAGCTGTTCCAGACTTCATTAACCAGTAATCTATGTACATAAGAGTGACACTGAGCAAATAAATGTTGTGGAGCAAAATATATAGTTTTTCAAAATAAATGTCTTTTAACAGCAGTTGGCTATTAGTTAAAATAATGAAACAGCTCCAAAAAGCGAGTCTATGAAGTTTTCCTCTGTTATGCTTCCTCCTGCCCATTCACAATTGTATTCCTCATTTCAGAAACCTACAAATAAAGAGAGCAATTTTATATATTCTATAGATCTTTGCAAAAAGATGAAAGATACATATTGAAGGTTTTGTCCACAGATGAGTTTGGCAGATCACACAGAACATTTAAAAATGGTTGTTTGGCCACTCCTGATGGCTTGGGGCAGCCAGAAGAGGAATTCTTTATCTGGATGCCTTTCTGGAAGTATAAAGCCATCTGAAATTTAGAAAAAGTCTGCAAAGTTTGGTGTTTATGTGTACATGGAGCAAAAGCAAAAACAAAACCCAGTTGTGGATGGGACTAGTGAAAGAACCAAGGTTCAGTGCTGTAAAGAGCAACATTGCATAGGAGCCTGGAATGTTAGGTCCATGAATCAAGGCAAATTGGAAGTGGTCAAACAAGAGATGGCAAGAGTGAACGTCGACATTCTAGGAGTTGGCAAACCAAGATGGACTGGAATGGGTGAATTTAACTCAGATAACCATTATATCTACTACTGTGGGCAAGAATCCCTTAGAAGAAATGGAGTAGCCATCATAGTCAAGAAAAGAGCCTGAAATGCAGTACTAAGATGCAGTCTCAAAAATGATAGAATGATCTCTGTTCCTTTCCAAGGCAAACCATTCAGTATCACAGTAATTCAAGTCTATCTCCCAATCAATAAAGCTGAAGAAGCTGAAGTTGAACAGGTCTAAGAAGACCTGCAGACCTTCTAGAACTAACACCAGAAAAAGATGTCCTTTTCATTATAGGGGACTGGAATGTAAAAGTAGGAAGTCAAGAGATACCTGGAGTAATAGGCAAATTTGGCCTTGGAGTACAAAACAAAGCAGGTCAAAGGCTAACAGAGTTTTGCCAAGAGAAATGCACTGGTCATAGCAAACACCCTCTTCCAACAACACAAGAGAAGACTCTACACATTGACATCACCAAATGGTCAATACTGAAATCAGATTGATAATATTCTTTGTAGCCAAAGATGATAAAGAAATCCTTCAGTTCAGTTCAGTTCAATTCAGTCACTCAGTCGTGTCTGACTCTTTGCGACCCCATGAACCGCAGCACGCCAGGCCTCCATGTCCATCACCATCACCTGGAGTTCCCTCAAACTTACATCCATTGAGTTGGTGATGCCATCCAGCCATCTCATCCTCTGTTGTCCCGTTCTCCTCCTGCCCCCAATCCCTCCCAGCATCAGAGTCTTTTCCAGTGAGTCAACTCTTCATATGAGGTGGCCAAAGTACTGGAGTTTCAGCTTTAGCATCATTCTTTCCAAAGAACACCCAGGACTGATCTTTAGAATGGACTGGTTGGATCTCCTTGCAGGCCAAGGGACTCTCAAGAGTCTTCTCCAACACCACAGTTCAAAAGCATTAATTCTTCAGCACTTAGCTTTCTTCACAGTCCAACTCTCACATCCATACATGACCACTGGAAAAACCATAGCCTTAACTAGACAGACCTTTGCTGGCAAAGTAATGTCTCTGCTTTTCAATAAGCTATCTAGATTGGTCATAACTTTTCTTCCAAGGAGTAAGCGTCTTTTAATTGCATGGCTGCAGTCACCATCTGCAATGATTTTGGAGCCCCCCAAAATAAAATCTGACACTGTTTCTACTGTTTCCCCATCTATTTCCTATGAAGTGATAGGGCCAGATGCCATGATCTTCATTTTCTGAATGTTGAGCTTTAAGTCAACTTTTTCACTCTCCTCTTTCACTTTCAACAAGAGGCTTTTTAGCTCCTCTTCACTTTCTGCCATAAGGGTGTTGTCATCTGCATATCTGAGGTTATTGATACTTCTCCCAGCAATCTTGATTCCAGCTTGTGCTTCATCCAGCCAAGCGTTTCTCATGATGTACTCTGCATAGAAGTTAAATAAGCAGGGTGACAATATACAGCCTTGACGTACTCCTTTTCCTATTTGGAACCAGGCTGTTGTTCCATGTCCAGTTCTAACTGTTGCTTCCTGGCTGCATACAGATTTCTCAAGAGGCAGGTCAGGTGGTCTGGTATTCCCATCTCTTTCAGAATTTTCCACAGTTTCTTGTGATCTACACAGTCAAAGGCATACTCCTTTTCCTATTTGGAACCAGTCTGTTGTTCCATGTCCAATTCTAACTGTTGCTTCCTGACCTGCATACAGATTTCTCAAGAGGCAGGTCAGGTGGTCTGGTATTCCCATCACTTTCAGAATTTTCCACAGTTTCTTGTGATCTACACAGTCAAAGGCTTTGGCATAGTCAATAAAGCAGAAATAGATGTTTTTCTGGAACTCTCTTGCTTTTTCCATGATCCAGCGGATGTTGGCAATTTGATCTCTGGTTCCTCTGCCTTTTCTAAAACCAGCTGTTTTTCCAGTGGTTATGTATGGATGTGAGAATTGGACTGTGAAGAAGGCTGAGCACTGAAGAATTGATGCTTTTGAACTATAGTGTTGGAGAAGACTCTTGAGAGTCCCTTGGACTGCAAGGAGAGCCAACCAGTCCATTCTGAAGGAGATCAGCCCTGGGATTTCTTTGGAAGGAATTATGCTAAAGCTGAAACTCCAGTACTTTGGCCACCTCGTGTGAAGAGTTGACTCATTGGAAAGATTGTGATGCTGGGAGGGATTGGGGGCAGGAGGAGAAGGGGACGACAGAGGATGAGATGGCTGGATGGCATCACTGACTCGATGGACATGAGTCTGAGTGAACTCCAGGAGTTGGTGATGGACATGGAGGCCTGGCGTGCTGCGATTCATGGGGTCGCAAGGAGTCGGACACAACTGAGCAACTGAACTGAACTGATCACTTGTAAAATGGTAAAGAGAAAAATCAACGCAGGTTGCACAAAAATCTCTTCTATGTCTGTATTTATTATATTTAGATGTGTCTCCTTCACAGACTCAATTTCCTAAAAGCTCTAAGTGTGTCTTTTGCATCTTTGTATCCTCTAGAGTAGCCATCAGAGAGCTTTGCACAAATTATGAACCCAATAAATGTTTGATGGATGGATTTCTGGGCAGATAAATGGATGAAACCAAGGAAAGCAAGGAAACAAAGGAAGGCAAAAACCCTGTAATGGATCTTATGATGCAGCAGAAAGGGAGGCGGGCCATCTGGCTTCACTGCTTTTCAATGAGGTAAGAGCAAGAAATATCACTGAAAGACACAGAGGTGACTGAATTCTGAAAATAACAGGACTTTAAATCTCTTAGGGGTAGGGGAGGTATAGTGACAAGAGTTAATGGAAGAGAAACAAGGTTGTTGTAATAAAGGTATTCTATTAAAGATGTTTTCCTCCCATGCTTGTAACTAAGTTACATGCAGTATTAGCAGGAGGACAGTCTGTTCATCTTTCTCAGCATCATCTCCCCCTTTCTCAGAGCCCCAAACAAAACAGTGTTTCTGTTCTCTCTGGCTGCTGCACTCTTCCCAGGAACACTATCTGGACTTTGTTAAGGGAAGTCTAATACAGAGGTAGCAACTTAGGGACTGAAAACAGGAGAGAGGTTATTCATTGCCCTCAAACTTTGCTCTTCTTCACCTCCAGTACCCACTCTTCTCTCTTTCTCCCTGAATTTTTTCTGATGTTAGCATCCCCCTGCCAAACTTCATTTGATTAAGGGAACATCTTGGGATGTTCAGTTCACCATGGAGGTCATAAAGAGATAAGAAATTCCAGTGTCATAATGCAAAATAATCTGTTATGCGCTTGACAAGATCTGGGTCAGAACTTTCCAACCCTTTTCATTCTTTGACTTACCTTTGGATGTCTAAATATACTAGCAAGACATGTAAGCTCAGAGAATAAGTACTTGGGAAAGGCCCTGAAAAGGTCTGCAGGTGACTAAGAGAAAAGCAGGAGGGCAGGAGGACAGGAAGTCCAGAAAACAGAGAGATGAGGGAGATACGGCGAAGAAGCGTGTGTGCTGAGTCACTTCAGTCAAGTCCGACTCTTTGTGACTGACCCCTGGCAGCCTGTGACTGCCAGGCTCTTCTATCCATGTGACTCTCCAGGAAAGAATATTGGAGTGGGTGAAGGAGGGAAGAAAGTAAAGAACAAAATGTACCTGCTTAGTTTGGTCCATAAACATTGCCTCTCTCGTAAATGAACAAGCTGCTCTGGTCTGACTGAGCAAAGGTGAGGCCCACTACTATGAAGAAGGCCAGGAAATCCTTGCAGAGCCCTTTCTTCAGTGGATACATAACCATGGATTCATTTCTGTACTAGATTGTGAGCTACCTGCCTGCCACTTGTTATAATTACCTTGGTGTCCCCCGCACCCAGCACTGTGGTGCATGCGTTGATGCTCAGCAGACATTGGTCAAAATTAAGACAAGAGTGACCTCGCCAGAACTGTCTCAAGGGGGACCTCCCAGCTGAGGTCACCTGGGAAGCTGGGCTTAGATATCTCACCTGGAGTAAACAAAAGTGCTGTTAATTCACTGAAGTTTAAATGCTTTGTGATGATGCCTGGACCCTTTTCAAAAGAAGTCCTTCAAATGGGCTCTCCACTAATTTTTGTACAGTAAATTTCCCCATGATCTACCAGGGCATAGAGTCATCCATGGGACTGTGTGACTTTCAGCAAGTTGGTTAACTTCTTTGTAGCTCAGTTTCCCCAACTGTAAACTGGGATAATAACACCTACCTCACATAAATATGAGGATTAAATAAATTAATATTAATTATTGATTTGAACTATGCCTGGTACCTAGTAAACATTATATAAATGTTTGTCTTAGAATGTTGTTTGGGAAATACAGCTTTATATTTTAAAAGCCTCTATATGTTTTCTTGTTTTATAGCAAAATCCCCATTCCTGTGTTCAATTTGTCCCTGATGGAAGGGTCTTCTAAAAAGATCTGATAACATAAGGATGGCCCTTTGGTTCAGCCCACTTCAGAGAACAGAAAGTTCTCCCTGAAACCTTCCAGGTCAGACTCATTGTGTGTGGGGAACACGTTCACCTGCAGGACTCAAATATTAGAGCAGGCCTAGGGAAAGGTTCAGAGAAGGCAATGGCACCCACTCCAGCACTCTTGCCTGGAAAATTCCATGGACAGGGGAGCCTGGTAGGCTGCAGTCCATGGGATCGCTAAGAGTTGGACATGACTAAGCGACTTCACTTTCACTTTTCATCTTCATGCATGGAGAAGGAAATGGCAGCCCACTCCAGTGTTCTTGCCTGGAGAATCTCAGGGACGGGGGAGCCTGGTGGGCTGCCACCTATGGGGTTGCAGAGGCGGACACAACTGAAGCGACTTAGCAGCAGCAGCAGCAGCAGCAGCAGGGAAAGGTTCAGCTGAAAGTCAGCAAGTCTGATTTTTTTAGGGTGGAGCCAAAAGACAGCTCCAGAATATTATGCCCTTTATAATAGAAAAAAATATGTAGGGAGCCTAGTATGTGTCATGGAACCTACTATGTGACAGGGAAACCTGGTGTGTTGCAGTCCATGGGGTCACAAAGAGTCACACACGACTTGGTGACTGAACAACAACAGCAAAACTTTGTGTCACTAATATTTCTCTCACTAAGACTTAAAACAGCTCTACAGAGTACTAATGATTTCTGTATTACAGATGAGAAAACTGTAACTGGGAGAGGTTAGGTAACTTACCCAAAGTAATTTAACTGGTTAGAGATGGAGCCAAAGTTTAACTGAAATCTGACTTGATTCCAGAGCCCTTTTTGGATGCCCCAGAGCATATGCTCCATGCATGCTACCTGAAGACAGAAGGAATTTCAACCCAGCAGGGCAGGGATGAGAAAATCTAGGCTGAGGTTTTCTTAGGACAGCAAGGTTTCCTTAGGGAAAGCAAGCTTGTCTGGTTCTGTAAGCCTACTGCAAAATCCTCCATTGCTGAGTCATTGAACAGGATCTTGAAGGCTGGAAGGGAACTTTCTAAAACTACCCAGTCACTTTTGCCCACTTCAGGAAGTTCAATGCCAAACACACATGATACTGAAAATAAGCAAGTCCCTTGTTTAGAAAGACCACAGTCCTCCAGACTGAAAGTTTTTTCTTAACAGTTGTGTACTCTAAGTGACACAAAAAGATGATGCTGGACAAGGATTCCAGAAAACCCCATGATGACTAGAAGGCATGCAGACCACAGGGCTTCTGGGGAGACCGGGAATGGGCCATGGAATCTCTTCAACCCAAGCCTCCACCCACTGGAAAACTTTCATTTGCTCCCACTTCCTGCAAGATGAGCTCTCACCTTGGTTTGGGATTCAAGGCCCTCCCTTACGGAGCTCTACCTTCCCCCATTCTCGCCTCCTGTCCCTCACCAAATGGGTTTACTATATGGTAAGCAGAGCTTGCCAGCACCCTCCTCAACACTCACTTTTGTTCATACTAGCCCTTCTCTTCCTCCTTCTATGCACCCCAGCCTGAAGTGACCTCTTGTTCCCCTGACCAGTTCCAAATGGTCTCAGAATTTGTTATCTTGGGCAGTTCTATAAGTCCTTCATTGTTAACTTTTCACACGTTCATTTATTGCCTCTCCAACTAGACTGTCAGGCGTCAAAGCCGTGTCTGATGCATCATCACACCCACAGCACCTTGCACAGTGCCCCGTGCCTCAGAGGTCTCAAGCAGCGTTTCTAGGCGTATTCTGAAGACCGATCAACTCACTCTTTGTTCTCACCTTTCTGTTTGTATCAAGTGGATCTTGAGCAAACAAAAAGGAATTTGGCAGCTTTTTTTTTTTTCCTCAGACTGTACTGGAAATTTAGCATTTCAGAAGATCTCTGCTGTATCATTAGAGTCCACTATATTCCAAGCATTATGATAGAAGCTTGTACATAATTCTGGAAGAAATTAAGCTAACAGGACCCAAGTAGTAAGATCCCTGAAAACTCTTGATGCAATTTCCCCAGCATCCTCAAAACAAACAAACAAACAAACAAAAATCAGCAACAGTGAAAACCTCTCCTCTGGATGGTTCCCATCTATGAACACCTACAGAAAGCTGGAGGGTCCTAAAAAAGAGGGAAACCAGATTGTTTCTACTGTTGTTGCTACTGTTCCCACCATAAAATATAGTGGAGAACTGGAAACAGAATGCAAGTCTGTCAACAGAGTCTTCTGACGTCACAAGCAGGTATTTTACACTCAGGAAGAGAGGCCCTACCAGAGAATGCAGCCAGCTGTTATATTTCCAGCAGTTATCCCTGTCACTCTGGGACTAGGGAGTATGACGACTGGGCCTAGTGACCTGGGTCTTGCATGCAGAAGTCACTGCTGTCAATCCACATTCTAAAGGGATTTCTTTCCTCCGAAGCCCTGCCTGTAACTTCCAGGATATCCTGGAGCAAGGGAGGGTCTGACATTAGTATTTAAGTTCCCAAGGTGATTTTCTTGTGCAGCCAGAGTTGAGAGCACCTGGGTTTTGACTCTGATCTCCATACCAGAAAGAAGCTTCTGGGTCCTGCCACCATCTCTATCCTTGAAAGAAAGTGAAAATCTCTCAGTCATGTCTGACTCTGTGTGACCCCATGGACTGTACAGTCTGTGGAATTCTCCAGGCCACAATATAGGAGTGAGTAGTCTTTCCCTTCTCCACGGGATCTTCCCAACCCAGGGATTGAACCCAGGTCTCCCGCATTGCAGGTGGATTCTTTACCAGCTGAGCATCCTTATGATCTGCCCAACTCCTGTCCTGGAGTAATCTGACTCCTTCCTAAGTATGCAGGTTAGGAAGGTAGATGGATTATAGATATTCTCTTTTCCCCTACTCTCTCCTTTCTATCCCTTCATCTCCTGTGGGTGGGTCCCTCCTCCTCTGGGAGGCTTTCCCATACATCTCAGCCCACGGCACCCGCTGTCTGCTCCAGCAGTGATCCCACAGTCGTCCAGCTTACACTCACCCACGTGAGGAGTTCAGCCCCTCATGTGGATATTCACCTCTGAAGAATATGAAATCACAGACTCCTCAAAGACAAGAACCATTCTCTGAATGTCTTTATGTTTTGATGGGGATGAGCATGGAATGCTGTGTACACAGTAGATGTAAGAGGTGCTTTAGTATTAATGGAAAGAAAAAGGAAAGGGAACAAGAGAGGGCAAGTTTTTATTCAACAAATATTTATTGCACCTCTATCATGAAACAGATGGAGAAACAGTAAACAAGTTAACAAAAGGTAAAATTTCCCAGATAGTGGTAAGTGTAATAAAAAATAAACAAACTGGGGGGTAAAGAGATAGGAAATGATGAACAAATAAATGAATGAATGAATTTATCAAATGTCTGTTAAATGCAATCTCTAAAAACATTTAATTCACATCCATCCAGGGTTTTCCTCACCAGCTTGCACAAAAGCGGAAGGGGGCCACTGAGTATCTATATTATTTTGCTAGGGCTGTAATAACAAAGTATCACAGGTTGGGTGCTTTAAAAAAGAAATTTATTGTCTCAGTTCTGGAGACTAGAAGTCTAAAATCAGGATGTGGGCAAGACTGACTCCTGAGAGTTGTGGCAGATCTATTCCAGGCCTCTCTCCCTGGTGTGTGCCCTAATGACCTCCCTGTGTAAAGATTTCATCTCCAGATGAGGTCACATACGAGGTACCGGGGTTAGGAGCTCAAGATATAAATTTTGGAGTAACGCAGTTCAGCATATGCGCGTGTGTATGCTGAGTCACTTGAGCTGCATCTGACTTTTTGTGACACTGTGAACTGTAGCTGACCAGGCTCCTCTGTCCATGGCATTCTCCAGCAAGAATCCTGGAGTGGTTTGCCAGGCCCTCCTCCAGGGGATCTCCCCAACCCAGGGATCAAACTCAGGTCTCTTATGTCTCAGAACATAAAGACATTCAGAGAATGGCTCTTGCATTGGCAGGAGGGTTCTTTACCACCAGTGCCTCCTAAGAAGCACAATTCAAGCCATAACAGCATCAAACGTTTTCAGCTTTCTACCAGGATCCACAGAGCATCCAGGGTTTACCACTTAAAGATTAATTTGTTCCATTGTAAATTTCTTGAGAGTAGGAATTCTGTTGTTCATACCTATTTCCTAAGTCACTAGGACCACTCCTGGCACATCGGAGGTATTTCACAAATGTCAGACTGAATTCACTTTTGTTCAAGAAAACTCAAAGCGAAGATGAGGACATTTACCCCCCAAAATCATGAAAGGTTGATAACCTGCAGCAATTCCTGGAACTCCCTGAGTCAAAGGAAATTATGTTTCCATGACACAGAATCTGTCTGGCTTTCTTAATTAGGGGTATTTGATGATGAGAGGAGACTTGTTTCTGAATAGTCTTTGCTTTCCTCCTCTCAAATCAATGGCCTCTGCTTCTGACATCAGAATTATCTCTACAGCAACTACATGAGTCACAGAAAGAAGGTCTGACTCTCAGTAGGTGATTGAGCAGCAGGAAAGAGGGAAAGCATCTTCAGATAGAGACCCCTTACTGAGACATACAGGAGAAAGGGAGGGCCCACAGCTAAGCCTCCCAGGTACCAAAAGCAACAGAAACAGCAAATTAGTTTTGACCAAGTGTCTCCCCAGGCTTCCCAGGTGGCACTAGTGGTAAAGAACACACCTGCCAATGAAGGAGACCTAAGAGATCCAAGTTTGATCTCTGGGTCAGAAAGATCTCCTGGAGGAGGACGTGGCAACCCACTCCAGGATTCTTGCCCAGAGGATCCCATGGTCAGAGGAGCCTGGTGGGCTATGGTCCATAGGGTCACAAAGAGTCAAACCCAACTGAAGTTGACTTAGCAGCAGCAGCAAATATCTCCTCACCTTCGGGATATGCTGCTACTCCCCCTTCCAGCTGCTTGGTAAAGGTCTCCAAAGCCCCACACCAACTGGGCCTCTCTTCCTCAGTCCCTGGACCAACTGTGAAAAGCTCAACAACCCAGAATGAAGATACATGGAGAGGTATAAGCTGTGACCGCCATCTTGCCTGATGCTCACTGAGGTGTATTATGGACTTCGGATGGCATCTCAGTCCAACCACCTCAGATTCCCTGAATGGGGGTTTTCCAGACCTGAAGACATACTTCCCATGTCTTCTTCCACCACTGAAATTGTTGAATGAAGATCTCAGCAAGGCTTTGTCAGAATGGGCAGTGTTATCAAGATCTGTTTATTCAGACCATCAAGAAAGAGAAGTCAGATGGTTAAGCAGGAAAGAGCTCCCATGCTTTCTCTTCCACCTGCAGCAGGTGTCTAGTCCTTCAGGTTGGACACCAAGCAAACCTGAAGAAAGACTTCTGGAAGATGATCCAGAAAGCTGAGGCATAATATCCAGATTCCAACTGATATTAAAGGAGAGAACCCTTTCCCCCACGCTGCTGTGAAGAGGCTGCTGAAACACCACAGTGTTAGTGAAAATGGTTAAAAACAACGAGGGGCTTGTTAGCAGTGTCTCTGAGGGAACATCACCAAATCCTTGGACTGCAGCCTCCCTCGGGATTTCTGGGGAGAGGACTTTTGCAGCAAATGCACATAGCTTATGATTACAGGACTTTCGACCTTCATTCTGGGAAGCTGGACTGGATCCTGTAAAGGCTGAGAGGAATTTGTTTTCCCCTGTGGCCTAAGTCTTGGATTAGTGTTTCTCAAATGGAGAAGATATTCTCAGAGAACTGCAAGATCTTGTTGAGATTTTTTTTTTTAATTTGGCTCTTTATTTTAGTGATAATATAAATTTCAGCTTGTTCTGAATCATCTGGATGACTTTTAGAATGCTCCATGAAATTTCAGTACCAGAGGTTGTGCTAGTGAATGTTTTCATAACAAATGAAGCCCAAATGACATCAGGGTTTATTGTATAAGTGAGGATTTTGAAATGGTTTGAATGTAAAAAAAAAAAAAACTAGAAAACTAGTGGGAGAATTGAATCATCACATGGCAGATGGTCCTGATTTCACATGCTCTTTCAGAACCTTGTCTCTATCCCCTCTAGAGGTGGAGTCTATATTTCCTCCCCTTTAACCTCAGTGGGCCTTTGTGACTGCTTCAACAAATAGAATGTGGTCAAAGTGATGCTGCATGGCTTCCTGGGCTAGGTCATAAAAAAGAGAGCTTCTTCCTGGCTCTTGCTCTCTGAACACTTTCCTTTGGAACACAGTTCAGACCCCATGGAGAGGCCACATGTCAACATTCTGGCTGAAAGACTCAGCTAAGAGTCAGAAGCTTGCGTCAAGTTCCAGGCATGTGAGTGAACAAATTTTCAGATCAGGGATTGGCAGATTTCTGACCTGTAGGCCAAATATGACTTATTGACTTTTTATGTTTTATTAGAACACAACCACACTCACTTATTGTCAGTGGTTTCTTTCTATGTCTTAAATACTTTGTCTATGACAGACTTTAGTAGTTATAACAAATTCTATGGTCTGCAAAGGTAAAAATAATTAACTATCTGATCTTTTACAGAAAAGGTTTACCATTCTCTTCATTAGATGATTCCAGCCCCTGGTCTTCAAGCCAATCCAGGTAAGTCGTAGGGTGCAGATACAAGCTCTCCCCAAGCCTCAACCCAAATCAAAGATTTCTAAGCAAAATAAATGCTGCTGTCTTAAGCCACTAATTTGAGGATGACTTATATACGTGCCCAGTCACGTCCAACTCTTTGCAACCCCATGGACTGTAGCCCGCCAGGCTCCTCTGTCCATGGAATTTTTCAAGCAAGAATACTAGAGTGGGTTACCACTCCCTTCTGCAGGGGATCTTCCGAACCCAGGGACTGAACCTGTGTCTCCTGCATTTGCAGTCAGATTCTTTACTACTGAGCCACCAGAGAAGCAGCTTATGTTGTAGCAATAGATGATTGAAACAGTTTTAAAAGCGTACTAGATTCAAGAGGTCCTTGCCAGAGCAGATGATTTCATATTCAGATTCTACTGCTCGGAACTTATCTTTGTATGTACTAAGTTGCAACAGTTCTTTAGCTTCAAGTATAGTAGGTAATTAGAGAAGGCAATGGCACCCCACTCCAGTACTCTTGCCTGGAAAATCCCATGGATGGAGGAGCCTGGTAGACTGCAGTCCATGGGGTGGCTAAGAGTCGGACACGACTGAGTGACTTCACTTTCACTTTGCATTTTCATGCATTGGAGAAGGAAATGGCAACCCACTCCAGTATTCTTGCCTGGAGAATCCCAGGGACGGGGGAGCCTGGTGGGCTGCCGTCTATGGGGTTGCACAGAGTCGGACACGACTGAAGCGACTTAGCAGCAGCATAGTAGGTAATTACAATAAAGATTTTTTTTTGGTTCCCAACTCTAAGAGTTAGATTAGATGCCTCCTTTAATTCAGATTTCAATAACATCACAATGTTAATTTATCTCTATGAAAAGATAATTTTACATTATTATCAGTAAAACTTCATTAAAATTGGTCTTCAAGACTTGATTGCTGGTATCAATATTGTGAAGTGTGTAGTCTGATTATTCTGAACTATCAAACCAAGCTTTGATGTTACTAGTGACATTTCCTATAACATACTTCGGCAAACAGTTATTCTCTGTATTAAGATAAAGTCAAAATGCAGAAAAAAACTAAACAGAACCAAAACCAAAATTTTTCTATTTTTAAATAACTTTGGGGTTTTGTTTTAGCAGAATATCATCTTTCATATTATATTTAATTATATAAAATTTTGTGGGTTTTTAGATTTGGTTTTCTAATTTCTGTGAATAGAGCTGTACACATACAATCCTATACCTACTTTTACACATACATATATGTATGCATGAGTGTGTTTGAAACATCAGAACAGGCAACAGAGTAAATCTGTAATGTATCATTTTTTGTTAAGAGGCCTGTACATACACAAAAGGACAAATATTTTATAATTCCACTTATGGTGGCTTAGACAGTAAACGGTAAAGAATCCACCTGTAATGCAGGAGACCCAGATTCAATTCCTGGATCAGGAAGATCCCCTGGGGAAGGGAATGGCTAGCCATTCTACTATTGTTGCCTGGAGAATCTCATGGTCAGAAGAACCTAATGAACCACAGTCTGTGGCGTCATAAACAGTTGGACATGACTGAGCGACTAATGCTTTCATGCTTATGTGAGGTGCCTAGAATAATCCAATTTATTATAGAGACAGAAAGAATAGTGTTAGCAGGGATTGTAAGAAAAGGAATGGGGAGCTACTATTTAATGGGTAGGAAATTTCACTTTGAGGTGATAAGAAAGTTCTGGAGAGGCATGTGGTGATGGTTGCACAAAAATATGAATGCATTTACTGCTACTGAATTTAACACTTAAAATGGTTAAAATGGTAGATTTTATGTTATTGCTATTTTACCAAATTAAAGACAGTAAGAGAAAGGGAACATTTCATGCAAAGATGGCACAATAAGGACAGAAACAGCAAGGATCTAACAGAGACAGAAGAGATTAAGAAGACCTGGCAAGAATACACATAAGAACTATACAAAAAAGGTCTTAATGACCCAAATAACCATGATGGTGTAGTCACTCACTTAGAGCCAGACATCCTAGAGAGTGAAGTCAAGTGGGCCTTGGGAAGCATTCTTACAAACAAAGCTGGTAGAGGTGATGGAATTCCATCACCTGAGCTATTTAAAATCCTAGAAAATAATGCTGTTAAAATGCTACATTCAATATGCCTGCAAATTTGGAAAAGTTAACAGTGGCCACAGGACTGGAAAAGGTCATGTTTCATTCTAATCCCAAAGAAGGGCAATGCCAAAGAATGTTCAAACTATCATACAGTTGCACTCATTTCACATGCTAGCAAGGTAAAGCTCAAAATCCTTCAAGGTAGGCTTCAATAGTATGTGAACTGAGGACTTCCAGATGTATAAGTTGGATTTAGAAAAGGCAGAAGAACCAGAGATCAAATTGTCAACATCCACTGGATTACAAAAAAAGCAAAGGAATTCCAAAAACATCTGCTTCATTGACTACGCTAAAGCCTTTGACTGTGTGGATCACAAGAAACTGGAAAATTCTAAAAGAGATAGGAATACCATATCCCCTTACCTGTCTCCTGAGAAATCTATATGCAGGTCAAGAAGCAACAGTTAGAATGGGACATGGAACAATGGACTGGTTCAAAATTGGGAAAGAAGCACATCAGGTCTGTATATTGTCACCCTGCTTATTTAACTTAAATGCAGAGTACATCATGAGAAATGCCAGGCTGGATGAATCACAAGCTGGAATCAAAATTACAGAGAGAAAGATCAATAACCTCAGATATGCAGATGATACCATTCTAATGGCAGAAAGTGAAGAGGAATAAAGAATCTCTTAATGAAGGTGAAAGAGGAGAGTGAAAAAGCTGGCTTAAAACTCAACATTCAGAAAAGTAAGATCATTGGCATCTGGTCCCATCACTTCCATGGAAATGGAGAAAAAGTGAAAACAGTGACAGATTTTATTTTCTTGGGCTCCAAAATCACTGCAGATGGTGACTGCAGACATGATTAAAAGATGCTTGTTCCTTGGAAGGAAAGCTATGGCAAACCTAGATAGCATTTTAAAAAGCAGAGACATCACTTTGCCAACATAGGTCAATATAGTCAAAGCTGTGCTTTTCCTAGTAATCATGTACAGATGTGAGAGTTAGATCATAAAGCTGGGCAGTGAAGAATTGATGCTTTCAAACTGTGGTGCTAGAGAAGACTCTTGAGAACCGCTTGGACTGCAAGGAGATAAAACCAGTCAATCCTAAAGGAAATCAGTCTTGAATATTTATTGGAAAGGATGCTGCTGAAGCTGAAGCTCCAACACTTTGACCACCTGATGCAAAGAGCCAACTCACTGGAAAAAGACCCTGATGCTGGGAAGATTAAGGGCAGGGTGAGAAGAGGGTGACAGAGAATGAAATGGTTGGATGGCATCACTGACTCAATGGACATGAGTTTGAGCATACTCTGGGAGATACTGAAGGACAGGGAAGACTGGCATGTCACAAAGAGTCAGACATACTTAGCAACCGAACAAGAAAGGGCAGGGGAGCGCCCTTTCTTGGGGTGCTATACCTTACTTAAATATGAGAAATCTCAGCTCAAACTAAAAGTAGCTAAGGATGTCTCTGGGACCTTTCCCTCAAGTCAGGATGCTTAACCTAGACTCTCGAGGTTTGAACACTCAGAAGGTGAGAAGAGGTCCTTTGGAAATGGCACCAAAGAATCGGGGCCCTGAGAAAGAGCATCTGTTTCTCAGCCTAAGCCACCCACCCTTTTTGGTGAGGGGCCCCTGAAAGCCCCAGAACCTAGGAGGGAGGAAGTGATTCTGGAGAGGAGCTGAGCATTCTAAAAGGAGAAGGTCTCCACCTGGAGGCACCCAGAAGTTTCAGCTGTAACACATCTTTTTGTTTCATACCAAATGAAAACTCCTAGAAGACAGGATCTTGATGCAAGAGAACCCTTGATCCTGAGGAACCCTTCCAACAAGAAGTGGAAACAAATAGTGAAGGAAATGGGGCGATGGGAAGGGAGATTTGAAGGTAGGCATTGAAAAGAAATGATGGAGCACACTCTAGGTGCTAGATTCTAGACTTTACATTCTTCTCCTTTAAATCTTCACAATAACACTCACTGTTTTTCATCTCCGGTTTGTAGAAGAGGAAACTAAGGTCAGAGAGATGAGCTAATTTGCCCAAGTGGTCACACAGGTCACAAGAAGCCAGGATGAGAATAGGGTCTGCCTGGCTGTCAAATCCCTGGTCCCTGCCCCTTCTGCTTCCTTGTTGCAGCCTCCCTGGCCATGCTCTCACCTGCTCTGTAATGGCTCTGCCTCGCTACAGCCTCCTTATCTGAAATTACCCTTTTCCCAGGCTAAAAGGAGCCCTTGGACTCTCTCTGAGTAATGTAAGAATTTAGAAAATAGTAAGGGGCCCTGGAGAAGTGGAATCTGGGGGAAACAGCAAGTCAGACTGCCCTCAGCTGGCACCAGAATAAGCCCATGGCAGGGCCCCTCATGGTGCTAGAGGAGTCACCAAACATCATTTGGGAGCACTAATATAGGAGACCTTCTTCAGGATGTTTAATTTAACATGCTGGTGCACCTGGGAACAAAGCCCTTCTGTAAGAAGATTAGGCATGCTAAACATTCTTCATAGCCAAACAGCAGCACAACCCTGGCTAGCCACACTGTTTGAAAATAGCTCTAAAAATATCATGAGCAGCTCCTGTTTGCCCCATCCAGGAGAAGGTAAACAAGTAAAATCAAAGGCAGCTGCTGCTCCAGCAGCCTCTTCCTGTATTTGTTTCTTCTTTCAGGCACGACCCACTCCCCCACCCCTACCCCTGCTTTTCCTACTCTCCACGGTTGGGCCATCAGTTCCTCTCCTCCATCAAATTAGACACAGGTGCAGCATCCGTCACCAAGATTTTTTCAGTGATTCTTTACACTTTACCATGAATTAGTTTTTTGTGTTTATGGCCATTTGACATTTTCAGAGTTGGATCAATATACTCCAGTAACCAAACTAAGGTTCAGGCCCTGAAAGTGGATAGAGGAGGTTAGGCTAAGTGACTTGTAGAGGACATGGTTCCACACCTGAAGCAACTCCAGACACCTCAATGGAACACACACGTGTGGGTCTGGGCCACTAGGTGACAATTCCAGCCCCCCTTTCAGCATTGCAGCTGGCCCTGGACAGCAGGCCTGTCCCTGGAGCACCGAGGTCTGACTTGTGTATCTTTCTGGGGCAAAGATCTCTGAGAAGCTCATGAATACCCTTTCATTATAGCAACCGACTCTTTCTTATCTACTTTTAACTTCACTGGATATACTTCTAAAATCACTCAGAGAAGCCTTTAAATGAAAAGAGAAAACCCTCATACCTCAGTAGGAATTCTATCTGACCAAATATTTTTCTGATATTAAGCAAGAGCCTTCATTACGTTATGTGCTTTGGAAAACCTGGGTCCTGGGGATTCCTCTTTGGAGATGCCCTCTCATGCTAGCCTTCCTTTCAAGGTGGGCTGTCAGGATAGTCTGGTTAGACTACCCTCCCATGCTTCCTTCTGCACCTGGAAAAGTCCTAGCTCCCCAGCCACTCTTCTGTGAAGCCTTTTTTGAGTCCTTTCCCAGACCTTAGCCCCACCTTCTCACCAAATATGATCAAAACAGATATTTGTCATGAGACTTCTCAACCATTAACACATCATCCCACTGTTATTTGTCCAAATGTGTCTTCCTCACTCAACGGCAAGTGTCTAGAGAGCAAGGGATAGTCTTAATTTATTTCTGATCCCCATAGCACCCAGCCCAGCAAGCTGCCATTCACCACCTGGAGAGCATGTGGAGACCAAAAAGAAGCCTGTTATCGCTCTGAAAATGCCAGCTGTCAGAACTAACCATTATCCAGTCACTGAGCAATTTCACATCATCTCTTCTGCCCTGTCCTAGGGCCTAAAGAGCTGAATCACTAGGTGGGTAGGTGAGGAATGGGGTGTGTTAGGTTGGATTTGAGGAGGTATATGTGTGGTGGTGTGGAAGTGCCTGATATATGGTTGGATTCCTTTTGGACACTAATCTGCTCCCTTATCTCTTCTTGCTCACAAAGAACTATCATCTGTCTGGGAAAAGTGGCCAACTGGATGGAGGCCATTTCCGCCTGTCTCAAAGCTGACTTCCTTTCCAGCTGCAAGAAAATTGTCCATAGAAGGACACAATTCGGAATTATGTCCTGGAATATTTTCCACCTGCTCTGCTTCCTTCAGAGTCTTGCTACTCCAAGTATGGTCCTCAGAACAACAGTATTAATATCACTTGGGAACTTGCTAGAAATGCAGAATCTCAGGCCCCATCCGGATATGCTGGATCAGAATCCACATTTCTACAAAAATCCCCAGGTGATTCATATGCACAATAAATTACAAGAGAACTGATCTACAGTGTACCTTGAGACCACAGTATTTCATAGGGTCACAATGGGATAAGTCAAATTCTGCACACTTTAGGTGTTTAAGAGGGCCTGTTATTTGGCAATGTTTGGGCGTTAAACAGCCTTGGCACATTTTTAGTTTATTGAGTTTAGTTTAGTTTATTGAGAGTTAACCATAAAGCCCCATCTGGTAGCAACCTATACCCCAGACCATAGTCTCTTGCCAGACTCTCAAAATATTCTTCAACATTAACCAGGCCATAATACCTGTGGTCACCGAGGGGAAGTGTATAGACAAGGTAAGGACAAAATGAAGGTTTTCTGACAAGCATTGGAGAACCATCACAGTCCAATGTGGTTTTCTTAGTAACTGCATCAGACAAATCTAAGAATTAGCAAGCCACTTAGGGTGGGAGTGAGGGAGTCACATGACTGGTGGAGCATTACAGCCTGGACTTACTTCAGTGATACTCACAAAATCTGAAGAAGCCCATGAGCTAAATAGTGATCAACCCCAGGAATCCTCCGCAGGGCAGTAGGCCCAGCAAGGATGGCCTGGGACTGACCTCAGCCACACTCTGGTTTCTGTAATTGGGCAGGACACTGTTCCCAGGACTTCTTGAGGTCAGATAAGTTATGGGTCAGAGCCAAGCACGTTCTCAGGGATGACAGGAATTGAGTCCACCTGGGAAAGGAGGGCGTGCCACTCACATAAGTGTGCAGATTGCCCAGGGTGCAGCCTTGGTAGAGGAACATCCACAGGGCAGACAGCAGGTGGCAGCCTGTGGGTGAGGCAGCTAGTGTGCATGGCTCACTTAATGTGAGGAATCGCTTGAGGATCTGCAAGGCATTGTGCGGACTTGACAATAAAGCCAGAGCTGGTGCTCAGCAGACAGGCAGAGACCAAGCTGTTGTGCTAAGACAGCTCCAAGAAACAGAACAAAGTGGGGCAAAGAAAGGAAGTATACTTTCAAAGACTTTAATAAAGTAGAAATGGAAAAAAAATGAGGTCCAAGGAGATAAAAAGTAAGATGGAATTGAAACTTAAGACCTGTTCTGTTACAACCCAAATTTTACCCTGAGTTGACCTTGAGTGTAGAAAGCTTGTATCACTTAGTTTCTTCTTTTTGCCTTTCTCTTGGTATGCAGGAAGAGGCTCCTTGCCCCTTTTCTCCCACTCAGGTCCTAATAGAGCCCTTTGTTCCTCTATTTCCAACCACAATGGCTTTCCTAACAATTTGCCAACAGCCCCTGGTATGGAAGCTGTCATTGACCCATGAAGTATCTGGTCAGAAACTGTTCCCAGACCAATGTGAACAACGTGTGTCTTTAACTATACATTTCGCATGTATGTGTGTGTGTGCCGTGTGCATGCTAAGTCACTCTGGTGGTGTCCGACTCTGTGCAACCCTATGGACTATAGCCCACCAGGCTCCTCTGTCCATGGGATTCTCCAGGCAAGAATACTGGAATGGGTTGCCATGCCCTCCTCCAGGGAATCTTCCCAGATCAGGGATTGAACCTGTGGCTCTTACGTCTTCTGCATTGGCAGGTGGGTTCTTTACCACTAGCATCAAGCCTCATATATATAATATATATATTTTATATATAAAAATTATGGTAACTTTAATAATATTTTCATTTAAAAATATTTCTTAATTTTATGGCAACAACTTAATAATAACTATATATAGTTGTTATTAAATTTTTTATACTTATTTAAACTTTGTTATAAAACCACAAAAATTACCCATAACGCCTTCACCTAAATAAAACCATTTTTCTCAGTCATCCCTGTGTGCCTTAGAATGACAAACACAGCTGAATAGAACCCATGTTGTCCGAGGCCACACCTGTCTGAAATAAAATAGAGTCACAGTAATGGTGAAACTGGCATTTCTCTGGCTCTGCTGTCATCTTCAATTCTGGGAAATCTGACCGCTCTCAAATTCCACCCACCTATTTCTGGGAGTCCCTAACCAAGGGTGGGGTGGGGGAGGTCTCTTGTGTTTTCCCAAATAAGGTTTTTTCAGTTACAAAGTGATCTTTACTATCATCCCTCTCTCCCTTCCTGTTCTGAACAAGTTTTGGTGTTACCTCCTGCATGCCTCTCAAACTGCAACTTCTTCCCTAATATCTGCACCCCGAAGATGGCTGTGCCCCCCAGCCTTTATCTTTGTACAAAACTCTCAATGTCTTAAAAGACTTAGGGTCTCCAACATGATCCCTGAGTACTGGATGAAAAGGCACACTGAGTGGGTGATGGGATGCTGCACTTGGAATCACAGTGAGATATACTCCTGGGCAGACCCATGACCACGCATGTGTGTGCTAAATTGCTTTAGTCGTGTCTGACTCTTTGCAGCTCTAGGGACTGTAGCCCGCCAGGCTCCTCTGTTCATGGGATTTTCCAGGCAAGAATACTGGACTGGGTTGCCATGTCCTTCTCCAGTGCCTGGGTAGACCCATTTTTTAGTTTTTAGTTCAGTCACTCAGTCGTGTCTGACTCTTTGCAACCCCATGAACCGCAGTACACCCAGCCTCCTTGTCCATCACCAACTGCCGGAGTCTACCCAAACCCATGACCACTGAGTCAGGGATGCCATCCAACCATCTCATCCTCGGTCGTCCCCTTCTCTCCTGCCCTCAATCTTTCCCAGCATCAGGGTCTTTTCCAATGAGTCAGCTCTTCACATCAGGTGGCCAAAGTATTGGAGTTTCAGCTTCAACATCAGTCCTTCTAATGAACACCCTGGACTGATCTGCTTTAGGATGGACTGGTTGGATCTCCTTGCAGTCCAAGGGACTCTCAAGAGTCTTCTCCAACACCACACTTCAAAAGCATCAATTCTTCGGCCCTCAGCTTTCTTTATAGTCCAACACTCACATCCATACATGACCACTGGAAAAACCATAGCCTTGACTAGATGGACCTTTGTGGACAAAGTAATGTCTCTTCTTTTTAGTATGCTGTCTAGGTTGGTCATAACTTTCCTTCCAAGGAGTAAGCATCTTTTAATTTCATGGCTGCAATCACCATCTGCAGTGATTTTGGAGCCCAGAAAAATAAAGTCAGCCACTGCTTCCATTGTTTCTAGAAGATGGCTGTGCCCCCCAGCCTTTATCTTTGTACAAAACTCTCAATGTCTTAAAAGACTTAGGGTCTCCAACATGATCCCTGAGTACTGGATGAAAAGGCACACTGAGTGGGTGATGGGATGCTGCACTTGGAATCACAGTGAGATATACTCCTGGGCAGACCCATGACCACGCATGTGTGTGCTAAATTGCTTTAGTCGTGTCTGACTCTTTGCAGCTCTAGGGACTGTAGCCCGCCAGGCTCCTCTGTTCATGGGATTTTCCAGGCAAGAATACTGGACTGGGTTGCCATGTCCTTCTCCAGTGCCTGGGTAGACCCATTTTTTAGTTTTTAGTTCAGTCACTCAGTCGTGTCTGACTCTTTGCAACCCCATGAACCGCAGTACACCCAGCCTCCTTGTCCATCACCAACTGCCGGAGTCTACCCAAACCCATGACCACTGAGTCAGGGATGCCATCCAACCATCTCATCCTCGGTCGTCCCCTTCTCCTCCTGCCCTCAATCTTTCCCAGCATCAGGGTCTTTTCCAATGAGTCAGCTCTTCACATCAGGTGGCCAAAGTATTGGAGTTTCAGCTTCAACATCAGTCCTTCTAATGAACACCCTGGACTGATCTGCTTTAGGATGGACTGGTTGGATCTCCTTGCAGTCCAAGGGACTCTCAAGAGTCTTCTCCAACACCACACTTCAAAAGCATCAATTCTTCGGCCCTCAGCTTTCTTTATAGTCCAACACTCACATCCATACATGACCACTGGAAAAACCATAGCCTTGACTAGATGGACCTTTGTGGACAAAGTAATGTCTCTTCTTTTTAGTATGCTGTCTAGGTTGGTCATAACTTTCCTTCCAAGGAGTAAGCATCTTTTAATTTCATGGCTGCAATCACCATCTGCAGTGATTTTGGAGCCCAGAAAAATAAAGTCAGCCACTGCTTCCATTGTTTCTCCATCTATTTGCCATGAAGTGATGGGACCAGATGCCATAATCTTTGTTTTCTGAATGCTTTGCTTTAAGCCACATCCTCTCCTCTTTCACTTTCATCAAGAGGCTCTTTAGTTCTTCTTCACTTTCTGCCATAAGGGTGATGTCATCTGCATATCTGAGGTTATTGATATTTCTCCCAGGTTGTGCTTCCTCCAGCCCAGCGTTTCTCATGATGTACTCTGCATATAAGTTAAATAAGCAGGGTGACAATATACAGCCTTGACATACTCCTTTTCCTATTTGGAACCAGTCTGTTGTTCCATGTCCAGTTCTAACTGTTGCTTCCTGACCTGCATATAGGTTTCTGGGTATGGTTGTGTGTAATTGCCAGTGCTGCAGAGGTGGCTCCCTATCTAGCAAGCCCATCAGAACTCAAGTGATAGAGGGTGGTGTTAAAGTAGGAAAGAACCTTAAAATTGCTTCAATTAATTAATTGTTTCAATTAAAGTTTGCAATCTTCTGCTTTAATACTTAGTGGGCACAAGTGGAGATACAATTCACAACCTGACATCACCATTAAGAACTGGAAAGCTGGAAAGGTGGATGGATTTTGCTATTGGAATTCAAAGGATTGATTCAACTAGGCTGAGAGTCAGAGAAGTCCACGCAGAACATGAGATATGAGCCCGGTTTCTGTTCAAACACTGCTATGTCCAACTCTTTGTGACCCCATGGACTGTAGCACGCCAGGCTTCCCTGTGTTCACTATCTCCCAGAGTTTGCTCAAACTCATATCCGTTGAGTCGGTGATACCATCCAACCATCTCATCTCTCTGTTGCCCACTTCTCCCCCTGCTCTCAATCTTTCCCAGCATCAGGGTCTTTTCCAATGAGTCAGCTTTTCCCATCAGGCGGCCAAAGTATTGGAGCTTCAGCTTGAGCATCAGTCCTTGCAATGAATAGTCATGGTTGACTGCCTTTAGGATTGACTGGTTTGATCTTCTCGGTGTCCAGTTTTTAGAAGTAAGTAAAATCGATGTGGGTAAGAGGAGCTGGTGAAAGCTTACTGTGTGGAGACCACCATATGAACAGAGCGCAGAGGCAGGAAAGCACAGGCGAGTTCAGTGATCTACTTGGCTCTAACTATGGGGGTGAGACATGTAGCTGGAAAGATACAGGGACTGCCACACTGAAGAGAAGTCTTAATGCCAGCTCAGGTGTCTGGATTTTTCCTCAAGGCACAGAGAGACAGCGAAAGATTTTCTGCACATGAATGACATGATGAAATTGGCATTTTTTTTTTTTTGAAATTGGCATTTTAAAGAAAATTGTTCTAGAGCTTGGATTCAGAAAACATAGGAGAAAAAATGTGAAGGAGATCAAGACAAATACAGTTATTGTACTGAGGTCTTTAGATTTCTTTGAATCTTGCTTTAAATTGCTTGTTTAGCGCTTCCCTGATGGTCCAACTATTGGGAATCTACCTGCCAATGCAAGGGACGTGGGTTCAATCCCTGATCCGGGAAGATCCCACATGCTATGAGGCAGCTAAGCCCTGGGCACAACTGCAGAGCCCGTGCCCTAGAGCCTATATTCCATAAGAGAAGTCACTGCAATGAGAAGTCTGCACACTGCAACTAGACGTTAGCCGCCGCTTGCTGCAATGAGTTCAGCAATGAAGATGCAGCCAGAAATAAATAAATAATGAATAGATAAAAATAATTTTTTTAAAAATTGCTTGTTTAAATATAGTTATTGCTAATTCCAGTGAATGCTTTGGATACAAATTATTCTTCACAATTTTTGAAATGCTACTTTCTAAATTAACATATAGTTGATTTATAATATTAGTTTTAGGTGGACAGCATAGTGATTCAGTATTTTTTACAGATTATACTCCATTAAAAATTATTACAAGATAATGGCTACAGTTCCCTGCACTATACGATATATCCTGGCTTTTATCTGCTTTATACATAGTAGTTTGTATGTCCTAATCCCATACCCTAACTTGCTTCTCCCCCTCATCTCTCCCCTTCAGTAACCACTGGTTTGTTTTCACATCTGTGAGGCTGTTTCTGTTTTGTTATTTATGTTTGTTTATTTTTATTTTCTTGATTCCATATATAAATGACTTGTTATGATATTTATCTCTCTCTGTCTGACTTGTTTTACTAAGCATAATATTCTGTAGTTCTGCCCTACATGTTGCTGTAAATGGCAGAATTTCATTCCTTTTTATGATATTTCTTTGTGTGTGTCTGTCTATATATACCACATCTTCCTTATCCATTCAGTCTGTTGATGGGCATTTAGGCTGCTTCCATATCTTAGCCATTGTAAGTAGTACTGCTATGAAGATTGCAGTGCATGTATCTTTTTGAAATAGTGTTTTCATTTTTTTTCTAGATATCTACTCAGAAGTAGAATTGCTGGATCATAAGGTAATTCTATTTTTAGTTTTTTGAAGACCTTCCAAACTGTTTTCCATAATGGCTGCATCAGTGTACATTCCCACAAACAATGTACAAGGGTTCTCTTTTCTCCACATTGCTGCTGTGTTTCACTTGCCAAGTAGTGTCCAACTCTTTGCGACCCCATAAACTACAGCACACCAGGCTTCCCTGTCCTTCACTATCTCCTGGAGTTTTCTCAAACTCATGTCCGTTGAGTCAATGATGCCATCCAACCATCTCATCCTCTATTGCCCCTTTCTCCTTCTTCCCCCAGTCTTTCCCAGCATCAAGGTCTTTTCCAATGAGTCAGCTCTTTGCATCAGGTGATCAAAGTACTGGGGCTTCAGCTTTAGCATCAGTCCTTCCAATGAATCCTAAAGGTTGATTTTCTTTAGGATTGACTGTTTTGATCTCATTGTTGTCCAAGAGACTCTCAAGAGTCTTCTCCAGCACCACAATTAGAAAGCATCAATTCTTCGGCATTCAGCCTTCTTTATGGTCCAAGTCTCACATCCATATATGATTACTGGAAAAACCATAGCTTTGACAACATGAACCTTTGTCAACAAAGTGATGTCTCTGTTTTTTAAAGTGCTAGGTTCTCCACATTCTCTCCAACACTGGTTGCTTGTAATCTTTTTAATGATAGTCATTCTGACAGGTGTGAGGTGATATCTCATTGTTTTGAATATCATTCCTCTGTAATTAGCAATGTTGAGCATCTTTTCATGTGTGTTAAACATCTGTGTATCTTCCTTGAAAAAATGTCTATTTAGGTCTTCTGCCTATTTTTTGACTAAGTTGTTTGAATTTTTAGTATTAAGGTATATGAGCTATTTATGTAGTTTGGGTATTAACCCCTTGGCAGCCATATCGTCTAGTTTTGGTGGTTTTTTCTTTTTTTTGCATTTCATAGGTTGTGTTCTCATTTTGTCAATGGCTTCCTTTGCCATACAAAAACTTTTAAGTTTAATTAGGTCCCATTTGTTTATTTCTTTTGCCTTAGAAGACAGATCCAAAAAAATATTGCTATAATTTATGTCAAAGAGTTTTCCACCTATGTTTGTTCTAGGACTTTTATAGTCTCAGATCTTACATTTTGGTCTTTGATCCATTTCAAGTTTATATTTATATGGTTTGAGAAAATGTTTTCATTTCATTTTTATGTGTAACCATCCAGTTTTCCCAGCACCATTTATTGAAGAGATTGTTTCCTTCATTGCATATTCTTGCCTCCTTTGTCACGGGTTAATTGACCGCAGGTGCACAGGTTTATTCCTAGGCTCTATTAGGTTCTACTGGTCCATGCATCTGTTTTGTGTCAATACCACTATGATTATGTAGCTTTGTAGAATAGTCTGAAGTCAGGGAGGGTGATACCACCAGCTTTGCTTTTTTCTCTCAAGCTTGTTTTGACAGTTTAGGATCTTTTGTGGTCACCATATGAATTTTGGAATTATTTTTTCTTGTTCTGTGAAAAATGTCATGGCTATTTTGAGAGATATTGCACTAAACTTGTAGATTACTTTGGGTAGTGTGGACATAGAATATCAGTTCTTCCAATCCAAGAGCACAGGATGATCTTTGCTTATTTGTATTGTCTTCCAATTTCCTTCATTGATGTTTCATATTTTTCAAATTATACTTCTTTCACTGCCTTGGTTAAATTGATTTCTAGATATTTTAATCTTTTTGATGTAATTTTAGCATGATTTTAAACAAACTTCTATTTTTGTGGGGGGCAGGAAGGGCATGGCCGCATCTTGCCGCTTGAGGGGTCTTAGTTCCCCAACCAGAGACTGAACCCAGGCCCTGTCAGGAAAGCACTGAGTTCTAGCCACTGGACCAACAGGAATTCCCCTTAGCTTTCTCTTTCTGATAGTTCATTATTAGTATATAGAAATACAACTTTTTTCTCTAAATTAATCTTGTATTCTGAAACTTTACTGAATTTATTAGTTCTTATAGTTTTGTGGTGGAGACTTTAGATTTTTCTATAAAGTATCAGATCATCTATAAATAGTGACAGTTTTAGTACTTCCCTTCCAATCTGTATGCTTTTTATTTCTTTTTCTTGTCTGACTGTTATGGCTAGGATTTCCAATACTTTGTTAAATAGAAGTGGTAAGAGTGAGCATTCTTGTTTCTAAATTTAGAGGAAAGGCTTTCAGTTTTTCACCATTGAGTGTGAGTTTAGTGGTGGGTTTGTTATAAATGGCCTACATTACGCTGAGATATGTACCCTCTATATCCACTTTGATGAGAGTATTTATCATGAAATGATGTTGAATGTTGTCAAATTCTTTTTCTGCATCTATTGAGTTGATCATGTTATTTTTATCCTTCCTTTTGTTAATGTGGTGGTCCACACTGATTTGTGAATGTACCATCCTTATATCACTGGAATAAATCTAACTTGATTTCTTTGGATCTTGCTCTAAATTGATTGTTTAAATATAGTTCTTGCTAATTCTAGTGAATATTCCAAGTACATATGATTCTTTGACAATTTAAAAATTTCTATTTTTGATGGCAAAAAATTACTGAGTAGAGTAGCACTCTTTGCTATTCCCTTAACCATACTTATAGGAAGGTCAGCTGTTTAAAACATCAGACTATATATAATTTACCTGTTAGTACGTTAGAATAAATAGCTTTTAGTAACTATAAATTCATCAGAGAGAGTGTAAAAATGGCATGTATTTAGGGCTAAACTTCTGGTTAGCAAACCAGAAATGTGAGATAATGTGTTTCAAATATGAAAGGTATACACATTCAGATGACTTCATGATTTTTTTTCCCTCAAATGTGTAAAATATGTGTGCATCAATTTTTCTTATTTACAAAAATAATGGTCTTTCTTGAAGTGTTTACATGTATGTTACACTCTTGGTTTAGTTTGATTTGGTTTTGTATGGGTTGGGTTTTTTTGTTTTGTTTTGCTTTATTACTTTTTGAAACAATTACAAAAGTAAAGAAAATGTTTTATTTTTATCTTGCCTTTCTGTATTTGGAGAACTCCCTATCTATGAGTCTCGGTGGGAGCAAATCTTGCAGATTCTCACTTTCCAGTTTCTTTGTCCTTGAGTGTGGGAGAATGCCCTAAGCTCAGTCAAACAAATGTGAACTCCCTGGACCTTGAAGAATGGGTTATCACAAAGAAGCATGTGTCCATTTTTGGTGACAGGTGAAGGCAGAAGAGCTTCCGGTTAGCAGCAGTAGTATCCAGCACTTAAAGCTGGGCAGCACTGTGAGGCGTGGTGACCAGGAGTTAGTGGCAGCAACAGCAATGTTCTTAGCAGTTCCTGGTTCAGGTTGGGGTTCACTGGTTATTTCCTTCCTCTTAAACTTGTTCTTGGGGCTTCCCTGGTGGCTCAGAGGTTAAAAGCGTCTGCCTGCAATGCGGGAGACCTGGGTTCGATCCCTGGGTCGGGAAGATCCCCTGGAGAAGGAAATGGCAACCCACTCCAGTATTCTTGCCTGGAGAATTCCATGGACGGAGGAGCCTAGTGAGCTACAGTCCACTGGGTCGCAAAGAGTCGGACACGACTGAGTGACTTTTCTTCAATTCTTACAGACTGTTCTTACAAACTTGTTCTTACAGACTGTGAGTTTTGTGAGTTCCCAATGTCCTTTAAATAATTTCCTTTTCCCCTAAAATCAGCCTTGGTCATCCTCTGTTGTTTGTAAGAAACTTGGCTGATATGTATAACTTTATTGTTTAAAAAAGTCAAAAAATAAAACCACACATAAGCTCCTTTATGGTAAAACCTTTAACATTTTATTTCTAAAGGCATTCATAATGTTTCATACATCCATATGTATTAAAATACACACATGTGCATGTGTGTGTACATGCAATTAGTTAAGATGCTTTTAGATGCAAGTAACGGAAACTTCAACTCAAATTGTCTATAACACAGCTGCTGTTCTTAGTTTCCTGACCTTCAGCCTCACCTAGGCCTTATAGACTGAAGAGTACAGACTGACCTGCTAGCTATCCTTAATGATTCTGACTGTCCTAATCCTATTGTGAATCTACCAATATCATTCCATAGAGCCAGGAGATCTTGGACTCCACTAATTACAGTGACTGCCTCTTGACTGAGTGCAGAACCAGCAGCTGCCTACCCACAAAGGCTAAGGTTTTATGGAACAGCAGAGGCTCACCCATAGGGGAAACCCAAGGGCCTCTAAGGAGAGCTCTGTGGTGACAAACACTTCCTAGACCACAGCATCTGAATCTGTGACACCCACTCTTGTTCTCCTCCCTAGTCTCTTTCAACCCTTCCTGCTCAGATCTAAGAGTTTTCCTTGGATCTTGATTTCCATGCATGTCCTTTCTTGGGTCTGGCATCATCTATGGTTGCCTTGAATTCTAGCCACGGACCACCTTTAATTTCACTCTTTCCTCAGAGACTTTCTACCATGAATTGTTCTCTTGCCTTAGCCCAGCCAGTTCCTGATTTGTGATTTGATGTTTTCAGTCCCACTGACAGATCCAGGTGAGGATTCTTGGTCAAAGTATCACTGTCCTTGTACTCAATGGTATGAGTACCCTATAATTCCAACAAGCCAGAAAGGTAGCAGAAAAAAAATCATCAAAATTTGGGTATTATATCAACAGAAGCAAGCAGGAAAATTATGGGCTATGTTTTTCCTCTTTGCAGTTGTCTATACTAAAAATTTATGTATTTTTAAACAGTGTAATAACTATGATCACAGGCAATCCATTGAAAGCTAATATAGGGTTTGTCTATATTAATAAATCCATATTAGCATAATGATTTTAAAGTATATTTTAAACCCAACTGATCTTTTTCCCCCCCTTTTACAGGGTGACATTAATTGTTCCAATTGATATAAGAAGGATAGAAAGAAAGACTGAGAAGTCAAAACATCTACCAGTTATTGGGTACCGTTAATTGCAGAATGGGTCCCTTTGTTTTAGATTTTAGGGAGTTTTAATGATATCTTCCCTGGTGGCTCAGAGGTTAAAGCGTCTGCCTCCAATGTGGGAGACCCGGGTTTGATCCCTAGGTCGGGAAGATCCCCTGGAGAAGGAAATGGCAACCCACTCCAGTATTCTTGCTTGGAGAATCTCATGGACTGAGGAGCCTGGTGGGCTGCAGTCCATGGGGTCACAAAGAGTTGGACACGATTGAGTGACTTTACTTACTTACTTACTTAATGATATCAAGCAAACACTACCCTCTCCCTACCTACAGACTAAAGGTCCATGAGTTTTGTTGGGGAGGAAGAGAAAGGAAGAGAGAGGAAGAAATGATGCAGGATAAGCAATATATAATGTTTTTATAAAACTCCATTTCACCCCAGGTCTTCAGTGAACTTACAGTTCAGTTCAGTCGCTCAGTCGTGTCCAACTCTTTGCAACCCCATGGACTGCAGCATGCCAGGCCTCCCCGTCTATCACCAACTCACGGAGTTTACTCAAACTCATGTCCATTGAGTCGGTGATACCATCCAACCATCTCATCCTCTGTTGTCCCCTTTTCCTCCCTCCTTCAATCTTTCCCAGCATCAGCGTCTTTTCAGATGAGTCAGTTCTTTGCATCAGGTGGCCAAAGTATTGGAGTTTCAGCTTCAGCATCAGTCCTTCCAATGAATATTCAGGACTGATTTCCTTTAGGATGGACTGGTTGGATCTCCTTGCAGTCCAAGGGACTCTCAAGAGTCTCCTCCAACACCACAGTTCCAAAGCATCAATTCTTCAGCACTCAGCTTTCTTTATAGTCCAACTCTCACATCCCTACATGACTACGGGAAAAACCATAGCTTTGACTAGACAGACTATGTTGGCAAAGTGATGTCTCTGCTTTTTAATATGCTGTCTAGGTTGGTTATAACTTTTCTTCCAAGGAGCAAGCATCTTTTAATTTCATAGCTGCAGTCACCATCTGCAGTGATTTTGGAGCCCAAAATGTAAAGTCTGTCATTGTTTCCACTGTTTCCCCATCTGTTTGCCATGAAGCGATGGGACCAGATGCCATGATCTTAGTTTTCTGAATGCCGAGTTTTCAGCCAGCTTTTTCACTCTCCTCTTTCACTTTCATCAGGAGGCTCTTTAGCTCTTCTTCACTTTCTGCCATAAGGGTGGTGTCATCTGCGTATCTGAGGTTATTGATATTTCTCCCGGCAGTCTTGATTCCAGCTTGTGCTTCATCCAACCCAGCATTTCTCATGATGTACTCTACATATAAGTTAAATAAGTAAGGTGACAATACACAGCCTTGACATACATCTTTTCCTATTTGGAACCAGTCTGTTGTTCCATGTCTAGTTCTGACTGTTGCTTCTTGACCTGCATACAGATTTCTCAAGAGGCAGGTCAAGTGGTCTGGTATTCCTATCTCTTTAAGAATTTTCCGCAGTTTATTGTGATCCACACAGTCAAAGTCTTGGACATAGTCAATAAAGCAGAAATAGATGCTTTTCTAAAACTCTCTTGCTTTTTTGATGATCCAGCGGATGTTGGCAATTTGATCTCTGCATACTCAAATGTCTCATGTGACATTTGGGAGATGGGAAAGAGAAGAGGGGAGAGACAAGACAGGCAGTAGAATGTGGGGAAGAAAGAGCTGCTAAGGGGAGATAAAAACGAGACACTGAAAACCAGAACTGAAGTCAGGTGACCCTGAGCACCTGAGTTTCCTGGCCCTGCTACCCGAGAATGGCAGAGCACAGTGCTGCCTCCTTGAAATGTGGGCAGGAAGTGGACGGAGCAAGGGACAAGTGATTTCTTAAATCTTAAAGGACATAAGCAGAGGTGTCATCTCTGCTGACATCTGGGTTTCGGTGTTGAATATTTCCACCCCTACAGTTTACTTTCAGGAGTTTGTCATTACTATCTGTATTTCACTGCTATATAGGGAGTTACCTACCAACAGAGGAAAAACATAAACTTACTTTTCATGTAAAACTGACTTTTGAGCACTTTTCAGTTGTCATCAGGGGCCCGCTGACACTAAAGTCAAACAATGTTGCCTGAGCAATCTGCACAGTTAGATTGTATAATACAAGTACCTTACACCTGGCCCTTCTGTTTGTAGCATCCAAAGATACCAAGAAAATATTAGAGTGTGCTCATCTGACAATGCAAGAGTAAATGAAAGCAGGTATCCCTCAGTTAAGTGTGTCCTACATTATAAATGAGTGAATGGGCGGAGTAGTGACTGAGTGAGTAAACTCACCTGTCAGAAAACTCTTTTCAAGAGTAGAACAAGTTTCTTTCCTTCTTTTCCTAACTGAGAAAAATCTGCTGATCTGATATCATTTAAACTGTTTAATCAGTATGGTTTCCTCACAGGTCCTGAGTCAAATGCCCAGGGGAAGAATTATATTCCCAGCTTTAATGTAGCAGTCAAGGAATTTTTCTTCATGATTATTTCCTATGAGTCCCTACCTGCCTGGCACCCTCAGCTGAAGGCCTGGACGCCCCCAATCTACATGCTTAGGGTCACCCTGTTCCTGAGCTGATCTTGATCAAGGCAGGAGCCTAGCTCCATCACCTGGTGGGACCTAGATACAGTCTTGTCATTTGTTGTGAGTTTCAGGTGGGCCTTAGCAACCCAAGTGTCACTATAGTACTGCATACCTCAACATGCTATGCTTAGTCATCTGTACTTGACCTCCTCCTGTTTGCCCAGAGTTCTGCCCTGGATTCTAGTCCATTTGGCTAGAGCTCCAATTCTACCTGGATCTTAGCAACACAGTTCCATCTCCCCACCCCCATTCCTGTACTCCCAAACTCAGGCTGGGCAGAGATTTGAATAAACTGAACTTGGAAAACCATGATCCTGTCCCTACCGGATTTTAAGTGCTAGCATTGCCTGGAACAGTTCCCTTCTGACAGAGTGACCTCCCTTAAGTGTCAACATGGAAATGAGCCAACAGTCTTAAAATTATTTCCCTGTTAATCTTAGGCAGATGGGGGCAAGTGGGGCTAATATCAGTCTGGTGGGTTAGGCATGGCAGCAGTGACATTCAAGGTCAGGTGTTGACATCTGGGGCAGTGGTTTACTTTGAGACTATCTGTTTGTTTTGGGCAGGTACAGTAGCTGGGTCTCAACCCTTGGGAAAAGATGGATAAGAATTTACTTAATTGGCCTGAGGTTCTAGGGAAGTCTCCAGTTCTAATAGGCTACCAGCTTGCCAGACAGGGAAACTCAAATGGGTGCCAGCATCTATAGATTAGTTCACCACAGGGTAGGAGAGAAAGAGGGCAGAGCTTTTCAGACTGTGGGGCTCAATGAACTAGTAATTTGAAATCAATTTAAAGGGTCTCTATAAGCATTTTAAAAATTAGATGAAATGCATAGGATAAGCTAGAACAGAAAATATCAAAGTATATGGAATGTGGTAAAGAGTTCAGTTCAGTTCAGTCGCTCAGTCGTGTCCGACTCTTTGCAACCCCATGAATCGCAGTACGCCAGGCCTCCCTGTCCATCACCAACTCCCAGAGTTCACTCAGACTCACGTCCATTGAGTCCATGATGCCATCCAGCCATCTCATCCTCGGTCGTCCCCTTCTCCTCCTGCCCCCAATCCCTCCCAGCATCAGGGTCTTTTCCAATGAGTCAACTCTTTGCATGAGGTGGCCAAAGTACTGGAGCTTCAGTTTTAGCATCATTCCTTCCAAAGAAATCCCAGGGTTGATCTCCTTCAGAATGGACTGGTTGGATCTCCTTGCAGTCCAAGGGACTCTCAAGAGTCTTCTCCAACACCACAGTTCAAAAGCATCAATTCTTCTGCACTCAGCCTTCTTCACAGTCCAACTCTCACATCCATACATGACCACAGGAAAAACCATAGCCTTGACTATATGGACCTTAGTTGGCAAAGTAATGTCTCTGCTTTTAATATACTATCTAGGTTGGTCATAACTTTTCTTCCAAGGAGTAAGCATCTTTTAATTTCATGGCTGCAGTCACCATCTGCAGTGATTTGGGAGCCCAAAAAAATAAAGTCTGACACTGTTTCCACTGTTTTCCCATCTATTTCCCATGAAGTGATGAGGCCAGATGCCATGATCTTCGTTTTCTGAATGTTGAGCTTTAAGCCAACTTTTTCACTCTCTTCTTTCACTTTCAACAAGAGGCTTTTTAGCTCCTCTTTACTATGTTTCATGAAACTTTTGCTTCCATTAAATAAACTTTACATGTACTATCTGTGAGATATGTGAGTAAAGGGGAAGTGGGGGATGGGGAGAGAGAGATGTATTTTCATTTTCGGTTTGAGGTTTTGACACATGCAGAAAGTGAAATATAAGCAATAAACAAATATTTGCAATAAATATAATGGATGAATCTCAATACTCAAAATAAATTTTAAGTTCTATCAGAAAACCACAATTACATGAAGATAGATATGCTATTACATGTTATTGCTGGTGATAGCAACAAACTAGAAATCATTCAAATGTCTATTTAAGAAAAACTGAATAAACTAGAGTTCATACTACTTTGCAGAATTATACAGTAGTTAAACATTTATGCTTCAAAATACCTACTCTTTGAGACCCCATGGACTGTAGCCTGCCAGGCTTCTCTGTCTGTGGAATTCTCCAGGCAAGAATACTGGAGTGGGTTGCCATTTCCTTCTCCAGGGGATTTTCCTGACCCAGGGATTGAACCCGCATCTCCTACACTGCAGGCAGATTCTTTACTGACTGAGCTACCAGGAGTGTTTACCAAGTGTCAGAAAGAATTCTAAGGGCTTAAATCATTTTATCTTCACAATATGCCTTTGAGGTAAGTACCATTATTGTTGCCATTTTAAACATAGAGTACTGAGGCAGAATGAAAGTAAATTAATGAAAGTAATAGAACAATAATTTGAACTCTGGCAGTCTTGTGCCAGAGTCAATTTAGCCATTATACTCCTTTTAATAAATATATTTAAGAAATTCATCAGGAATGAGATAAAACAATATTTACCAGATTTAAAAAGGGCTTCCCAATGGTGCTAGTAGTAAAGAACTCGCCTGCCAGTGCAGGAGATAAGAGATGCAAGTTCAATTGCTGGGTCAGGAAGATCCTCTGGAGGAGGACATTTCAACCTACTCCAGTATTCTTGCCTAGAGAATCCCATAGACAGAGGAGCCTGGTGGCCTACAGTTCACAGAGTCACAAGGATTCAGGTACAACTGCAGAGACTTAGCATGCACTCACATATCAGATTAAGATAAAAGGAGTAAAACCCTTGCTGGAGTGGCAGTGGAAAAACAGGCATACTAGTCCAGTCTTTGGAACACAGCAATGAAGAATCTTTCTATAGTGTAGTCTATACAGGCAAAAAGTATTAAAACTTTATATTTTCATATACAACTTCTTTTAGTAATGCACAAGGAAATAATTTTAAACAAAAAAGTTGTTTAAATATTTATATCTGTACCATTAATAACAAAAAAATATGAGTACGATGCAAATGCCCTGATTTGAGGGTTGGTTTGGCAAAATATAAAGTAAAATAATGTAAGCATATAACTACTAAAATGATAACTTGGTGATCTACATTTGTGTATCTAAATGTGCATAAAATCTTAAGTGGAAAAAGATCCAAACTAATACATACACAGTCATTTAAATTATTTGTTATACTCTTGCTATAGCAGATAAGGACCAAGAGATTTATGTGAATGGTTAGCTCTGTTGTTGCTGTTGTGCAGTCGCTCAGTCACGTCCATCTCTTTGCGACCCCATGGATTGCATGCAGCACGCCAGGCTTCTCTGTCCTTCACCATCTCCTGGAGGTTGCTCAAACTCATGTCCATTGAGTTGGTAATGACATCCAACTATCTCATCCTCTGTCATCCCCTTTTCCTCCCCTAGCTCTGTTAGCACAATAAAATCTTTGTGCTTTATTTCCTTAAAATTTTAAAAAATGTATAATAACAGGGATAGGATTATATCGTCCCTTAATAAGGCTGAATTCATGAAGCAAGGTCTATAAAGGTCATTTCCTCTGAAAACCAATTCTAGAGTGTTAGTACCTGCCAATATATGTGTGTATCTGAGCCTGGAGTTAGGATAATAGAAAGGTCTTTCAACCCTGCTTCTTGGTGTAGATAATTTAATTTAATCTTTCTAAATCAGAATCTCCAGGAAAGTCACCCAAGTATCATCTGTATTTTGAGGGAAAAAAAAGAAACTCTAGGAAACTGTGATAAATAGATATGTTTGAAAACAAACAAATGAATAAAATAACAGTTTGCCTGTTTTCCATAACCTCTAAATAAAATCTTTTATTTCAGCTAATTTTTAGGTATGTGCTATGTCACTTTAGTCATGTCCAACTCTTTGCCACCCTATGGACTGTAGCCTGCCAGGCTCCTCTGTCCATAGGGTTCTCAAGAATACTGGAGTGGATTGCCATGCCATTCTCTAGGGGATCTTCCTGACCAAGGATTTTTCTGCTATATTGGCAGGTGAATTCTTTACACTAGCAACACCTGGGAATCCCAATTTGTTAAGTATGAAATGTTACTTCCTAGTTAATAACATTTACAGAACATATTCATTAAAAGGTACCATTAAGGTACATACGTTTTAAAAAGCAGCAGAAAAAATGTTAGCAAACGACTAGAAAGCTGGATTTAGACAAGGCAGAGGAACCAGAGATCAAATTGCCAACATCTGTTGGATCATAGGAAAAGCAAGAGAGTTCCAGAAAAACATCTATTTCTGCTTTATTGACTATGCCAAAGACTTTGACTGTGTGGATCACAATAAACTGTGGAAAATTCTGAAAGAGATGGGAATACCAGAACACCTGACCTGCCTCTTGAGAAACCTGTATGCAGGTCAGGAAGCAACAGTTAGAACTGGACATGGAATAACAGACTGGTTCCAAATAGGAAAAGGAGTACATCAAAGCTGTATATTGTCACCCTGCTTATTTAACTTCTATGCAGAGTACATCATAAAAATGCCAGGTTGGATGAAGCACAAGCTGGAATTAAGACTGCCAGGAGAAATATCAATAACCTCAGATATGCAGATGACACCACTCTTATGGCAGAAAGTGAAGAAGAACTAAAGAGCCTCTTGATGAAAGTGAAAGAGGAGAGTGAAAAAGTTGGCTGAAAACTCGACATTCAGAAAACTAAGATCATGGCATCTGGTCCCATCGCTTCATGGCAAATAGATGGGGAAACAGTGGAAACAGTGACTTTATTTTGGGGGGCTCCAAAATCACTGCAGATGGTAACTGCAATCATGAAATTAAGAGACACTTGCTCCTTGGAAGAAAAGTTATAACCAACCTAGACAGCATATTCAAAAGCAGCAAAGGTCCATCCTAGTCAAAGCTATGGTTTTTCCAGTAGTCGTGTATGGATGTGAGAGTTGGACTATAAAGAAAGCTGAGCACTGAAGAATTGATGCTTTTGAATTGTGGTGTTGGAGAAGACTCTTGAGAGTCCCTTGGACCACAAGGAGATCAAATCAGTCAATCCTAAAGGAAATCAGTGCTGAATATTCACTGGAAGGACTAATGCTGAAGCTGAAACTCCAATACTTTGGCCACCTGATGCGATGAACTGACTCATTTGAAAAGACGCTGATGCTGGGAAAGACTGAAGGTGGGAGGAGAAGGGGACAACAGAGGATGAGATGGTTGGATGGTATCACCAACTCAATGGACATGAATTTGAGTAAACTCCATGAGGTGATGATGGACAGGGAGGCCTGGCGTGCTGCAGTCCATGGGGTCGCAAAGAGTCAGACATGACTGAGCAACTGAACTGAACTGAGAAAGAACCTAAATATTCACCATTTTTTCAGACTGATCAAATAATTGTACTTTCACACAATGGAAAACCACACTGCTGTTTTTTTTTTTTTTTTAATGAGGCAGAACTCTATGTACAAATACAAAATGTCTCAAACATATATTATTAAAATATAAATGTGAGATACATTGTGCTAGCATTATGCCTTCCCTCCTTCCCAGTTTGTATGTTCAAAGATTATCTCTGGAAGTTGTCTCTGGGCTTGGTTGATTGAGGTTACAGAGATAGGGTAAAAGAGTAGACTGACTTTTCTTTATACACTTTTGCATTTATTCATTCTTAAATAATAAAATATGAATAGGTACAAAGGGAATCCCTGTCTACCTAAATCTCATGCATTGTTAATTGTTGCCAAATTATCCGTGATGTCAACCCAGATCTAAGTGTGACATTCACTACAAATCTTTTGCAGGCCTAATTCACATTACTGCTTTGGTTTCTAGGGCTATTCTGTTGGTCTTCCTTCTGGTGGTCAGCTCTTAATTAGTGTTTGTCCTGTTTTTTCTCTGGGGATGTATCTATTCCTATATTTTAAAGCATTCTCATTTCAGCTACTTGGGGCTTCCTGATGGTATAATCAGCAAGAGAAGAGGCTTTTGTTCTTTTTCTGCTGACCTAATAAAGTCAGAGAAATACCCAACAAAGCAAGCAAACATATCCCAGAATCTAGTACCATCAGAACACTCAGCACCATCTTTTCTTTCAGTTTCATCCAATTAGGAATTTCTTTTCACAAGGAGAATTTCTTCTAGCAAGCTGTGTGAAGCCTACCAAATACAAATACTTCTGTGAGATGGAACCTCTTTATTAAGCAATGAAGTGTTGGGGTTTACAATGAAATATGACTGGTTAAGATTCCTTGAGAACGATTTTAAGAGGGAATTTAAAACATAATTTGAACATAACATATATATGTAAAAATAATGGAATATTTAAACTTGTAGAAGCTACAATGAATGTCAAGTGTGAACCGTAATATAAACTGAACTTTGGTTATTATGACGTGCCAATGTAAGTTCATCAATTTTAACAAATGTAGTACTCTTGTATGGCATGTTGATGATGTGAAGGTTAGGCATGTGGGGGAAGTAGGCAGTGTATGAGAAATCTCTATCCCTTCCTCTCAATTTTGCTGTGAACCTAAAACTGCTCTTTAAAAAAAATCTTAAAAAGAAACCCCAACAGAATCTAATTAATAAGTTGAGAAATTATTTTCTACAGAAAATTTGAGGGTTTAATAAAATACAAAAATTTGAGGGTTTAATAAAATACAAAAAAAAAAGCTTGGACAAATTGTGATATGTTAAATGGCCTGTATGTAACACTGTCCATAAGCCTATAAATATATAGTTTGCTTATAATTCCCTTATTTGAAGAAACACCTCATTTTATTACAGAAGCATCACATAACAAAGCCATAAGAAAACTGTAGAGGTCAACTTGTTTCTTCTTCCATGAAGGATTAAAATCATTGCCACACTATTCATAGCAGAGGGTCCCCTAGAAATTCTAGACAGGCACTTTGTTTCCCAAGGCAACAATTTCCATTTCCTAATGATTCTCTCACTATTAGAAAGTGGTTTTCATTTTTGCAATGTCAAGACACTGTCTTTTGTAATTTCTATCCTGTG
This sequence comes from Aepyceros melampus, assembly GCA_006408695.1. NCBI lineage: Eukaryota > Metazoa > Chordata > Mammalia > Artiodactyla > Bovidae > Aepyceros > Aepyceros melampus. The sequence continues at coordinate 405,028 of SJXQ01011305.1, forward strand.
ATTCTTGAACGTGAAAGTGAATCACTCACTTGTGTCCAACTCTTTGTGACTCCATGGACTGTAGCCCACTAGGCTCCTCTGTCCATGGAATTCTACAGGCAAGAGTTCTGGAGTGTGTTGCCATTTCCTTCTCCAGGTGATCTTCCCAACCCAGGGATCGAACCCAGGTCTCCCACGTTGCAGGCTGACAGCCACCAGGGAAGCCGTTGTGATTCTCATTTGCCTACTACCTAGAGAAAATTCTTTATTCCACCTTTATTTTTGAAAGGTATTTTCCCTGATATAGAATTCTAGGTTGATATTTGTTTCCTCTCAGTACCTTAAAGATGTTATTATACTGTCCTTTCACTTACATTGTTTCCAACAGAAATTTCTTATCATTCTTATCTTTGTTTAAACAAAGTCTAACTTCTTTTAAGCTTTTATCTTTACCGTATTTTGAACAACTTATTGGTGTCTTCATGTCATTTTCTTCATGTGTCTTGTGCTTAGGGTCTGCCAGACTTTTTGGAGCAGTGGATTTACAGTTTTCATCAAAATTGTAGCCATTATTCCCTCAAACATTTTTTCTGTACACCCTTGTCCTCTCCTTCAGGAAGTCCAGTTACTACTGAAGTTGTCACACAGCTCACTGATGCTCCATCAAATTTGTTTTCCAATTCATTTTTCTTTTTTGTTCTATTTTGGGTAGCATCTATTGCTGTCTTCAAGGTCACTGATCTTTTCTCCTGCAATGTCTACTCAGCTGTTAATCATATCCATGGTAGTTTTCATCCGCACATGTTGTATTTTTTATCTTTAATATTTGATCTTTTTTAAAAATAATTTTCATGCCTCAACTTAAGTTTTGAACCTGTGTAATACCATCTTAATATCTTTATCCAATAATCCTAAAATACATGTCGATCCTGAGTTGGTTTTTATTGATTGATATATCTTTTCATAATATTCTGCTTTTTTCCTTTCCTGGTAAGTTTTCATTGGATTCCAGAAATTGAGAATAATAATGACTTGAGAACACACCACACACACACACACACACACACACACACACACACACGTACATGTGTAATTTCTCCATACAAAGGGAATCATTTCCTAATTTTTTCTAATTATTGGTGTCCATCAGCTTATTCTGTAGGATACTAGGATATTCTGATAACCAGGTTCTTTTGTGGCTTATATATGTTGAGTTTTAAAATCATTAGTATTATTTTTTTTTGGACAGTAATGCTGAAAGAATTAAGTTATGGCTGATGGAATCAAGTGCCTCTTTTAATAATCAATAGGGTGGTGGATGGAATGAGATTCTAGAATCTCTTCTCTGTTGACTGATGTATAGGATCAACTGTTTATACTTTAGTAGAAATCTTCCTATTCATTTTATTAATTTGTTAAGTGACTTCCCTTGGTTTTCTTGAAGTATTTACTTATTTGTAGTAGCAGGTTGACAAAATGATGATTTTTTTCATCCTTCTGTATACTGTCACTTGAAATTAATGCATAGTTTAAAGGAGAATTTCCAATAGATTTAGCCTTTCTGATCTTTGATTTTGTTATGGATAAAAAGAATAAATAATAAATCTTATTTATTACTTAAATGTAATGTATAATATTATATTATTATATTTAATAATAAATAATAAACCCTCATAGCTCAGTTGGTAAAGAATCTGCCTACAGTGCAGGCAACCCCAGTTTGATTCTTGGGTCAGGAAGATCCCCTGGAGAAGGGATAGGCTACCCACTCCAGTATTCTTGGGCTTCCCTGTGGCTCAACTGGTAAAGAATCCGCCTGCAATATGGGAGACCTGGGTTTGGTCCCTGGGTTGGGAAGATCCCCTGGAGAAGAGAAAGGTTACCCACTCCAGTATTCTGGCCTGGAGAATTCCATGGACTGTATAGTCCATGGGGTCGCAGAGTCGGACACTACTGAACGACTTTCACTCATCTAGTAAAACTTAGATCACAAGAATTTGTGAGAATTAAGTGAGTTAGCATTTCAGAACCTGCCTGAAAGAATACCTGGCATGTAGAAGATCCATCATGAATATGATTTCCTCTATTTTGGGGGATAGGGGTGTGAAAGCTGTGAAACTGTATTTCCCTACTAGTGGCCCTTTTTCTGAATTCTGCTCTGAATCAATCTAATTCTGAATAATTTTTAGATGGTATGAGAAATCTATTTGAGAAAGTTCGTATACTTTTGCCTGGTATACCTCTTTTGTGCCACTCTTAGCTTCAGACATGATGTTACCTGCAATTAGGCCATATGATCCGTGGTAAACAGACCAGATTTAACTTAGTGTAGTGGTTCTCAAACTGAGGTCCTCCGTCCACCAACATCAACAATACCTGAAAATTTATTAGAAATGCAAAATTTAGGCCCTAATTCAGACATACTAGATAAGAAGCTCTTGAGGCAGGACTCAGTAGTCCATGTTTTAACAAGCCCTCCAGGTAACTGATGCATGCTAAAGCTTGAGAATTAACATTGGAGCAAAAGATGAAGATGTCAGCTGTCTCTTAATAACTCTCCAATTCAGCCATGTTAAAGGTAAATAAAAAGTTCAGAAGAAAGTGTGTATGGGATGGGGGTAAGGGGGTTGAAAAAGGTAATGTGTAAACTTACAGGGCTTGGAGTCAAAGATACATCCCTAAAGGGCAAAGGAGAGGATGTGAGGTCAGAGGAAAAGGATCTAAAGCCCTAGGGATATGGTGTGTGTCTGCACACGCATGCTTGCATGCTTGTGTGTGTGTCTACTGCTTGAAAACCAGAAAGAGAACAATCTCCCTTAGCCAGGAAGAATAAGGAAGAATAAGAGTAAGACTCTTAGGTGGTACTGTAGGCAGTAACTTCTAAAATTTTTTTGAAAAGTTATGTTCTTCCTGATATATTTTTAAGTTGATGTTTAAATGTTTCATAATAAAAGAGCTGAAAAAGGATATAGTTTTCAGCATCTTATAAATAAATCTATTTCATTGCTTTTAAATTTTACCAGTGATACCTAAATGCCAGAGTATCTTGACACCCACATCATCCATTTTGAGTTTATAATAAGTTCTTCTTTCACAGTTGAAAATTTCACATGGCTCATTTTTCCTGCTTAAACTTGCATTTCCATTCCATTTCCTTGAGATTTTAACCTTGTGTAACATATTTCTATGTTTGGAAGTCTTTTATTGATCATCCTTTCATTCTTCATAAAAATATACACATGTATAAATTACAAGTTTAAAATATTTCCCAAAGCTCTAAGTGTTTGAAAAGTTTCTTTTGCACTGAGCACTGAAACAATTATTAGGAGTACACAATTGAGCAGAATAGTGTATAAATTTTAAGTCTTTTAAAATCTAAAATGTAAAACTAATGGAATGTAACATTTAAAAGTTATACAAATATAATATTTTTAAAAAGGAATAGATGAATACAAAGAGAGGCACACAGAGATAGAAAGTGATACTGTAATATGGCAAACTCTTAACCATCAGTGAATCTAGGCATTCATGTACTAGTCTTCTAACTTTTCTGAAGACTTAGTACTTTTCAAAATAAAAAATTAGCAGATGATGAGTTGGAAAAAGTATAATTTTTTGGAAGTCTCTCTTAATGAGATTGATCAAGATGCAGTTTATAGTATCTTGATTAAAGGGATTGTCACAATGTCCTTTTGTTTGTAGCTTTAACGCTTCTGGGTGATGTACAATCACAATAAGATTTGAAATGTCTTTCTTTTACAAGGTAGAAGAATCATTATGATAATGAGAAAAAGAACCTCTCAAAGGCCGGTGAATACTCAGATCAGTTTTAGGAAAGAATTCATATGGAACTTAAGGATCTGGAAGTCAATTCCTTTAAAACTGTCTATGCCCCTTGTACCCCTTGGAAAGTCTCCACATACTCCCAGGGGTAGAGTTTGAAGATCCCTGTGTATGAAAAGGATTCTGACCTGGAAGTCAGAAGACCTAGGTTTGTTTTGAATTTTGTTTGTGTCACATTAGCTATGGAATCTGATGCAAAGTGGAGGGAATCAACATTTTTTTAGTTTTTATCCATGTGCCAGGCACTGACAATATGCTTCACATGTTAACTATTCACTACACACAGCAACTATAGATATGATGATCATTAGGCCCATTTTTAAATGGGAAAACTGAGGCTCAGGAGATAAAGGGCCTGGTTTGTGTGCTATGCAAATAGGTAATGATAAATCCAAGATTTAATTCCAGTTCTGACTCTAAAGACCACGCTGCAATCACTCTGTGAGAATCTCCCTTGAACAAGTCTTTTTCCCACCATGGGCCTCAGTTCATTCACCTATGAAATTTAGGGAGAGGAGCTAGAATAAACATAAAGTCGCTTCCAGAGTTGATACCCTGTAAGTTGATGTGCTCTGGAGGCCAAACCTAGGTGAAAGGGACTTCTAGAGATTTACACCCCATGGTTTTAAGAGACAATATAGAAGAGATTCAGAAGTTTATCTGACCTACTGGTGATTTCAACAGAATATATGTTGCACTAAAGTCTAAAGAGCTTGACCTGATATTCACCCCAGACAGAATTAAGTGATAACTGATCTTAAAAAAATTAGTGGGCATCTAGTCACTTGATATCTAAAAGGGAAGAAGGACCAACAAGGACATACTGTATACCACAGGGAATTCTGCTCAATGATATGTGGCAGCCTGGATGGGAGGGGAGTTTGGAGAAGGGATACATGTACATGTATGGCAGAGTCCCTTTGCTATTCACCTAAAACTATCACAATATTGTTAATCAGCTATACTCCAATATAAAATCAAAAGTTTTAAAAAAGAGTAAAAGGGAATACGTTAAAAAATAAGAAAATACACATAGCCCTATTTAGGTTCAATGAAATCTATCCATAACAATCTACTTCCATTTTTCTTTTTTATATAGTAGATCTGTTGAGTGCCTGGTACAGTCATAGGCCTATAAAGTGCCGAATTCTAGAACCAGTTAGAAATTAACAGTGAGATGGTAACTAAGTGAAGTCACTCAGTCATGTCCAACTCTTTGTGATCCCATGGACTGTAGCCCACTAGGCTTCTCTGTCCATGGGATTCTCCAGGGGATCTTCCTGACCCAAGGATTGAACCCAGGTCTCCTGCACTGCAGGCAGACTCTTTACTGTCTGTGCCACTAGGGAAGCCCAATGGTAACTAAGCTTATATGATATTTTAGAATATGTGGATCAGATGAACCTCATAAAGATTTATTCCTTTTTACTTTACATGTATCAGTTTCTCAAAATAGCAATCTATGTATACTCTTTGATTTCATTGCTATAAATTACTCCTTATTTCTTAACTACTTGCAACCTGGGTCCAACCTCACTAGAATTATTTCCTCCAAGGTTATCAAACTACTCCCTCATTGATAAACGCAGTAACATTTTAAGAATTTTTGTTTTCCGCGAGCTTTCTGCCCGCATTTGATGTGCCTGATTTGTCTTTTCCTTCCTGCAATAACGTCCAGCTTTGGCTGACCCAATATTAAATCATCAACTTTTCCTCATATTTCTGAGCACTCTTCTCTCTCTTGGAGATTCTTTCTCCAAATACTGATTATATATGGCCACTAGTAAAGATTCTCTTCTTATCTAAGTCTTTCTTTTAGTCTAAATGATCTTCAACATCCTTATTCTCTGGAGAAATCGTCTAGAACCTCTGTTGATGACTAACAAACCAACACTTCAGGTTTGTGCTCCAAACCATTTGCTCCTTGATATCTTCAGATATCTATCTTCAAATTCAGTAAGTTCCAAACCAATTAAAGTCTAACCCTGAGTTTTCCTAACTCTGTTAAGGAGACCATCATTGTCTTAGTCATCTAGGCTAGAAATCTTGCTGCTTTTGACTTTTTCCAATATGCTTCTATATGATAACTAGGAAAAATATATTAAGGCCTTATAAAGAGTAGTAAAGTAATAAAGAACTGTATGCTTGCTTCAGGGATAGTGAGGGAGGGAGAAGCTGGCAATTAATTCCTAATTCATAAGTGGTCTGGAGGGAGAGGAACCCATTGAGAAAGCGTGCTCACAGTCACTTCATCAGCGGATTGCAAGTTCCACTGATAATGCCTCGAGTATGTTTCTCTTTTTGTCTCTTTCTTTCTGGCTACACTGCTGGCTCAGTACCTTGCGTCTTTTGTCCTGGCTTCTTGTAATAGCCTGCTAAATGTAAGGCCTTGGGCTTGATTTTCAAAATCTACCTGTACAAGTTAAAACAGGGTTGATGTGAGCAAGCAACAGGACATAGTAGGGGCAGAGGGAGTGGAAAGAAGGGTGCTTACTGGCAGTTAGAAACATGAGACAACAGTGTGATGTGGACCTCAAAAAGTTAGGCTAACTTGGGTCAGTCTGTAAGAATTAGAATAAGAGAGGTGAATGGGCCTCCTCAGTTGAAGCGTGTCACAAAATTGGACTACTGTCTTTTTTTCTTTGAACAATGCATTACAGGGATGATGTGGAGTCTATTTGAGAGAGTAACTAAGATAGTGAATGGCCCTAAAGGAATTGGGCCCTGAGGAATTGTTGACATTTAGATATCAACTGAAGATATTTAACTTGGAGAAAACATAAGGGAATTATTATAGTTGTTTTCACATACATAAAAGACCATCTTGTGGAAATTATCTAAGAACTTTGTGAATGTCAGAGTTGTCTTGAAATTGAATGCATTCATTTCAACAAATATTTATTGTAAGCCTACTCTATGCTAGGCACCGATAGACGAGATAGGCCCTAACCTGATGGAATCTGAGTTCTAGTCTGACAGAAAATAAGTGAGTAAACAAATAAATAATTGAGTAATATAATTTCAGATAGTGATAGGATCAGCTGCCTTAGGATAATAATAATATATCTTTTGCTAGGATGCTGTGGGCCTAGATTTTATGATCATTTGGCAGGAAGATTTTAGAAGAAAGTTAGGCATTAGATTAGATGACCTTAGGGGACCCTTCAGCTCCAAAATTTTATGGTTCTTCCCTTCTACTATCAGCTACCAAACTAGGACTTCCTCACAGATACCCTGAGGCTTAGAAACCCCAAACTCCTTGCTATTCCAGGAACAATCCTTGCATTGAGGTTAGTGAGTCAACAGTGACTCAGTGTGAGTATTTGCCTGTGTGGTTTCATTGCCTGGAATGTCTTTCTCTCACTTCTTTGCCTCTCAAAATTCTTCTTGCCCATCAAGGCTCAACTCAAAGATAAGCTTGTAACCAAGCATTCTGATACCACTGAGATATGTTGTTCTCTGCTCTGGGCCCAGTGGCTAATAGCTTGTAGCACTATTAAAGCACTTACTGTATTTACCTGTATCATAGTTCACTATATCTCTGTCTACTTCCTTATTAGTTTCTGATTTTTTTGAGGGCAGGAACCATATATTCCTCCTTTTATAATGTTCTGGAGAGGAAATTTCCCAGTCATTGGTTAGCATCAAGAAGATATTCAACAAATAAACGTGACAGTAGGCAATATATGTATTCATTATTATCTGGAGTGAATTAGACTGCTTTAAGTAGGAAAAGAATAACCTACTGGGTTTAGCTAATAACTTTCCCTCGCAGTCTCTTCTGTATCTTTCTCTACCTACTAGCTATGATGAGCATGTTGCCTAACATCTTTAAGACTCAGTTTCTTCATCTACAAAATGGCAAGAAAAATAGTATCTACTTCTAAGATTGTGGTAAGGATTAAGTATAATAGTCCAAGAAGATTGTTTTAAGGATTAAGTACAACAGTCCAAGTCAAGTGCCTAGGTCAATACTTACCACATAATTGAAGTGAAGTGAAGTCACTCAGTCGTGTCCAACTCTTTGCAACCTCATGGACAGAGGAGTCCATGGGATTCTCCAGGCAAGAGTACTGGAGTGGATTGCCATTCCCTTCTCCAGGGGATCTTCCCGACCCAGGGATTGAACCCGGGTCTCCCGCATTGTAGACAGACGCTTTACCGTCTGAGCTAATTAGTCCTCACTAAATATTAACAATTATTATTAAGATTAGGCATCTTCCCCTCCAATAGTCTTATGGTTTAAAGGTCTGGTTTAAAGAGTTTAAATACTGATTTGATATTAGGGAACATTTCCATCATCCTATCAGGCAAAGACAATTTGAGACAGAAAATTAAGAAGGAAGCCTCTACTTGTACTAAATTGTTAAATAGTATAAAAGAAAAACTAAATACATTTACCAGCAAGAGCCTTTATAGGGGATGGGCATTAGAAAGAACCTCCTCTTTATGAAAAAGAAATAGACGGTTCAGAGAGGTTCAGTGACTTGCCTGAGGTCACACAGCTAAGGGGCAGATTAACTGTAACATTCCAGGTTGCCTGGCTCCTTAGCCACTGCTCTTTCTGCTACACCCTGCTGCCTCTCAGCTACATGGATGAGGCCAACACAGATTAGAGATGATGTTACTTCAAAGCCTCATAGGCTCAGTTCTTCACTGCCAGCATTCTCTGGGCAGCACGCCTAATTTCATACTGTTAGAGCTGAGGCTGCTGATACTCTTCCAGCCTTAGGGAGAACTGACTCATGGCTGAGGCAGGCTGGAGCCTGCAGGTGAAGGTTATCTAGGGTTCCATCTGTGAAAGCCTGTGTGTGTGTGTTCTGTCTGACTCTGCAGCTCCCTGGACTGTAACCGCCTCTGTCCATGGAATTTCCCAGGCAAGAATATTGGAGTTAGTTGCCATTTTGTACTCCAGGGTATCTTCCTGACCCAGGGGTTGAACCCACCTCTCTTGTGTCTCCTGGATTGGCAGGTGGATTCCTTACCACTGTACCACCTGGGAAGCTCCTGTGAAAGGCTGGAGGCATGGCAAAGGCAGAGGATCTGAGCTGATGTGCATTTAACCCAGGAAAAGAAAGAGCACCACACCATTCTGCATCTAGCGTGTCAGGAAGACAAACTGTGGAGTGGGTCAAGATGTACCCATAATGCCAAACCCAAGCAAAAAAAGAATTTTCAGGAACTTATTTACAAAACAGAAATAGATTTACAAACATAGAAAACAAACTGTTACCAAAGGGGAAAGCAGAGAGGGATAAATTAGGAACTTGGGATTAACAGATATTATATATAGAATAGACAAATAACAAGGACCTACTATATGGCACAGGGAACTATATTCAATATCTTGCAATAAACTATAATGGTAAAGAATCTGAAAAAGAATACACACACACACACACACACACACACACATATATATATATACACACATTTTCTGTGAATCACTGAAACTAACACAACATTTTAAATCAACTGTGCTTCCATTTAAAATAAAAAGATTCTCAGGACTTCTCAGTGGTTAAGACTTGTGCTTTGGTCAGGGAACTAAGATCCCGCTGTTGTGCAGCTAAAAAAAGAAAAGGATTTTCAATCTATGCCTAGAGCAGGAAGCAAAAATCAGGAAGGATAGCCCTCATCCCCTTGCTCTTTGAGAAGTGATGTGATGCTAGGAAAAATGTGAAAAGAGGTAAAGTTACTCTGATCTTAAGCAGGGGAATGTTCAGCTGCAGAAGTGAGAATAAACAGAGAGACCAGAGCCCACTGAGAGGAGAAATGGTAAATCACATCTTGCTGTTTTTCTTGACCTTAAAGGAATTATGTAACAAGAGAATAACTGGCTAATATTGATCTTTATATTATTAATACATTATGTCTAAATGCACTTGTTCAGCTACAAAGAGCTCTCATTTCAATAGTCAACAATATTCCAATTAATAAACATTTAGTGAGATTTTGTTTATGCAAAGTGTGACCACTTCTTACTCAAATGAGATGACATGATTTGTAAAGTCTTTCCTAAATATGGATCAAGCATGCCCTGCTTCTCACTCTAGGTTATGGAGGCTCCTCTGCCACGAAAGAGGGAAGCCATGGATGAAATGAAGCATCCTCCTGAGGAGTCAATTACTTGAAGTTTTGTGTATGTGTGTTTAAGTGTGGGTGAAGGGTGAATTTTTGTATTAAAACAACCTTTTTCTGTTTTGTGGAGTAGAGGACAGAGTCTGCTTCTTTGGGCTTTGTGGGCAGGTTCTAGTGTAATAGAGATTTTTTTTGTTAGTGGTAAAATGTGAAAAGTACTAAATCTTAACATAGATGTTCAGATTAATGCACTTTGTTGTTTAGTCACTAAGTTGGGTCCAACTCTTGTGACCCTTGCAGTCCAAGGGACTCTCAAGAGTCTTCTCAAACACCACACTTCAAAAGCATCAATTCTTCTGCCCTCAGCTTTCTTCACAGTCCAACTCTCACATCCATACATGACCACTGGAAAAACCATAGCCTTGACTAGATGGACCTTTGTTGGCAAAGTAATGTCTCTGCTTTTGAATATGCTATCTAGGTTGGTCATAACTTTTCTTCCAAAGAGTAAGCGTCTTTTAATTTCATGGCTGCAGTCATCATCTGCAGTGATTTTGGAGCCCAAAAAAATAAAGTCTGACACTGTTTCTACTGTTTCCCCATCTATTTCCCATGAAGTGATGGGACCAGATGCCATGATCTTCGTTTTCTGAATGTTGAGCTTTAAGCCAACTTTTTCACTGTCCTCTTACACTTTCATCAAGAGGCTTTTTAGCTCCTCTTCACTTTCTGCCATAAAGGTGGTGTCATCTGCATATCTGAGGTTATTGATATTTCTCCCGGCAATAGGCATATTAAAATTTCATTAATTCAGGATCCACTTATTTAGAATTTTAATAATCTGCAGAAGTACTATAGTCTATGTACATATAAAAATGATGATGATAACTACTTCATTTAATTTTCATGATATTGATTTAAATAGTAAAAAACTTATGAAAAATACCCACAAACACTTTATAAGGAGTAATTTGTATTCAAATACTTAATACATGGGTTATAAGTATTCTTATCTACCCATCAAAGCAAATGCAAAAATCTCATCAGTCTCATTTTGAATGACATTATGTATTTGAATGTTTACAAAACTTCCTTTGATGTTCTTGAACAATATTTTTATAATCAGGGCTTTTCCTTTATTCCTCTTCCTGCCATTCATGATAATCAGTAATGTTTAAATCACCAACCACCTCCCATTTTCTACCACATAAACTTTCTAAAGAAGGTGTGGTTTCCTAGCTTCTAGTTGGGCAAGTTGTAACAGGGTTATTGTACTGAGGTTCCTCAATACAGTTACCCTTGGAATGACCTAGTAAGCTTCAATTCAGAGAAAAAACTTGGCAAATAATAACCCCATAGGCCATTCCCCAGGGAAACCTTTAATCATTTGTAGCCCTGAACAAGTCATCTATTTAGACAGATGACAATTGTCACAAATATTCCTTCCAAAGCCAGTAAAACAAAAGTTTACAGTTTAATTTCCATCTTTATAGAATTCCCAATTAAGAGAATGGCAAATTCTACATAAAGGAAATTTGCTGCACACACAGTATGTTGCAAGCACATTGGTTTTTTAAAAAATCAATTTATTTTTTATTCATTCTTTTTGGCTGTGTTGGATCTTTGTTGCTGTGTGTGGGCTTTCTCCAGTTTCAGGGCGGAGGTTACTCTCTAGTCAATATCTGCAGGCTTCTCATGGAGGCTTCTCTCATTGTGGAGCGCAGTCTCCAGAAAGTGTGGGTTCAGGAGGTGCAGCTTTCAGGCTTAGCTGCCTCACAGCATGTGGCATCTCAGTTCCTGAACCAGGGATTGAACCCATTACCCTGCATTGACAGGTGGATTCTTAACCATTGGATGCCCAGGAAGTCATGCACATTGGGTTTTTAATTCTCAGTACTGTTGTGTACGTCATTAATTCTCAATATTGCATAAGCATCACAATTTAAAGAGTTTACTACATTTATAGTTATTATAAACTACTGGCTATCTTCTCTATGTTGTACGATATATCCTTGTAGCTTATTTTATGTCTAATAGTTTATATGTCTTATTCCCCTACTGCTGTTGCTTCCCACCTCTTCCCTCTCCCCACTGGTAAGCATTAAATTGGTTTGTTCTCTATAGCTGTGAATCTGCTTCTTTTGTTATGTTCTCTAGTTTGTTATATATTTTTAGATCCTGCATATAAGTGATACACTATTTGTCTTTCTCTGCCTGACTTATTTCACTTAGCATAACACCCTCCAAGTCCTCCCAGGTTGCTATGAATGGAAAAAAGTCTCATTCTCTTTTATGGTTGAATAGCATTCCATTGTATATATGTCTCTCTGTCTCATATATATATATGAGTATAAATATATATATGTGTATATATATATGTATATACATATATATACACTCATATATATATACATATACATATACATATATTATATATATATACACCACATCTTCTCTATCTGTTCATCCATTCATGGACACTTAGTTTGCTTTCATATCTTGGCAATTGTAAATAATGCTGCTATGAACATCAGGAGCACCATCTCTTTCATGACTGCCAGGTCCAACGGTACCTGCTTCTAAAATATGAAGCAGGAAGAGGTGAGACTGGAAAGGTGGTGGAGCCCGGTGGGTGAGTAGCAGGGGTGTATAGTTGAAGGAGAACTTTGAATGCAACACAGAAGAGCTTAAATTTTCTACAACAAGCAGGGGAAATCAATTTCAGTTCCTGAGCAGCTGGGTGAAGTGATGACAGGGGTGTGAGAGTTAAAACAATCTGACTAATGTTTAGGATGTGTTGGAATAGATTTAAGGATGTTACACATATACAATTCAGTACTTGGGGGTGATCTCAAAAATGACAAAATGATCTTGCTTTGTTCCAATGCAAACCTTTCAACATCACAGTAATCCAAGTCTATGCCCCAACCACTAATGCTGAAGATGCTGAAGTTGAACAGTTCTATAAAGACCTATAAGACCTGGAACTAACACCAAAAAAGATGTCCTTTTCATCACAGGGGACTGGAATGCAAAAACAGGAAGTCAAGAGATATCTCGATTAACAGGCAAATTTGGCCTTGGAGTACAAAACAAAGCAGGTCAAAGGCTAACAGTTTTTTCAAGAGAACACACTGGTCATAGCAAACAACCTCTTGCAACAACACAGGAAAAGAATCTAAGCACGGACATCATCAGATGGTCAATACCAAAATCAGATCGATCATATTCTTTGCAGCCAAAGATGGAGAAGCTCTATACAGTCAGCAAAAAACAAGACCAGGAGCTGACTGTGGCTCAGATCATGAACTCCTTATTGCCAAATTCAGACTGAAATTGAAGAAAGTAGGGAAAATCACTAGACCATTCAGGTATGACATAAATCAAATCTCTTATGATTATACAGTGAAAGTGACAAACAGATTCAAGGGATTAGATCTGATAGACACACTCCTGAAGATCTATGGATGGAGTTTTGTAACATTGTACAGGAGGCAGTGATCAAGACATCCCCAAGAAAAAGAAATGCAAAAAGGCAAAACAGTTGCCTGAGAAGGCCTTACAAAAAGGTGAGAAAAGAAGAGAAACAAAAGACAAAGGAAAAAAGGAAAGACATACCTATCTGAATGTAGAGCTCCAAAGAATAGCAAAAAGAAATAAGAAAGCATTCTTAAAGTGCAATGCAAAGAAATAGAGGAAAACAACAGAATGGGAAAGACTAGAGATCTCTTCAAGAAAATGAGAAATACCAAGGGAACATTTCATGCAAAGATGGGCACAATAAAGGACAGAAATGGCATGGACCTAACAAGCATAAAATATTAAGAAGAGGTGGCAAGAATACACAGAAAAACTACGCAAAAAAGGTCTTCATGACCCAGATAGAGTCAGACATCCTGGAGTGTGAAGTCAAGTGGGCCTTAGGAAGCATCACTATGAACAAAGTTAGTGGAAGTGATGGAATTCCAACTGAGATATTTCAAATCCTAGAAGCTGATACTGTTAAAGTACTGTACTCAATATTGCCAGCAAATCTGAAAAACTCAGCAGTGGCCACAGAACTGGCAAAAGTCAGTTTTCATTCCAATCCCAAAGAAAGGCAATCCCAAGGAATGTTCAAACTACTAAATAATTGCACTCATTTCACATGCTAGCAAGGTAATGCTACAAATCCTTCAAGCTAGGCTTCAACAGTAGGTGAGTCAAAAACTTCCAGATATTCAAGCTGGATTGAGAAAAGGCAGAGAAACCAAATTGCCAACATCCATTGGATCATAGAAAAAGCAAGAGAGTTCCAGAAAAACATCTGCTTTATTGATTACACCAAAGCCTTTGTGATTGTGTGGATCAAAACAAACTGGGAAATTCTTAAAGAGATGGGAATACCAGACCACCTTACCTGCCTCCTGAGAAATCTGCATGTAGATCAAGAAGCAGCAGTTAGAATCAGACATGGAACAATAGACTGGTTCCAATTGGGAAAGGAGTATGTCAAGGCTGTACATTGTCACCTTGCTTATTTAACTTATATGCAGAGTTCATCATGTGAAATGCTGGGCTGGATGAAGCACAAGCTGGAATCAAGATTAGTGGGAAAAATATCAATAGCCTCAGATATGCAGATGACACCACCCTTACGGCAGAAAGCGAAAAAGAACTGAAGAGCCTCCTGATGAAAGTGAAAGAGGAGAGTGAAAAAACTGGCTTAAAACTCAACATTCAAAAAAACAAAGATTATGGCATTCTGGTCCCATCACTTCATGGCAAATAGATGGGGAAACAATGGAAACAGTGACAGACTTTATTTTCTTGGGCTCCAAGATCACTGCAGACAGTGACTGCAGCCATAAAATTAAGACTCTTGCTCCTTGGAAGAAAAGCTATGATAAACTTGGAGAGTGTATGAAAAAGCAGAGACACAATTTTGCCTACAAAGGTCCACATAGTCAAAGCTATGGTTTTTCCAGTAGTCATGTATGTATGTGAAAGCTGGACCATAAAGAAGACTGAGCGCTGAAGAACTGATGCTTTTGAACTATGATGTTGGAGAAAACTCTTGCGAGTTCCTTGGACTGCAAGGAAATCAAACTAGTCAATTCTACAGAAAATCAACCCTGAGTATTCATTGGAAGGATTGATGCTAAAGAAGCTCCAAGACTTTTCCACCTGATACGAAGAGCTGATTCACTGGAAAAGACCCTGATTCTGGGAAAGATTGAAGGCATGAGGACAAGGGGATGACAGAGGACAAGATGGTTGGATGGCAACACTGACTTAATGGACATGAGTTTGAGCAAACTCTGGGAGATGGTGAAGGACAGGGAAGCCAGGCGTGTTGCTGTCCATGGGGTCTCCAAGAGTCGGACATGACTGAGTGACTGAACAAGACAAGACCAGACACATATACAATAATGACAAAATCAAGCATTCATCCAATTATTTTTGCCTCCCAGAAGGGAAAAGATTCCACTCCTGTCTTGTGGAAAAGAACTAATAGAAGGAAATAGCAAACTTAAGAAAAATTCTGGGCTTCACTTTTTGTTATCTTCTAATAAACATCCTCACCCACATTCCCTACCTGAATTCAGGCCTTTAAAGTTTTCAAAATATTTTCACAGGTACCATCACATTTCATCCCTGTTAAAAACCAAGTATTTCCCAACAAACAGAAGCAGTCCTAAGCCAAAGCCAAGAAGAAACCAACCGGAGACTTTAGGCAACCTGGCTGCAGTGTGTGTGTGTGTGTGTGTGTTAGTGTTACTCGCTCAGTCATGTCTGATTCTTTGCCATTCACTTGAATGTAGCCCTCCAAGGTCCTCTGTCCATGGAATTCTCCAGGAAGAATACTAGAGTGGGTAGTCATTCCCTTTATTAGTGTTTCTTTATGGAAAGGTTTGCTCAGCTGATGTCTACTCAGAGCAGGTATTCTTGGGTACTGGGCCATAAGTAATGAAACATGGCAGTCTACCTCCTGGGGTCCGCTGAGTGCAAGTGGATCCCTGAGCTCCTGGACATCCTCATGAGTGGACATTCACTAGGCTGTGTTGCCCAGCCTCCTGGTAGATGAAAGTCCCTCCCACAGCCAACTGCATTTTGGGACTGTTGTCCTCTCATCTAAGGGTAGACCAGGCATCTGTCATATGGGAGCAATTCAGAGGCAAGGAAGTAGGTTTCAAATGACCTGACAGTTCCTACTAGTAGGCAGTGCCTACTTAAAGAAAATGCTGTATCTATTGAGAAGGACCCTGAGACTCAGTTATCCATCATCCATGTCTTCCACATGTATAGAATGGAATAAATGGTGCCACAGGTCCTCATTTTTGCTATGCCTGCCCTAGGTCTTGACTCTTGGGGCTTAAAACCCCTGCTCAATGATTTACCTTTACCAATGTAGTTTCTGATTTGCCAGGTCATTAAGTTAGCACCATGCCCAGTTATGACTATTTCGCTTTCAGCACAGGCCTCAGACAGTCCCTTATCAACTGTCTGGAAGACCAGTCCCTAACACACTCTCCTTTTGGGTTATTTGAGGCTCCTTTGCCATCCATGATGGCAGTTTGATATTTTTGGCAAATCATCCTTTGGCCGTCAGCATAGAATACACCCTCTTCCTAAAGCAAGGTAATCCTAATTTTGGCAGAGAACACGCTGTTTCTTTAGGCAGCATGAGGAGGCCTCTTTCATAAGTTGTCATTTGAATGCCAATGTTATGGCCTTAACATTAAAGTTCAAGGTGAGGTATCGGTCTTTTAAATGGACACCTGGCAAAAGCACTCGTTTGTCCCCAGATTCACTGGGTCCTGAGCCACTTTCCAAAAGGAAAAAAAAAAAAAACAAACCCACCTATCAAAATGCTTGATGATGCTTTAGCCAGTCTCTAAAATTTGCAACTTTTGACTCATTCACTTTGGAGATAAATTTTAGTGTGTCTTTTCCCCAAAATCCAGGCTTCCCTTGTGGCTCAGCTGGTAAAGAATCCACCCACAATTCGGGAGACCTGAGTTTGATCCCTGGGTTGGGAAGATCTCCTGGAGAAGGGAAAGGCTACCCACTCCAGTATTCTGACCTGAAGAATTCCATGGACTGTATAGTCCATGGGGTCGCAAAGAATCGGACACAACTGAGTGACTTTCACTTTCACAAATCCTATAGAGTATCAGGGCTTCCCTGGTGGCTCAGAGGTTAAAGCGTCTGCCTACAATGCAGGAGACCTGGGTTTGATCCCTGGATCTGGAAGATCCCCTGGAGAAGGAAATGGCAACCCACTCCAGTATTCTTGCCTGGAGAATCCCATGGACGGAGGAGCCTGGTGGGCTACAGTCCAAGGGGTCGCAAAGAGTCGGACACGACTGAGTGACTTCACTTTCACTTTCATAGAGTATCAAGTTCCCTGCAAATGTACAAAATATCAATGTAGATTATCTAAAATTGTACTCTTTTCCACGAAGGAGATTCCAAACTATGCTCAATTTTCCATTGTATTAGCAAGTCATGCAAATCTTGACTTAGAAGACCACCTGTCTGTGGGCTGACTCTTGGCTCTAGAGTGATCATGCTGATCTCAAGTTGCTCCTCTGAGACACTCCTGGTATCAGGATAGTTTCTCTTTTGCTTCCAAGATAAACATTAGTATCTTCATATCTTCTTAGTATACTCTTAATTTGCCTCTAATCCCTGATTTTCTTAGCTGAATTATTCTTTCATCTATTTAAAATTAATCTGCAACTTGACTTCACCTCCATAATTCTGACTCTAGTTATAAAAGACTCTAATGACTTTCTAATGATAAATATATCATTTTTCAGTCTTTTAAAAAGTTATATAAGGTCTAGTGCTTATCCTCTTGAACTATTCTACTATTTCCATACCTTTGCAATCCTTAAATATGAGTCATCATCTCAACTCTGTTCTCAAATTCTACTGTTTCTCAGATTCCTCATTCATCCTAGGTGAAGTCGCTCAGTTGTGTCCGACTCTTTGCGACCCCGTGGACTGTAATCTACTAGGCTTCTCCGTCCATGGGATTCTCCAGGGAAGAATACTGGAGTGGATTGCCATTTCCTTCTCCAGGGGATCTTCCCGACCCAGGGATCGAACCCAGGTCTCCTGCATTGGAGGTAGACGCTTTAACCTCTGAGCCACCAGAGTCAGTGGATAATCCCTTGTTCTCTTGATATGTCCAGATTTCCTTCTAAACGCTGGCCTTGCACCTCCTGCTTCTTTTCTGGGTATGGCAAATATCCTATTGAAAATTTTAAATGTAATAGGATTATAGTGACCAGGGGTAACTATAGTTTCGTCAGTGTGCTCTTCTAGCCTTTTAACTTAAAAGTTTTTGATAAGAGAACTTTTCTTTCTCTTGTGGAAACATTACATTATGTATGCAGGAGTGAATATGCAAGATAGGTCTGATCAGTAGAGTATTCCATTCTCCAAGTTCAACTGTCACTGAATATATATATATATATAATTTATGACATTCTCTCATTTTCTTAGCACTTATCATCCATTCAGCAAATATTTATTGAGGCTTTTTTCATGTGTTAGTTTCTGATATATTGCGTGATTCATTTTTTTCATAATTTGTTTTCATATTCTTTTCTATTATGGGTTTTTGTATGATAGTGAATATAGTTCCCTGGTGTACAATAGGACTTTGTTCATCTATTTATTTTCTATAGTTCTGTCTCATCCCTTTCTAGCCAGATTAAAAATTACCAAAGGCAGTGGTCATGTCTCATATTCTTGATTTACTCTCATTAAGAAAAGTACTTTATACATAGTATTTAGTGTATTCACTAAACTCCAATTGAAACCATATTTCAAATCTGGTAGAACTCTGCATGTACATCTTTCCTTTAAAAAAAAAATCTCTGATTCATATGGTTGATCCATGAATATTCTTCTGAACTCCAAGAGTATTGGCTTTCAAGGTGTCTGTTTATTTTTATGCAGTTACTAAACACCAATTACTGGGTGGGATGGGATGGGAGGTAAAAAGTAGGTTCAAATATACCTATGGCTGATTCATGTTGATATATGGCAGAAACCAACACAAGATTGTAAAGCAATTATCCTCCAATTAAAAAAAAATACATTAAAATATTTTTTTCTTAAAAAAAGCCACCAATTACCATAACACATAAAGGGAGTAAACAGACCAATGAGAAAAAGAAGGCCCATGAAAAAATTTTTTAAAGAATGTCAGGTTATATACTACTTTCATTTTATGAGTGACTTCTCTTGCCTGCTCAAAGATGCCTTTAAAAAAGTGTTATTCTAAGAACATAGTGGAATGTTATACAACTGTGACTACTCAGTAAATATTTACTGATCAATGTGGTAAAGTTGAGCCAGAAAAGCTAATTATATATATTTCCTGCAGAAGTAGAAACAAGGCCCAATTACTCATCTCTAGATTATATTTTTGGATGTAATGAAGATTTTTGTGCACTCCTATTCCTGGTTATGGTATTTTCCAAGAGGAGTCCACAAGACTGCATTAGAATATGGATCTTTAAGATAGGTAAGCATTGTCCCTCAATCCAAGAGTAACCTTCTGAAATACTGACTAGTACATTCTACAGTGCAAAGTGATAAAAAAAAGTAGCCTGGCACCAACCCTTTTCCTTGACGGTACCTGTACTTCTTGACAGTCTTTCTGCCAAAACCCTTCAGTAAATCACAATCTTGGCAGTATAAACCTAATTTGCCAGATATGCCAAGATATGTTTGAATCCCATTTGGTGGACAGAAAAGTTTGTCTCAAGCTGTGACTCTGTTAAATATCTGAATATCTTTATAAAATTTGATACCAAAGTAATATTCCAGCAACAATAATGGAAAATTTAATGTAAGAAAAAACTTTCAGAAAACCAACAAATGAATAAAACAAGTGTTTTTATTTTGACAATTCCTCAGAATCCTTCACCATATGCAAATATAAAGTAGTAATTTTAATGGTTATAATTAGGTTTCACTTTGGAGAAGGCAATGGCACCCCACTCCAGCATTCTTGCCTGGAGAATCCCAGGGACAGAGGAGCCTAGTGGGCTGCCGTCTATGGGGTCGCAGAGAGTCGGACACGACTGAAGCGACTTAGCAGCAGCAGCAACAGGTTTCACTTTTATAGTTGTAAATCACATTGCTCATTTTGCCAGTATTTCAGTTCAGTTCAGTTGCTCAGTCGTGTCCGACTCTTTGTGACCCCACGAATCGCAGCATGCTAGGCCTCCCTGTCCATCACCAACTCCCGGAGTTCACTCAGACTCACGTCCATCAAGTCGGTGATGCCATCCAGCCATCTCATCCTCTGTCGTCCCCTTCTCCTCCTGCCCCCAATCCCTCCCAGCATCAGAGTCTTTTCCAATGAGTCAACTCTTCGTATGAGGTAGCCAAAGTACTGGAGTTTCAGTTTTAGCATCATTCCTTCCAAAGAAATCCCAGGGCTGATCTCCTTCAGAATGGATTGGATCTCCTTCAGAATGGATTGGTTGGATCTCCTTGCAGTCCAAGGGACTCTCAAGAGTCTTTAGCAAGTTCCTATTATGTGCACAGCATCAACTGATGTCAAGAGAAATACTTTACATTTTCACATAATTCCATTAAGCGGAAAGTAAGACATAAAGGTAAACTGTCTGTCTTCTGGCAACTCCTGTTGATGAATTTTTCACTTGATCATTCCCCTGGTGCTTAGAAGTACTTCACTTTAACTCCACTCATGCTAGATTAAAAGCTTAACCTCCACAGAATAGTTTACTTACATAGAGTTCTAGCTGACTTGACCCTGTAAGAGATTTGTTTTTAAATTCTGAAGGAACCCATAACCTTTGTCCTGGAAAATATATTTTAAAACGCACTTGAACAGACTACAGCTACTTTTAAAAACATGGGAAGCAGTTTCCCACCATATCTGTTACAGTTCTGGGCACACAGTTCAGTTCAGTTCAGTCCCTCAGTCGTATTTGACTCTTTGCAACCCCATAGACTGCAGCATGCCAGGCTTCCCTGTCCATCACCAACTCTCAGAGCTTGCTCAGATTCATATCCTTTGAGTTGGTGATGCTATGCAGTCATCTCATCTTCTGTCATCCCCTTCTCCTCCCACCTTCAATTTTTTCCAACATCAGCGACTTTTCAAATGAGTCAGTTTTTTGCATCAGGTGGTCAGTGTACTGGAGCTTTAGCATCAGTCCTTCCAATGAATATTCAGGTATGATTTCCTTTAGGATTGACTGGTTTAGAAGCTCCTTGCTGTCCAAGGGACTCTTAAGAGTCTTTGCCAACACCACAGTCCAAAGCATCAATTCTTTGGTGCTCAGCTTTCTTTAGAGTCCAATTCTCACATCCATACATGACTACTGGAAAAACCATAGCTTTGACTATGTGGACCTTTGTTGGCAAAGGAATGACTCTGCTTTTTAATATGCTGTCTAGATTGGTCATAGCTTTTCTTCCAAGGAGCAAGTGTCTCTTTATTTCATGGCTGCAGTCACCATCTGCAGTGATCTTAGAGCTCAAGAAAATAAAGTCTGTTACCATTTCCATTGTTTCCTCATCCATTTGCCATGAAGTGATGGGACCAGATGCCATGATCTTCATTTTTTTCAATGTTGAGTTTTAAGCCAGTTTTTCACTCTCCTCTTTCACTTTCAACAAGAGGTTCTTCAGTTCTTCTTTGCTTTCTGCTAAGTGTGGTGTTATTTGCATATCTGAGGTTACTGATATTTCTCCCGGCAATCTTGATTCCAGCTTGTGCTTCATCCAGCTCAGCATTTCTCATGATGTACTCTGTATATAAGTTAAATAAGCAGGGTGACAATATACAGCCTTGATGTACTCCTTTTCCTATGTGGAACCAGTCTGTTGTTCCATGTCCAGTTCTAACTGTTGCTTCCTGACCAGCATACAGATTTCTCAAGAAGCAGGTCAGGTGGTCTGGTATTCCCATCTCTTTCAGAATTTTCCAGTTTATTGTGATCCACACAAATGCTTTGGCATAGTCTATAAAGCAGAAATAGATGTTTTCTGGAACTTTCTTCATTTTTCAATGATCCAGTGGATGTTGGCTGGATTTGACCTTTGGTTCCTCTGCCTTTTCTAAAACCAGCACGGTTCAAGTATTGTTGAAGCCTGGCTTGGAGAATTTTGAGCATTACTTTACTAGCATGTGAGATCAGTGCAATTGTGCGGTAGTTTGAGCATTCTTTGGCATTGCCTTTCTTAGGGATTAGAATGAAAAGTGACCTTTACCAGTTCTGTGGCCACTGCTGAGTTTTCCAAATTTGCTGGCATACTGAATGAAACACTTTAACAGCATCATCTTTTAGGATTTGAAATAGCTCAACTGGAATTCCATCACCTCCACTAGTTTTGTTCATAGTGATGCTTCGCAAGGCCCACTTGAATTCACATTCCAAGATGTCTGGCTCTAGGTGAGTGATCACAGCATCATGATTATCTGGGTCATGAAGATCGTTTTTGTACAGTTCTTCTGTGTATTCTTGCCACCTCATCTTAATATCTTCTCCTTCTGTTAGGTCCATACCATTTCTGTCCTTTATTGAGCCCATCTGTGTATGAAATGTTCCCTTGGTATCTCTCATTTTCTTG
The DNA here is from genome assembly GCA_006408695.1 of Aepyceros melampus. Taxonomy (NCBI): domain Eukaryota; kingdom Metazoa; phylum Chordata; class Mammalia; order Artiodactyla; family Bovidae; genus Aepyceros; species Aepyceros melampus. The sequence continues at coordinate 427,543 of SJXQ01011305.1, forward strand.
AAGATATCTCTAGTCTTTTCCATTCTATTGTTTTCCTCATTTCTTTGCACTGATCACCGAGGAAGGCTTTCTTATCTCTTCTTGCTATTCTTTGGAACTCTGCATTCAAAGGTATATCTTTCCTTTTCTCCTTTGCTTTTTGCTTCCCTTCTTTTCACAGCTATTTGTAAGGCCTCCTCAGACAGCCGTTTTGCCTTTTTGCATTTCTTTTTCTTGGGGATGGTCTTGCTCCCTGTCTCCTGTATAATGTTACGAACCTCCATCCATAGTTCATCAGGCACTCTACCAGATCTAGTTCCTCAGATTTATTTGTCACTTTCACTGTATAATTGCTAGGGATTTGATTTAGGTCATACTTGAATGGTCTAGTGCTTTTCCCTACTTTCTTCAATTTAAGTCTGAATTTGGCAGCAAGGAATTCATGATCTGAGCCACAGTCAGCTCCAAGTCTTGTTTCTGCTGACTGTATAGAGCTTCTCCATCTTTGGCTGCAAAGAATATAATCAATCTGATTTTGGTGTTGACCATCTGGTGATGTCCATGTGCAGAGTCTTCTCTTGTGTTGTTGGAAAAAAGTGTTTGCTATGACCAAAGGCTTTGGTGTAGTCAATAAAGCAGAAATAGATTTTTTTTTTTCCTGGAACTTTCTTGCTTTTTTATGACCCAGTAGACATTGGCAATTTGATTTCTGGTTCCTTTGCCTTTTCTAAACCCAGCTTGAACATCTGGAAGTTCTTAGTTCATGTACTATTGAAGCTTAGCTTGGAGAATTTTGAGCATTACTTTGCTAGCATGAGTGCAATTATGTGGTAATTTGAACATTGTTTGGCATTGCTTTTCTTTGAGATTGGAATGAAAAGTGACCTTTTCCAGTCCTGTGGCCACTACTGTTTTCCAAATTTGCTGGCATGTTAAGTGTAGCACTTAACAGCATCATCTTCTTGGGCTTGAAATAGCTCAACTGGGTACACAGTAATGGAGTCAGGATATTCAGTATTGCCTTTCATTTGTTTTCCGACACAAATAAACAAGATTTATAAACATTTTATAGAATCACAGTAAAGTATTTAATGATAAAATTTGGAGTAACTGGATCACTTTTGATAAGAATTTATAGTTTTACATGAAAACTGTACTCAAATTGTAAAGAAATAATTTGAGAAAGTAGAAGAGTACTGATAAGAGGAGGTACTCAGCTGTCTCAGACATGTTGATTCCTTAAAAAGGAAAAAAAATCTATTTTACTGACTTCCTAAAAAAGTAAGCTTTAGGGTTCTTTTTCCTAAGTTATTACTTTTATCTTCAACTACTGGGTACTACCAATGCATATACAATATAAATTATAAAAATAATGAACAATAGGCACAGTGAAATATTAATGGATCTACAAAACTGAGCTATAAATCCTCTCTGCCAAGAATCCTTGCTGGTCTGATTTGTGGTACTAACTACTACTGTCTGATCTGGATGTTATACAGGAACACACATACTTAAAGCCTTTGTGTATTCTCTCCCATCCCCTTTCAGAATTCCACCCCACAGGACATAGGAATGAAGTCAGAACAATGGTGCATCTTGATGGCCACAAGTCAGATAAAAACTGTGGCCTGAGGAAGAGGCTCTCTGCATTCTGGATTCCTTCTTGAATAATCCACAGGACTTGATTTCTATTCAAGTCTTTCCCTCTATTCCAAGTTAAGCTATTCAATAGCCAAGAAACAGAAGGACAATTTTCTTGTAACTTTCACACTCACCATCAACCAGATATAAAGAACTAGATTTCTGTTGTATTCTGAGATGTGAGTTCTGTTTCTATGTGAATAAGAGGGCATGACCCATTTTTTATTTCAGTCAGTTCAGTTCAGTCGCTCATTCATGTCCAACTCTTTGCGACCCCATGAATCGCAGCACACCAGGCCTCTCTGTCCATTACCATCTCCCGGAGTTCACTCAGACTCACGTCCATCAAGTCCGTGATGCCATCCAGCCATCTCATCCTCGGACGTCCCCTTCTCCTCCTGCCCCCAATCCCTCCCCGCATCAGAGTCTTTTCCAATGAGTCAACTCTTTGCATGAGGTGGCCAAAGTACTGGAGCTTCAGCTTTAGCATCATTCTTTCCAAAGAAATCCCAGGGTTGATCTCCTTCAGAATGGACTGGTTGGATCTCCTTGCAG
>SJXQ01011305.1:430924-509663 GCA_006408695.1 Aepyceros melampus
TCCTGTGGTCATGTATGGATGTGAGAGTTGGACTGTGAAGAAGGCTGAGCGCCGAAGAATTGATGCTTTTGAACTGTGGTGTTGGAGAAGACTCCTGAGAGTCCCTTGGACTGCAAGGAGATCCAACCAGTCCATTCTGAAGGAGATCAACCCTGGGATTTCTTTGGAAGGAATGATGCTAAAGCTGAAACTGCAGTACTTTGGCCACCTTATGCGAAGAGTTGACTCATTGGAAAAGACTCTGATGTTGGGAGGGATTGGGGACAGGAGGAGAAGGGGACGACCAAGGATGAGATGGCTGGATGGCATCACGGACTCAATGGACGTGAGTCTGAGTGAACTCCGGGAGTTGGTGATGGACAGGGAGGCCTGGCGTGCTGCGATTCATGGGGTCGCAAAGAGTCGGACACGACTGAACTGAACTGAGCATGTTTCCTATTGGCTTTGGTAAATTAAGTTGCCGTGTAAGCTACAACTTGCACTCTCTAGATGGAGAAGACCACATGGCATGAAACTGCTGGAAAACCAGCAAGGAACTGCACCTCTCTCTCTGACCATCTGCCAGGAATTAAATTCTGACAATCTTGTGAACTTGGAGGCAGATCCTTCCCTGCTTGGACCTTGAGATGAGATAGAGCCCTGATTTGTTGACTGTAGCCATGAGTACGGGACTCCATTAGGCCTTACCCAGACTGTTGACCCACAGGATATGTGAAATAATAAAATATGTATGGTTTTAAGCCACTAGGTTTGTGGTAATTTATTACACATCAATAGCTAAATAGTCTATTGCCCTTTGAGTCGTTTCAGACTATTTGAAGTATCTTCTGTTTGATACAACATTAAGTCCTGTAACATTTTATAAAAATTTCCTGGAAGACTAAATATTTTGAAATTATTTAGATCATCATTTACTTAATATATACTGTCAAAAGTCTTTTAAAGTTGAAAATGTGGAAGTGTCAATACATGATCCATTTAGGAATTATATAAAGGAAGATATTCTACTACTATTTTTCTGTAATGTCATACTGTAGTCTAAAAAGTATTAGGTTGACAACTGACCAATAGAGATTTAAATTACTAATTTCAGTATTGAATGTGTTAATGATCCACCTGAGTATGAATTCCAGTCCATCAGATACTAGGCATATGAACTTGAATAAACTACTTGTGTAAGGTTGAGTGGAAATAATAATTGTAACTTCACCAAATTATTGTGAAAAAAATGAGGCATTGTATGCAAAGTACACTGGCACAAAGTGAGAGTTCAAATATTTTAACTATTGTCAAAAAATTATAAATGCCTTTTGTTCATTTATATAAACTATACAGTCAATTATTTCATAATCTAATAACAGATTACAGTCTCATTTCACTTTTTGAAATTTTAGATAAGAGTGAGAAATATTTTAAAATATAATTACATCTTTCTGCTGGCTTAAAAAAATTTAGAGCAACTTTTAGTGATTTGAGTCATGGATTAAGATATTTGCTTCTTCAGATAATAGTCATTAGGACTGTTTTATTAATAGTTTCGCAGGGCTCACTAGTCTTAATCCATTTAATCTTTTTTATGTAGTGCTCAATCTTGTATTTTTTCCTTCTTAGCTAGTGTTTTTACTGAGTTAAGAAGTACTCTGCAAGGCAGTATTACCAAATTCATCACAAATTTTTAAGAACATTAAAGTTTTATGTTTATTATATGGTATAATTATAGACTTCTGTTTGACAATAAACCAAGCTGTTTCCAACATTTACAGAATAAAGACACTACAGGACTTGAGTAATAGTAATTAATTAGATACTATTTAGTAATTATTAACACATCAGTATGCTTTCACATTTAATATCTATTTCAGGTTTCTTTCAGAAATATGAGACTCCAACAGCCTTCTAAGGAACTGAAAAGTAGGAGATATTGGCAATCTTAATAGACAAAGGATGAATTACTTTAAAATCATTTGCACTAAAGCAATGTTTTAACTTCCCTCATAGCTTCATAACTCATGTTTCCACCCTTAAAGATGGTTAATAATAACATCAACAAAAAGTTAAGAACATGTGCTCAAACCTTGTTAATAAAACCCAATTTAAAGCTTTTTTAAACAGGAGGAAAAGCTACATGGCATTTTGGATGGTGGGTTTATTTTATTAGGACATTCTGTTAGTCCTTAGCCAATACAACATATGTTTTATTATCACACATAAATACAAATTTTTTCAACTGTCCTACCAAGATGGGCAAATGACTAAAATTTAGGTGGTTTTCAAAAGAAAAATGTTGCTGATTTAGTTTTGTTTTCTGCTTTAAAAGAGCTAGGTATCATCTGTTAAATATACATATTTCCAGCCAGATATTACATGGTCTCTGAAATTACTGCTGCTATTATGGCCCCATTTTACATAGCATAATAAATCTTCATTAAACTGGGCATTTATCAGTCTTTTAAAAATCAAAATTTATCAAATTTTAAGTGCAGAGAGAAGATTCTTAATTATGTAAGACAATGTAAAGATATGAAAGAATGGTACATATCAATGGTTAATCAGAGAAAAATTCTGATTTTGTAATATATAATTTTAAATAATACTTTTTTAATATAAGAAATCATTGCAACCAACCTGCCCCTTGCATTGTTTAACATAAAAAAGGAAATACAATTTTCATGCATATGGTACTGAATATGTTAATGGTCCACCTGAGTATGAATTCTAGTCCATCACATACTAGTCATATGAGCTTGAATAAACTACTTTACTTGTATAAGTTTCAGTGGAAATAATAATTATAACTAATTCATAGAATTATTGTGCAAAAATGAGATATTGTCTACAAAGCAGAGGTTTGAGTTAGTGTCAGGCTCTCTTACTAGAAGGAAGTTCATGAAGAAGCCATTCTCTGTAACATAAAATATTAGTTATATACACACTTCTAGATTATCTCCATATCTCAGATCATTCATAATATAGCCCCAGGAGAGTACAGTATCATTTGGGACAAATAATTTTAATTTGAACATTGAGCAGGTGTAGCAGAGAAACCTCCTGTTTTGATCTTAGTGAGCCTCTTGAACAGGGATAGGATTCTCTTACAGAGATTGGTTTCCCTGTGTCAGTTCCCTGGACAGGAAACTGGAGGTGAGATGGTCATTGAGTCTAAAATTTGAATAGTCTACTTGGGTTCAAGGGTACTCCCAGATTATGGGGTTCATGTGCACCTGGTCACAAGGAGGTAGGTCAGCTAAAAAGGGATGTTGAAAGGCTGACATGTCCTCAGAGACCCCTGAGCTTTGTTCCAGCAAGAGGCCAGATGCTCATATCACTACAGTTTCTCTGTGAGGCTTATCTTGACTATCCTATCTAAAAAAGCATGACCATTCCACCTAGTTCCCTTTCATTATCTACTGATATCTTTAGCTGCTATCATAATCACACATACTACTTATGTATCTTATTTATTGTTTGTCTTCAGGCTGCAAGGTAAGCTCATAAAGATAAGGTTTTTGTCTGTTTCACGTGCATCGACATCCCCAGGACCTAGAAGAAAGCCTGGTGTATATTAAATAATGAATGTTATGTGACTGCATGAATGAACTATTACTTTTAAGTCAGATGAACTACTTTATATGACTTTTTATTTCCTTTGTAAGGTTTCCTTTAAATAATTTAAGGTTAATGTATAGACTAAAGTTGTAAAGTGATTCTTCCTTTATTGTTAAATTTAGAGGGTCTGGACTTGATTTTTTAGTGGACTAACTGCAAAGAAATGACCTCTCAATCAAATGCCAAGAAATTTTCTACTTAAAAAAATTCCCAACATCAATCAACATTTGAGTGACAGATATATGAAAAGGTTGGTCACAGAAAGAGATAATGAACAGAACCCAGAAAACTCACAGTGAGGAAAATACACAAAGGTAAAACAGATCCTTACTAAAGAGGAACTATTATCACATCATTTTATAATTTAATATCTGTTACATATACTTAACAAGCTAACATGTATGTAAACATAAACTGTTTACATCACCTGTTATTCCCAGAAAATCATTGCACTGTCATCAAAAGTCCTACTTTAGGAAATCTTGCAGGTACACTTAATAACTTCATATCTTGATTGGTTAGTCCTCACATTCTAGTATAGTCCAGACTGTGGTGCTAAGAGTTTTCAAAATGAAGTCTATCACAACCCTAACAGAATTCTACTTTACCAAGATATAGTCTTTTCTAGGGATGAAATTATATTCACTAATTTAGACAGGAAGGAGTTAGTAAAAACCATAGAGAATCCATCTGGGAATTCTTAGACATTTGTTGTAGCTTAGGAGACACATCTTAAGATTTTTCTGCTTTATTTCTTCAATCTAGCCTCGTGCAATCATAAAAAACCCACAGCTCTATCTTAGATATCTATGAGTTTGAAGTAAAAAAATTATCATTTAAATTTTTTATTTTACATGTAATGGGCATAGTTATATACAGATCGTCACCTGCCAACTCTTGCTCACTTACATTCATTGTAAAAGATCTTCAGTATGATTGTGACATAAGACCAGACACCCCAAAGTTACACTGTACCCACATCTGCATTCTATTAATTTATTTTAAATAAAAGCTTTAAACACTTACATTCTTTTTAAGACTCCAACTCTACTGAGGATAAAATGATCTTGACCTCTTTGTACTGACTCAGTGAAAGACTACAGAAAATAAGTAGTACATAAAGTATCTTAAGCTATATATATATCCTCTAGTGTGCTTCAAAGTAGGCCCCCAAACGAACCCTGCTATTGTCTAACTGGGTAATGCAACATATGAGCGAGATGATATGTCATTAAGTAGCATTAGCTGAACTCAGAGTAGGGGCACTTTAATGAAGATGAGATTTGCTCATGAAAAGATGATTTTTAGAAATGAAAAAAAGTGAAGTGACTATCTGTATAAAAACACATCTCATTTTTTATAATAATCGTGACATTGCAGGGAAAGTTATTTTATAATGTATTTTCTCAGTAAATAAAACTTGTTGAATATACTACTGCTCTATATCACTTTTTCCAAATGAAAAGCAAGGCAAGTTATATATTTTGATTCCTTTCTGGGACATAAAAGTGAGGTTTATGTTTTGTAAAATCTGAATGTGTTCATAACCAATAGATTCTTGAAATAAAATGCCATTTAAAAGAATTATGAAACCTCTAAGTAGACATGTCAGGTTATGCATTACCAACACCAAAAGAAAATCTACCATGAACTCTCAAACTATTACTCAAAGGATCCAGTAGATGGAAGCCTTTCCCTTTTAAAACTCAAACTGCTTCCAGAGCATGCAGTTGGATTTGCTATTCCTGCTGAAAGAGTAGCTGGGGAAAAAAAAAGCTCTCCTGAGAGCATATCAAAAAGACCACAATTTACCTGTTTTGTAAGTGGTTTGAAAATTGCATTATCAAAGTCAAGTTGTTTTGACCCCTATGAGGTGAACGAGGAAGGAAAAAATACATAAATTGTTGACTCCTGAAGCCAGGCTCTCGGTGGTTGCAATTTTGTTTGTCTTCCTGCATTACTGTCCACATTCTTGTGGCCCTTTCTCAGTGACACATTCCTTAGGCTAGTGGTTACATCTGTTTCCTTACATTAGAGTTCTTTGGAGCAATCTTCAGATAAGCAGAAAAAGACATTCTGAATTAGGCTTTCAGGAATGAGCAAAGGATTCTCCTGAAAGGTGAGGCTAGCGTGCATGGCTGCCCTCTTTGTCCCTCTTTATGGCATCTTTCTTGCCCTTGTGTTTCAGATGGTAAAGAATCTGCTTGCAATGCAGGAGACCTGGGTTCAATTCCTGGGTTAGGAAAATCCCATGGAGAAGGGAATGGCTACCCACTCCAGTATTCCTGCCTGGAAAATCCCACGGACAGAGGAACCTGGTGGGCTACAGTTCATGGGGCCACAAAGAATTGGACATGACTGAGTGACTAATACTTTCACTTTTCTGCCTCTCAAACATTGGTCACCTCTGCTTTCTTTCCAGATTCCTGAGCATTATCTCTGAGAACATCCATAGATTATCCTTACACTTGACTGTCCAGGGAATGAATGATTGTATTCTAGAGAACTGATCAGATTTAATCATTAGGTGAATTAAATCAAGATTAGTCTATTAGATTGGTTATTTGTTCTGTCTCTTTGAAAGATGGGCTTCCCAGGTGGCTTAGTGGTAAAGAATCTGCCTGGCTATGCAGGAGCCACAGGAGATGGGGTTTGATCCCTGGGTAGGTAAGATCCCCTGGAGGAGGAAATGGCAACCCACTCCAGTATTCTTGCCAATAATCCCATGGACAGGAAAGCCTGGCAGGCTACAGTCCATGGGGTCTCAAAGACTCAGATGTGACTGAAAGACTCAGATGTGACTGAGCATGTACATCTGCTCTTTGAAAGACAATAAAAGCCAGGGTTGTTTAAAAAATACGGGTTTAGGGCATTCCCATGTACAGTCTGAGTATTTTTTTACAGTTCAAATCTCAATATGGAATTTACACTTTGGCATAAAAAAACACACTTTTCTTTGATTCTAAAAGATGCAATGGGATGGTGTTCTCATTTTTATAAATTGAAGCAGTGAAACTGGCAGTCTGTGCAAGGGCAGCCAGAATATTGAAATCAACACCACCCTCTGTTCACTGAATTGCGTTACAATTAAGTACAGGCTCCTCCACTTATGTTTGTTAATTCAGTTTTGACATTTACAGTTAAGCTTTAATTTAGTGTCTTTTCTTTGGCAATGACTTCTATCAGCTTTAACTGCTCATCACTTTTCCTTGTACTAATAAGCAAGAGTCATCAGTTCATGCCTCACTGAAAACTGATTTAACTATCTCCTATTATACATTTAAGGACAAAAAGGCAATATACTGAATTAAGACTTGAAAAGCAACAACTATAACAACTTCCCTGTGTTAATAGTATGTAAGTATTCTTTCTTTAGCAGGAAGACATCTGGGTAACTGGTTGTTGTTTGCCCAATACTGGAGCTTCACCATGTAGCTAGATGGTTCATGACAATACAGTTAAATAATATTCCAATTTGCAAAATGGAGGATTTCATCTAGCAGAGCCCAAATTTCTATACTACACAAGAACTAAGGAAAAAGGAAAGAGGAAAAGTGGGGAGGGGGCCAGAAATGATAATACTCTGATTAATTGGTGAACTGTCTCAGCTGACAAGCTGGGAGGAGCAACTCACAAAAAGTTTTGAGGAGCTATAGCTTAAGTAGACACTGCTATAGCCCCACTACTTAAGAGACCAAAAACGGCACTCGGGTTTATGAAATCTGACTTAAACAAAACAACTGATACATAAACCACACAGGGCTCTGAATATCTTTGTTCTTACTTACACTCCATTTATAAATCCTTAAAAGTCATCAAAGCAATGCTCCTACCCCACTTGTAAACCACTATTACAAGGCCAAAGTGAGATTTATACCTGATGGAAAAGCATTTGGTGTTACCACTGTGTTCAAAACTAATTTTGTGTATTTGATTCAGCTATTTTGTAAGACAAAGCAAGCTTTAAAAAATTAAATTGAAAAATTTAAACACAGGATGCTTGTTTATTTTAAATGCAGGTATTTCTTGTCTTTTTGATGGCAGTCTTTCTGACAGGTGTGAGATAATATCTCATTGTGATTTTGATTTGTATTTCCCTGATGATTAGTCATGTTGAATCTTTTCATGTGCCTGTTGGCCATATCTGTATGTCTTCTCTGGGTAAATGTCTATCTAAGTCTTCTGCTCATATTTTGATAGGGTTATTTATTTTTTATATTAAGCTGTATGAGCTATTTGTATGTTTTAGAAGTTAAGCTTTTGTTGGTCATACTATTTGCAAATATTTTCTCCCAGTCTGTAGACTGTCTTTTAGCTTACTGTTTCCATTGCTCTGCAAAAGCTTCTAACTTTAATTAGGTCCCATTTGTTTATTTTTCCTTTTGCTGCCCTTCCTTGAGGATACAGACTATAAAATTATCGCTAAGACAGATGTCAAAAAACATACTGCTTATGTTTTCTTCTAGGTGTTTTACGGTTTCTTACACTTAAGTCTTTAATCCATTTTGATTTCATGCATGTATACAGTGTAAGAAAATGTTCTAGTTTCATTCTTTTACATGTATCTGTCCAGTTTCCGCAACACTAATCTTTGAAGGAACTGTCTTTTCCCATTGTATATTATTGAATCCTTTGTCATAGACTAATCAACCACATATGTAGGTTTGTTTCTGGACTCTCTGTTTTGTTGCATCAATCTATGTGTCTGCTTTCAAGCCTATATAATACTTTTTTGATTACTGTAACTTGAACCATAGTACATTGTTGCTGGGAATGTAAATTGTGCAGACACTACGGAAATCAGTATGAAGGATCCTCAAAAAGTTAAAACTAGAACAATCACATGATCCAAGAATTCTACCTCTGGGTAAATTTATCTGAGGAAAATGATTTTCTGGACTCTCTGTTTTGTTGCATCAATCTATGTGTCTGCTTTCAAGCCTATATAATACTTTTTTGATTACTGTAACTTGAACCATAGTACATTGTTGCTGGGAATGTAAATTGTGCAGACACTACGGAAATCAGTATGAAGGATCCTCAAAAAGTTAAAACTAGAACAATCACATGATCCAAGAATTCTACCTCTGGGTAAATTTATCTGAGGAAAATGAAAACACTAATATGAAAAAATATGCACCCTCATGTTCACTGCAGCATTATTTATAACAGCCATAATATGGAAGAAACCTAAGTGCCCACTGACAGATGAATATATAAATAAGATGTGGTATGTGTACGTACACACACACACACACACACACACACACACTGGAATACTACTCAGCCATAAAAGAGAATGAAATCTTGCCATTTGTGACAACATGGAAAGAACTGAAGGTTATCATGCCTAGTGAAAGAAGTCAGACATAGAAAGGAAAGTACCATGTATTTTCACTTACATATGGAAAATAAAAAACAAAACAAAAAATGTAATAAAACAGAAAGAGACTCAGATACAGAGAACAAACTAATAGTTATCAGAGGAAAAAGAGGTGGGAAGAAGCACAAAATAAATGAAAAGGATTAAGAGGTACAGAATACCAGTTATAAATAAGCAATAGGATGTAATATACCATACAGGGGATATAGTCAATATTTTATAATAACTTTGTATGGTATGTTTTCTATAAAAATATCAAATCACTACATTGTATACCTGAAACTAACCTAATATTGTAAGTCAACTGTACTTCCATAAATAAAATACAAAATAGGTATTGTTTTAATATAAGGTTTTGAATAAAAATAAATGTAATGAGGGAGCTCTGTTCTATTATCTTTGTGATCTTCAACAAGGAATATGACTTTTGGGACATTATTTTTTAGTAAATTGGGAGGAGGGAACTGGATTAAATGATTTTTATAATACCATTTAAGCTTTGAATTATACAGATGTAGATAGAATCAAAGAAATATTCTGGTGTTATTCAGATTCAAGTCTCAATTCAAATTGTAGGACTTACATATAATACAACTTCAATTTTGTCCTGTCATTCCTGTGTTTAGTTTGACTACTAAAATTGCTAATTCAATGATTTTTTCCCATTTTAATTAGTATGTTTTTTCATGTATTATGCGAGATGTCTTAGTCTCAGCACTAGCATCTGGTAATAAATTATAACTGGTGAAGCTTTATTATAAACTGAGGAATTCTTTTTGCACAGTATTCATTTTTCATAATGTTTTCATGATGCTAATTGATTTTGGCATTAAAATACTTTTTAAAACTAAATGTTTTGACTTTTTAAAACTAAAATTCAATTTTAGTTTATCTTAGTTCCTAGAAATAGTATTCTTAAAAAAAGCTCTAAGATATTTTTAGATATATATTAATGTTTATATGAAAGATAGAATCTTAACATATTGAAAAGGAATAAAAAGTATGACTATAATATTTTTATGATTTGATTCCACTTATAAAAAGTCATTACCTTTTTTTAACATGGAGAAATGTATATTCATTGTGCAAAGTTTCAGTGGAATCTATGGAAAGAAAGGATATAAAGAAAATATACAGAAAAGAAAGAATGAAGTCATAATAATCAAGAATCCCACTACCCAAAGTGAACAAAATGAGAAATATTTTATATTTCTTTTTAGTATTTATCACCTATATACTTTTCATCTATCTGAAAATCTACTGTATTTTGCATTTTTGGTTTTATTTTATTTTATTTCCAAGGAAATTTCCTAATAAAATACACTGTAAATATTTCAACGTCTGCATGATAATCTATCAAATATAACATCATTTAGATACTCAGATCCCTACTGTTGTCAGATCTTATCTTGAACATTATTACAAATGACACTGTGAAAGATACATTTGTGAATAGATATTTGCATGAATTTTGCAATAACCTCTTCTTAATAGGATTTCTTTGGAAGGAATGATGCTAAAACTCCAGTACTTTGGCCACCTCATGCAAAGAGTTGACTCATTGGAAAAGACTCTGATGCTGGGAGGGATTGGGGGCAGGAGGAGAAGGGGATGACAGAGGATGAGATGGCTGGATGGCATCACTGACTTGATGGATGTGAGTCTGAGTGAACTCCGGGAGCTGGTGATGGACAGGGAGGCCTGGCATGCTGCAATTCATGGGGTCGCAAAGAGTCAGACATGACTGAGCGACTGAATTGAACTGAACTGAAACAGGGCTTCAGAGGAGATGGTGGATTCTTCCATACCCTAAGATCTTGAGATGAAATTTCAAGATTATTAGTTTGAGCAAATTCTATTCTCCTCCCTAAACAAACCAAGTTATTGTGACAAATAAAGCCTCACTCAATTTGATGACTCTTGGAAATTTTGAATTAAACCATCCAATTTATATAAATCCAAGTAATTTTTTTATAAACTGGAAAAAGGCTTGTTTTTTATAAAGCCAATAATCTTTAGAATCTTTACAAAGATGTCTGGACCAAAAAGTAGCCTATTGTATCTGCCAATTTTGATGAAAGCACCTCTTCTTTTCTAATTTATCAAATTTGATGTTAGTGAATGGATTTTCATTCTGGTTTTGTGTGTTTGTCTGGGTGAAGTATAAGCTCAAGTGTATGCTCTTACACTCTGAAAAACTTTGTACTGAAAAAATTGTTTGGTCCTTTTTAACTAAGTATGGGATAGATGAATGTTTCTGTTTTATACCCAGGCTTTTCATCATAAAGACCCCAAAAGACTAATGTTTCTATGGCAAATTAATATTTATCCAAAGAACTAACATGTATGAGGCTATCTTTTAAAATTATTTTTTTAAGATATTAAAATTTGAGACAGCTTTTAAAATTGCTTTTGAGAAAGCATTTTGTTTTTTAAATTAAGGACTTTTTTCATACCTTTTCCCCACTCGGGATCAGACTAGAGCTACAAATTAGGCAAATGTATTCCTCCAGTGATAGGAATAAAAATATTTACTTCTGCTAAGAGAAGATAAGATGCTTGAAATTATACAATTCCTGTCCCCTCTGGCCTCCTCAAGGACTTTCCTCTTGCTATTATTTATCTTTACCCTGAATCATCAATTTGTCCCTCTTTACTAGATCTTCTCATGAATATTTAAATATCCTCCAGTATTTCTGATTAAAAAAAAGCAAAACTACAATAATAACAAAAACAAATACTTTCTTGCCACACTGTCACGTTTCTGCTCTCACACACACACAAAAGAACAACTCCAAAAACATTTTTTGATAAAGGTAGTTCACAATACTGGCAGCATATTAGAATTATCTTGGAATTCCTTAAAAATACTCACAGCTCCTAAAAATACTTCCAAGGTCCTCCATCTCCCTCCCAGAGGCTCTTTTATGATTGATTTGAGATTAGTCTGGTCTGAGATCAGTTCAGTTCAGTTCAGTTGCTCAGTCGTGTCCGAATCTTTGCAACCCCATGAATCACAGCACGCCAGGCCTCCCTGTCCATCACCATCTCCTGGAGTTCACTCAGACTCACGTCCATCGAGTCAGTGATGCCATCTAGCCATCTCATCCTCTGTCGTCCCCTTCTCCTCCTGCCCCTAATCAGGTACTGGAAATTTCTAGAGTTCTATAGGTGATTCTAATGTGATTCGGTTTGAAAAATGGGTCTAGATTCTGTTTGCAATCCCACACTTCCCATTCTGTCTTCAGTCTTCTGAGATTTCCTACAATAGCACTCCAGTGAAACTAAGCAAGGTTATTTGCCCACTTGCCTACTACCGAATATAATAGTCACTATTTATCCTCACTTTATGACCTCGGCAGCATTCCAGGCACGTGATTATTCTCGTTCTGCCAGCGGATCTTTTCTTAGAGTCTACAAACCACACTTTTCTGGCCTTGTTTCTGTCTCAACAACCACCCTAGATTCTCTTTGGTGCCTCCTCTTAGGCTTGCCTTCAACACACTGCTATGTCCTGAGATTCAATTCTGAGACTCTCTTTGTTTTAATCTAACCTTTCTCATAAGTAATCTCATTGAGTGCAATGGGTTTAAACACTATACATATGCAGATGACATTCAAAGTGTTAACATTAATCTTAATAATGCAAGATTTGAGTCCAACTGTCTGACACCTACGCTTGAATACCTAGGAGGGACCTCAACAAGTCCAAGACAAAACTCCAGATTCAGCCTACCAAACCTGAAACTGATCTTCCAATCTCTCCTTCTTAGCATATGGCACCTCCAACCACTCAGTAGATCATAACTAAATTAATATAGAAAACTTTACTTCCATTTCTCCTACTGCTCCTCTCCATCCAGTTAGCAAACCCTGTTGACTACCCCTGTGACATATATTAATTCAGATCACTTACACCCTCCTTCTTCTTCCTGTGCCAGTTGAAGCTACTATCAGTTCTTCTTTTGAATGTGAAAGTAGCCTTCACACTGATTTTCTCAGTTATTCTCTTTCCCCTTTACTTTCAATATTCTACAGAGCCACCACAGTAATACTTCAAAAATGTCAATCAGACTTTAATATGCTTTACAAATCCTCCAATGAGTTCCCATCACTTAGGATAAAAGCAAACTTCTTAGAATAATCTAGAAGGCCCTGCATGACCAAGTCCCTCTCTACCTCTCCACCTATATGTTATATCAATCCCTCCCCTTCACTAATTATGCCTCACTAGCTGCTACAGGCTGATGACTCCCCCAGTTCATAAATTCACACTCTAACCTCAAATATGACTATCCTAAAGATGTCTGTGTTAGTCACTCAGTCATATCTGACTCATTGCGACCCCATGGACTGTAGCTTGCCAGGTTCCTCTGTCTGTGGGATTCTCCAGGCCAGAATACTGGAGTGGGCTGCCATTCCCTTCTCCAGGGGATATTTCTGACCCAGGGATCAAACCTGGGTCTTTTGCATTGCAAGCAGATTCTTTACCAACTGAGGTACCAGGGAAGCCTGTTCTGAAGATACAGCCTTTAGAATGTCATTAATGTTTGGCAGGTCATTAATGTGGGGTCCTAATCCAATAGGGATTATAATCTTACAGATTTTATAAGAAGAGGAAGAGAGAGACAGAGGGAGAGATCTCACCAGGCACCCACAAAGAGGTTTAGAGCACATGGCAAGATGGCTGCGGCCTACTAGCTGAGAGAAAAGGCCTCAGAATGGAAGCTGTCTTGCTGACACCTTTATCTTGGACACTCAGCCTCTAGAACTGTGAGAAAATAAATTTCTGGTGTTTAAACCACCCAGTCTATAGTTTTCTGTTATGGCAGACTGAGAAGACTGAGACAAATTCTATTATTTTTCCTCAGAAATATCAAGCTCATCCTTATCTAAGGGTTTTGCACTTTGTCTCCTGCCATAAACATTCTCTCCCAGATTGCTATATGGTAGCACCTATTCATTAGTTAAATGCCACTTTCACTGAGAAGTCTTCTTGAACTATTCAACCAAAAGCAGCTATCTCCTCTAATTGCTCTTACATTATTTTCTCAATAGCACTTTGTCTTTGAAACTGGCCTATTTATTTTCTTGCTTGTAAATTATTCATCTACTCCAGTAAATCTGAACTCTCTGAAAGCTGAAACTGTGTCTAGCCTGTTCACTGTGGCATCACTAGCATTTAGAACAATGTCTAGTATATAGTAGTAGCTTAATAGATGATTGTTGGATGAGTAAATATCTGGAGCACAAACCAAAAATTAATAAAGCCAAAAGGCCTTGTTCAAAAGGAGACAAATGCCATGATCTGGAAAATATTCAAGTGATCTGAAAGAGCTATCTGAGGTATTGATACAGTGTTGGCAAATATGTGATCATTACACAGAAGTCATTGACTTTCTTTCCTGAGAGCTGGCACTGACTGGATAAAAATTTTGTATAGTCCTTATATACCTGCTTTTTAAATAATTTTCACAAATTACAGGCATATATGTATTATGAATTCCTTTTACTTAAGGAAACTGAAACTCTTATCAGTGAACCTTAACCTAAGTTACTAGTAGGGAAGCAGGATTTAGCGTGGTTTGTTTAATAAGTGTGTGCTCTCTGAACAGTGCCAGGTCACCTCTCTCAAAGTCCCTTTTCAATACAACTAGACACAATATTATCTAAGAAACTCAGTCTCAAGCACTTAGGGTTCCCCAAGGAAACATTTGCCTTGGATAAATTAAATACAACTCTCAAGAAAGTAAACTTGGTGGCCTTTTAAAGCCTTCCCAGATACTCTGCAATTCTAGAATACAATGGAACATTCACCTGATCAATTGAGTAATGATTCCAAACAGCAAGATCTGCCCTTAAATGGAAGTGAAAGAAAATGGTACCCCTGTAGCATCTTGTTGCCCTCATCTCTTACTAGCTTCCAGAAAGTTGTGGATAATTTCTTGGATGTTACACTGAAGTTATAATGAATATAGTAAGTAAGTAAGTAAGTAAAGTCACTCAGTCGTGTCCGACTCTTTGTGACCCCATGGACTGCAGCCCACCAGGCTCCTCAGTCCATGGGATTCTCCAAGCAAGAATACTGGAGTGGGTTGCCATTTCCTTCTCCAGGGGATCTTCCCGATCCAGGGATCGAACCCGGGTCTCCCGCATTGGAGGTAGATGCCTTAACCTCTGAGCCATAATGAATATAGGCAACATTTATTGAGCATTTCTCTGTCCCAAGCCCTGTGGCTATAATTGTATCATGTAACTGTTACCTCTATTTTAGTAATGAGGAAACTGAAGTTCAGAGAAATCAACTGTGAACCATCCAACAACAAAGGAATGAGGGAAACAGGAGTCAAGATGACAAATCTGACTTCAGAGTTCTGGCTCCTGTAGCCTCCACTTTAGGCCAACTCAATCCATCTCCTTGACTCTGATTAGCAGAATACTGCAAAGTTAAAACTCAGTAAGTTTTTACTACACAATGAAAACATGAAGTATTGTAATATCAGGGAAATATCTGACTGAATGTCCTTAACAGAAGAATGTTTTTTCACCCCACATGAGCAGCACCCATGATTCCTTAAGAGAAAGATAGGTCTGCACTGGTAGCCACTCACCCAGGGAGGGCTTTGCTGGTTTCTCAGTGTTGGCAGGGATTTCTATGTTGTGACCAGCTTTTCTGAGCAGTACTGGCTTTTTTATCATCTAAACTACTATGGAAACAAGCTCTTATTAAAAATATCAGAAAAAAAATTCATGTAGGCTTCTTATTATCAAGAAGTAATAATATGCTTTAGTAGCAAATTGTGAGATTTTTCATCAGAGCCAGAAATATTTTGTCACACATGTTATACAACTTATTACCCATTGAATTTTCTTGTAATCAAAGTGAATTCATAAGAGATAGACACAAATAGTTCATTCTAGGAGGAAAAAAAAAAAACCCAAACATCCACATTTTAAAATTCATTCTTTCCCCAAACTCAATCTTCCCTATCTGTATTACTGGCCTATTGACTACCACAAGCTACTATTTCTGATTTTTTATTCAACCACATTTCCGAAAATATTATGAGAAACTCTATTATCATAAATTTTCATGCTTTACTATTCAACTTTCTTTTTATCCCCCAGTATTTCCATTTCCCATGACAGATGTTTTCATCCTTAAATGCTTTTGTTCCATAATTATTCTACTTTGAGCAATTTTCTGGATCATCTCTACCCTTTCTGCTCTTGCTTTATCAATAGAGAAAATGACAGGGTCCTAAAAATTCAGCCTTATTTTTTCATTAAGATAGAAGTTATAGCCTCTAGATTGTTTTGTAATCAGGACTGGCATTATTCATGTTTGCAATAGAAATCAGGAAAACTTTACTTTTCAAACTATGCAGGTTGGAAAAACAGTCAATTTTGTTATTTTTTACTCTTGAAATTATAAATAATGGAATTGCATATCAGGTTAAAAAAAATCAATGCTGACCTTTGGGTTCAGAGAGTAAACCTTCTTCACAATCTGCTGGTAACCAGCTAGTGTTATCAGGAAAGCTTACTAACTACTTGGTTGAGAACACAAGGAACCAGCTGTGTGTAACTAGTGGCTCACAGATTCATGCTTTCTGTTGTATGACCCATTTCTGGACCTTTTGTCTACATTATCCATTCCTTTCCTTAACTTTCTTTTAATTTCTTAAGATTTTCTTTCTTTCGTTCTTTTTTTTTTTTTGGATGTTCAGCTTGTGGGATGTTAGTTCCTCAGCCAGATATTGAACCTGAGTCTTTAGCAGTAAGCACAGAGTCCTAACTCCTGGACCACCAGGGAATTTCGCTATTTTTCTATTTCCAGGGACCACATTCAGATTCTGGGTAGAGAGGTTTGATGTGGTTAATTTCCCTTTCTTTGCATCTATGAAGGTTCTTAAAGTCTTGAACTCCTTTGTTGCCTGCCAGTAAGCAGAATGCTCTTGGTTAGATTTGCATCGCTGGTGTTTTATCTCTTTATTCATTTAAACCTCCCTTGTTTCAAAACCAGGAACTTTCCAAACTATATAAAGCAAATTCTATTTCTACCCCATTATGGACATTTCAATTAAAAAACAAAGTTCACTTCTTCATTTTAATTGCCTTCAAACACTTTCTTTAATTGATTGATATGTTTCTCTTTGAATTGCAACATGTTGCCTTCCATTCTTGTAGGATTCTTTCTGTCTTTAATTTTCTTAATGTGTATTTTTAATGGTAATCTATAAAACCAGCGGTTACACCACTAATAAATAACAACAGCAGCAATCATTTATTGAGATTTCACTACATTTCAAGCTTTGTGGTGAAATCATCATACACACACACACACACACACACACACTGGTTCATTTAATCTTTCAAATATTTGCGATAAAAATTTCATTTTATATATAAAAAAGCTGAATATGAAAAGGCAATATTTCCTTCTGAAAGCAATATAACTAATAAATGACTGGAGTCTGAATCTAAAGGTAGATGTTCCTGACCCGTACTCTTCACTATATTTTGAGTCCTCCAAAAATAGTCATAAATTCTATGTGCAGACCAAATCAACTTTGGATTCTATTATGTAATTTGGTTATGGATACCCAGAATTTAAGAAAGATACCGTAGTACCTGTGGTACCTAGATAATTGAAGCTAAAAGATAGCAGCAATGAAATTCATTCTTCTCAGTTTCCAACCACACATCAGGGAAAGAGGACTCCACACAATTTCTTTATTTACATCACCCATAATCCAAACTAATCAGTCTCCACATGCTTACTTTCAATATTTGACTCAGTTACGGGTTCCTGCACCTTTAGTGACATCTAGGAGAAGGCATGACACCCCACTCCAGTACTCTCGCCTGGAAAATCCCATGGGCGGAGGAGCCTTGTGGGCTGCAGTCCATGGGGTTGCTGAGAGTTGGACACGACTCAGTGACTTCACTTTCACTTTCGCTTTCATGCATTGAAGAAGGAAATGGCAACCCAGTCCAGTGTTCTTGCCTGGAAAATCCCAGGGACGGAGGGGCCTGGTGGGCTGCTGTCTATGGGGTCGCACAGAGTCAGACACGACTGAAGTGACTTAGCAGCAGCAGCAGCAGCAGCAACAGGAAGTAACTCATGCATCACTATTTGACCTCAATTTGGCCTTCCTTTTCTTGTGCAACTATTCTCTCCTTCTTTCCTCCGTGGTAACTTCCTTTCACACACTGGTCATTGTTCACCCCAGTCTTTCCATCTCCCATTGTTTGCTATATCCTATGTTTCCATCTCCCTATGTCCTTTACAGATCATGGTGATTTGCCCCTGATAATTTTCACTTGATTAACCCTGCTCAGAAGTCTTGATATTATATAACAGATTTTGAAAATTAGTGTTGATTTGGAGCAGAAAATGAAGATCATGGCATCTGGCCCCATCACTTCATGGGAAATAGATGGGGAAACAGTGGAAACAGTGTCAGACTTTGTTTTTTTGGGCTCCAAAATCACTGCAGATGGTGACTGCAGCCATGAAATTAAAAGGCGCTTACTCCTTGGAAGAAAAGTTATGACCAACCTAGATAGCATATTCAAAAGCAGAGACATTACTTTGCCGACTAAGGTCCGTCTAGTCAAGGCTATGGTTTTTCCTGTGGTCATGTATGGATGTGAGAGTTGGACTGTGAAGAAGGCTGAGCGCAGAAGAATTGATGCTTTTGAACTGTGGTGTTGGAGAAGACTCTTGAGAGTCCCTTGGACTGCAAGGAGATCCAACCAGTCCATTCTGAAGGAGATCAACCCTGGGATTTCTTTGGAAGGAATGATGCTAAAACTGAAGCTCCAGTACTTTGGGCACCTTATGCGAAGAGTTGACTCATTGGAAAAGACCCTGATGCTGGGAGGGATTGGGGGCAGGAGGAGAAAGGGACGACCGAGGATGAGATGGCTGGATGGCATCATGGACTCAATGGACGTGAGTCTGAGTGAACTCCGGGAGTTGGTGATGGACAGGGAGGCCTGGCGTGCTGCGGTTCATGGGGTCGCAAAGAGTCGGACACAACTGAGTGACTGAACTGAACTAGGAAGGAAAAAGCAACAAGACTAGTAGGTAAGCTGTAAGTGATAAAGGCAAAGTGATTCCAAATATGAAGCTGAGATTAGATATAGAATTATGGTATCACTTGTTAGATTAGAGAAGTGTTTTGACAGTTTGCCATATGGAAACCACAGGTTCTCCAGCACATTTTTGGGCAATATCTAAGTGGCTTTTGGTTCAAAGCAAAGACCACAAACTGACAATGAAATATTTGTGATATACTCATTCATCCACTTATTCTATAAACAGGAACCTCTAGGAGGCAAACACTGGCAATAAATACACGTGAAGAGATCAAAAACTAGTAAAACATATTATTTTGAGGATCAAAGTGGCTATCTTTAAGGTAATGTGACAAATATCTCAAATGTGTTAAGCATTCCAAAAGATATTCCTGCTGGAGCAATATACACTCCTCAAAATTTTAATACAAAGAAAACAATGTATGGTTATTTCTGTACTATTCCTATGCATTTTATCTATAGAGCACCATCATTGAATAGCCAAAGTGAAGTCCTTCAACATAGGTGGAATTCCTATTTTATGGAATAAAAAACATTCTTGCTATAAGATAAAAGTGCTGCATTATTTTTGAGCAAAAATATGTGGGTCTGAGCATTAGTGCACTTGACTTCGGTTCACCTTTCTTCTTATCCATTAGACAGGTGTCAAACACCTTGCTTATGCTGGCTTCAATTTTGTGTGCATTAATTAATGAATCAGCATTTCAGGACATGCCAGATTGGCACTCTGCTGTCCATCAGTTGAATTGGTGGTTATTTTAACAACTGTTAGCACAGTACTGTTTTGTGAATGTAATTGCTGCCCACTTTTATGACTTAAAAAGAGGAAGAAGATGGAAAAATGAAAATGCTGATATAGTGGCAAGAACTCAATATCTCCTTGTGAACTCCCTTACCTTCACTTCTAAAGAAATGCAATTGAGACAAAAAACAAATCAATTTTATGCTGAGTAACTCCTTAGCTTCTATGACATCAACATGAATAAACTTAAACCATTAAAGAAAAAGAAATGTTAAGAAAATAGTAATGATGGAAATAAATATTCAAAATTGAAGTGTCATTAAATGAATGAGACTAATTTTAGTTTCTTGTAAATGAAAGTCACACTTATAATGAATGACAATAGCTTGCTTTTTTCCAGTTGCTGTTTGTGCACCTTTATAGAAATGCTTTCTTAAAAAGTGAAAGACACAACTGCATTTTGGGAATGTCAGGTTCTGAGAGGCACTTTTCATCCATTATTGCATTTGCCATAAAAACAGGGAGTTTTTATTTAATTCTGGTAGTGGATTATTTTCAGCCTCAACTCACTGATGACAAAACTGAAGTTTATTCAGAAACAGACATAGAAAACAGGCTTGTGGTTGCCAAGGAGTCAGGTGTTGGGGAAGGAATGAATAGAGAGTTTGGAATTAACAGATGCAAACTAGTATGAAGTGAAGTGAAGTAAAGCGAAGTCACTTAGTCATGTCTGACTCTTTGCGACCCCATGGACTGTAGCCTACCAGGCTCTTCCATCCATGAGATTTTTCCAGGCAAGAATACTGGAGTGGGTTGCCATTTCTTTCTCCAAGAGATCTTCCCAACCCAGGAATTGAACCCGGGTCTCCTGCATTGTAGGCAGACGCTTTACTGTCTGAGCCACCAGGGAAGTCCCTAATATATAGAGAATGGATAAACAACAAGGTAATACACAATACAAAAACTATAGTCAATATCCTGTGATAAACCATATTGGAAAATGTATTTTAATATATATTATATTCATATATATATATATATATATATATGGGGCTTCCCTGGTGGCTCAGACAGTAAAGCGTCTGCTTGAAGTACGGGAGACCTGGGTTTGACCCTGGGTTGGGAAGATCCCCTGGAGAAGGAAATGGCAACGCCTGGAAAACTCTATGGACTGAGGAGCCTGGTGGGCTATACAGTCCATGGGGTCAGTCACTTCACCGTATACCAGAAACTGACACAATATGGTATTCAACTATGCTTCAATAAAATAAATTTTAAAAAGGAAAGAAAAAAAAAACCATAAAACAACCAAATCTGAAGTTTCTTAAGATGATTAAGTTGACCATGTTAAATAACTTTTGAATGTTAAAGGGGAAACACGTAGGGGTTCAAAATTTGCCACCCTCAAATGTCACTGGCACAAAAATTATTTCAAGCTGAAAACAATCAAGTCCATATGACTCATAAAGAAACATTTGTCTTCTCTCTAAATGCCTAAAAATAGTTTTTAAATTGAAAGCCTGTCCTGGAATAGAATTATCACTAGAAATACCTACAGAGAATATGAGCCAGGTGTGATGAAAAAACTCTTCAAACTCAGAGTTCATTGTGAGTCAAATTGTTTCTAATGGTCCAAAAATCACTTATTTACCAAACATTTGCTTTTCCATCT
This sequence comes from Aepyceros melampus, assembly GCA_006408695.1. Lineage (NCBI taxonomy): Eukaryota > Metazoa > Chordata > Mammalia > Artiodactyla > Bovidae > Aepyceros > Aepyceros melampus. The sequence continues at coordinate 452,435 of SJXQ01011305.1, forward strand.
TCATGTCAATTGCCTTCCTCCCTTCCAAAGTCCCAAAACCCTACTTCCAACAAAATCTTTTTTCTTTTGCTGAAAGGGAGCACTTTGGCCATTTTGGTGAGTTACCCAGTTTTCATGGGTCTTTCCCACAAATATGTGTTATTAAATTTTTGTTTGATTTTTCTCTTGTTGATCTGTCTCATGTCAATTTAATTATTTGATCAGAGAACTTACAATAAAGGACATTGTACTTTCCCCCCACAGACTCAAATTATGTACTGACTATTTATCTATATCCACTTATAAATTTATTGCATTGAGCTAACAGATTTTATATTTTTCAGAGAAAATTTATATTCTTATAAAACTAGAAAATTATTTTTTCTGGAAAACTAGTATGAGAAAGTGGAGAAGGAAATGGCAACCCACTCCAGTGTTCTTGCCTGGAGAATCCCAGGGATGCGGGAGCCTAGTGGGCCTCTGTTATGGGGTCGCACAGAGTCGGACACGACTGAAGCGACTTAGCAGCAGCAGCAGCAGCAGTATAAGAAAGATTACCTAATACAATCTGAAGTTATTTTTGTTTGTTGTACCATTAATCACTCTTTCAGTCTCAGTTCAGTTCAGTTCAGTCGCTCAGTTGTGTCTGACTCTTTGCGACCTCATGAACTGCAGCACCCCCGGCCTCCCTGTCCATCACCAACTCCTGGAGTTCACTCAAACTCATGTCCATTGAGTCCGTGATGCCATCCAGCCAGCTCATCCTCTGTTGTCCCCTTTTCCTCCTGCCCCCAGTCCCTCCCAGCATCAGAATCTTTTCCAGTGAGTCAACTCTTCACATGAGGTGGCCAAAGTACTGGAGTTTCAGCTTTAGCATCATCCTTCCAAAGAATACCCAGGGCTGAAAGCAAGTACCCTTCCGGAGACAGCAACCCCTCTTGGCCCTGCCTAATTATAGAGACCGCCCATTGTGCTGTCGCTACATTATTTTTGTCAGGGGATGGAGGGAGCGGAAGGAGTGGGTGTTGGTGATGGTTATGCTTACCCTCCCCTCTTCTCTACTTGCCCTGAGGCAGCAGGGGAGGGGGGACCCAAAGCCTTTGCAAGTGGATGAATAAAGCTGATTTAGGAAGCTAGAAGCTGCAGGGAAAATCCACCCACGCCTCTCCTGATCAGATCATCTCACTCTTCCCCAGCAAAATGTGCTGTGCCCCTGCTGATCCTGAGAGAAACTTATATGCAGGTCAGGAAGCAAAGGTTAGAACTGGACATGGAACAAAAGACTGGTTCCAAATAGGAAAAGGAGTACATCAAGGCTGTGTATTGTCACCCTGCTTATTTAACTTATATGCATGAGTACATCATGAGAAACACTGGGCTGGAAGAAGCACAAGTTGGAATCAAGATTGCTGGAGGAATTATCAATAACCTCAGATATGCAGGTGACACCACCCTTATGGCAGAAAGTGAAGAGGGACTAAAAACCCTCTTGATGAAAGTGAAAGGGAGAGTGAAAAAGTTGGCTTAAAGCTCAACATTCAGAAAACAAAGATCATGGCATCTGGTCCCATGACTTCATGGGAAATAGATGGGGAAACAATGGAAACAGTGTCAAACTTTATTTTTTGGGGCTCCAGAATCACTGCAGATGGTGACAGCAGCCATGAAATTAAAAGACGCTTATGTCTTGGAAGAAAAGTTATGACCAACCTAGATAGCATATTGAAAAGCAGAGACATCAGTTTGCCAACAAAAGTAGGTCTAGTCAAGGCTATGGTTTTTCCAGTGGTCGTGTATGGATGCAAGAGTTGGACTGTGAAGAAAGCTGAGTGCCAAAGATTTCATGCTTTTGAACTGTGGTGTTGGAGAAGACTCTTGAGAGTCCCTTGGACTGCAAGGAGATCAAACCAGTCCATTCTGAAGATCAAGCCTGGGATTTCTTTGGAAGGAATGATGGTAAAGCTGAAACTCCAGTACTTTGGCCACCTCATGCAAAGAGTTGACTCATTGGAAAAGACTCTGATGCTTGGAGGGATTGGGGACAGGAGGAAGAGGGGATGACTGAGGATGAGATGGCTGGATGACATCACTGACTCAGTGGACGTGAGTTTGTGTGAGCTCCAGGAGATGGTGATGGACAGGGAGGCCTGGGGTGCTGCGATTCATGGGGTCACAAAAAGTTGGTTACGACTGAGCAACTGAACTGAACTGAACTAAAGTATTTATTAGATCACCCAACAAATTTCAGTGGGCTCAGCAGTTGGGGAGTTCATCTCTGTAGACACCAGACATCAATTCAGAAGGAAAAAAAAAAAAACTTTGAAGTCTAATCAGTGATTCTGAGTTCAGGATCTTTCAGTCTATAGTCCCCCAAAAGCCAGAGTCAGGAATGACACTTTAGATATGAATTTTTATGGAGAGTGTTATTCCTGGGAGCAGAAGTAGGAGATAGGAGGTGGTGGAGGGAGAAGGGAGGATTGATAGAAGTATCAGTTGAAGGGATGGTCACAATCTCTATGCTGTCCAAACATTCAATGGAGACAGATGGAATGAGGCACAGGAGATGAATTTCAGATGACAAAGGGACACATGGACTCTTACCCCACTGGTTGTGTCTCAAGTGGATCTGAGGTTCTTGCTATATGACACATATAGAATTCATTGAGAGACAAAGCGATAGGTAAGTGGTGAATTTATTTTGATAGAAACACAATTCATAGGGTGAATTGTGTGTTGGGTCATCTTTGATGGCAAGAGGCCCTGAAATATGGCATGTTTAGTTTTTATGGGCTAGATAATTTTATAGTGAGAGGATTATTCCAATTATTTTGGGGAAGGGTGAAGATTTCCAGGATTTGGGCCACCACCCACTTTTTGGCTTTCTGTAGTTGACTTTAGAACTATCACGGTGCTCGTGGGTGTGTCACTGAGATGTTAATACATTACAATAGGCATGTACTGAGGTTTATCTGATGATGCATCACTCACTTAGACTCAGACATCCTGGACTGTGAAGTAAGTGATTTTAGGAATAATTCCTATGAACAAAGCTAGGGGAGGTGACAGAATTCCAGCAGAAGTATTTAAAACCTTAAAAGATGATGCTGTTACAGTGCTACACTCAGTTCAGTTCAGTTCAGTCACTCAGTCGTGTCTGACTCTTTGTGACCCCATGAACAACAGCAAGCCAGGCCTCCCTGTCCATCACTAACTCCCGGAGTTCACTCAAACTCACGTCCATCAAATCGGTGATGCCATCCAGCCATCTCATCTTCGGTCGTCCCCTTCTCCTCCTGCCCCCAATCCCTCCCAGCATCAGAGTCTTTTCCAATGAGTCAACTCTTCGCAAGAGGTGGCCAAAGTACGGAGTTTCAGCTTTAGCATCATTCCTTCCAAAGAACACCCAGGACTGATCTCCTTTAGAATGGACTGGCTGGATCTCCTTGCAAACCAAGGGACTCTCAGGGGTCTTCTCCAACACCACAGTTCAACAGCATCAATTCTTCGGCGCTCAAATTTGGAAAACTTTGAAGTGGCCACAAACTGGAAAGGTCTGTATTCACTTCAATACCAAAGACAGGCAATGACGAAGAGTGTTCAGTTCTGTTCAATCATTCATTCGGGTCTGACTCTTGTGACCCTATGGACTGTAGCATGCCAGGCTTCTCTGTCCATCACCAACTCCCTGAGATTACTCAAACTCATGTCCGTAGAGTCAGTGATTCCAACCAACAATCTCATCATCTGTCATCCCCTTCTCCTCCTACCTTCAATCTTTCCCAGTATCAGGTCTTTTCAAATGAGTCAGTCCTTTACATCAAGTGGCCAAAGTATTGGCGTTTCAGCTTCACCATCAGTCCCTCAGTGAATATTCAGGACTGATTTCCCTTAGGACAGAGTGGTTGGAGCTCTTTGTAGTCCAAGGGAATCTCAAGAGTCTTCTCCAACACCACAGTCAAAGCATCAGTTCTTCAGTGTTCAACTTTCTTTACAACCAATTCTCACATCCATGCATGACTATTGGAAAAACCACAACTTTGATTGGATGGATCTTTGTTGGTGAAGTAATGTCTCTGCTTTTTAAACCTAGGTTGCCTAGATTAGTCATAGCATTTCTTCCAAGGAGCAAGTATCTTTTAATTTCATGGCTGAAATCAACATATGCAGTAAATTTGGAGCCCCCCAAAATAAAATCTCTCACTCTTTTCATTGTTTCCCCATCTATTTGCCATGATGTGTTGGGACCAATTGTCATTTCTTAGTTTTCTGAATGTTGAATTTTGAGCCAAATTTTTCACTCTCCTCTTTCCCTTTCCTCAAGAGGCTCTTTAGTTCTTCTTCACTTTCTGCCATAAGGATGGTCATCTGCGTATCTGAGGTTATTGCTAATTCCCCTGGCAATCTTGATTCCAGCTTGTGCTTCCTCCAGCCCAGCATATCTCATGATGTATTCTGCATATATGTTAAATAAGCGGGGTGACAATATACAGCCTTGACATCCTCCTTTCCTGATTTGGAAACAGTCTGATGTTCCAAGTCCAGTTATAACTGTTGCTCTCTCACCTGCATACTACTTCTCAGGAGGCAAGTCAGGTGGTCTTGTATTCCCATCTCTTGAAGAATTTTCCACAGTTTATTGTGTTCCATATAGTCAAAGGCTTTGGCATAGTCAATAAATTAGAAGTAGATATTTTTCTGGAACTCTCTTGCTTTTTCCGCGATCCAACGAATGTTGGCAAATTGATCGCTTGTTCCTCTGCCTTTCTAAATCCAGCTTGAACAACTGGAAGTACACGGTTCACATACTGTTGAAGCCTGACTTGGAGAATTTTGAGTATTACCTTACTAGTGTGTGAGATGAATGCAATTGTGCAGTAATTGAGCATTCTTTGGTATTGCCTTTCTTTGGGATTGGAATGAAAACTGACCTTTTCCAGTCCTGAGGCTACTGCTGTGTCTTCCAAATTTTCTGGCATATTGAATGTAGCACTTTCACAGCATCACCTTTTAGGATTTGAAACAGCACAACTGGAATTCCGTCACCTCCACTAACTTTGTTCATAGAGATGCTTCCTAAGGCCACTTGACTTGACATTCCATGATGTCTGTCTCTAGGTGAGTGATCACACCATCATAATTATCTGGGTTGTGAAGATCTTTTTTGCATTCTGTGTATTCTTTCCACCTCTTCTTAATATCTTCTGCTTCTGTTAGGTCCATGCCATTTCTGTGCTTTATTATGCCAATCTTTGCATGAAATTTTCCCTTGATATCTCTAATTTTCTTGAAGAGATCTCTAGTCTTTCCTGTTCTACCCTTTTCCTCTATTTCTTTGAATTGTTCATTGAGAAAGATTTTCTTATCTCTTCTTGCTATTTTTTTTTGGAGCTCTACATTCAAATCTTTCATTTTCTCCTTTGCCTTTCACTTCTCTTCTTTTCACAACTATTTGCAAGGCATCCTCAGACAAACATTTTGACTTTTTGCTTCTTTTCTTGGGGATGGTCTTGATCACTGCCTCCTGTACAATGTCACAAAACTCTGTTCATAGTTCTTCAGGCACTCTATCAGATCTAGTCCCATGAATCTGTTTTCAGTGCCACTTTATAATCGAAAAGGATTTGATTTAGGTCATAATGGAATGGTCTAGTGGTTTTCCCTACTTTTTTCAATTTAAGCCTGAATTTGGCAATAAGGAGTTCATGATCTGCCCATCTTATTTTTGCTGAGTGTATAGTGCTTCTCCATCTTTGACTGCAAAGAATATAATCAATCTGTTTTCAGTATTGACCATCTGATGATGTCCATGTGTAGAGTCTTCTCTTGTGTTGTTGGAATAGGGTGTTTGCTATGACCAGCATGTTCTCTTGGCAAAATTCTATTAGTTTTGCCTGCTTCATTCTGTACTCCAAGGCTTAATTTGCCTGTTTTCCCAAGTGTTTCTTGACTTCCTACTTTTGCATTCCTGTCCCCTATAATGAAAACGACTCTTTTTTTGTTGTGTTAATTCTAGAAAGTCCTGTAAGTCTTCATAGAACCATTGAGTCTTAGCTTCTTAAGCATTACTGGCTGGGGCATAGATTAGTGTGGTATTGAATGGTTTGCCTTGGAAATGAACAGAGATCATCCTGTCATTTTTGAGATTGCATCCAAGCACAGCATTTCAGACTTTGTTGACTATGATGGCTAAAGCTTTTCTTCTAAGGGATTCTTGCCCACAGTAGTAGATATAATGGTCATCTGAGTTAAATTCACCTATTCCAGTCCATTTTTGTTTGCTGATCCCTAAAATGCCAATGTTCACTCTTGCCATCCCTTGTTTGGCCATTTCCAATTTGCTTTGATTCATGGACCTAACATTCCAGGTTCCTATGCAATACTGTTCTTTACAGCATCAGACTTTACTTCCATCAGCAGTCACATCCACAACTGCGTGTTGTTTTCACTTTCACTCTGACTCTTCATTCTTCCTGGAGTTTTATCTCCAATGATCTCTAGTAGCATATTGGACACCTACCGACCTGGGGAGTTTATCATTCAGTGTCCTGTCTTTTTGCCTTTTCATGCTCTTCATTGCATTCTCAAGACAAGGATACTGAAGTGGTTTGCATTCCCTCTCCAGTGAACCACATTTTGTCAGAACTCTCAACCACAACCCGTCCATCTTGGGTGGCCCTACACAGCATGGCTCATAGTTTCATTTGGTTAAACAAGGCTCTGTTCCTTGTGACAAGATTGGTTAATTTTCTGTGATTGTGGTTTTCAGTCTGTCTGCCCTCTGATGGAGAAGGATAAGAGGTTTATGGAAGCTTCCTGATGGGAGAGACTTTCTGATGGGTGGGGCCATGCTCAGTAAGTCTTTAATCCAATTTTCTGCTGATGGGTGGGGCTGTGTTCCCTCTCTGTTATTTACCTGGGGCCAAACTATTGTGGACATAATGAAGATAATGGCAACCTCTTTCAAAAGGTCCCATGTAGGCACTGCTGCACTAAGTGCCCCCAACCCTGCCGAAGGTCACCACTGCTTGCCATCTCCTGTTTGACCACTTCTAATTTGCCTTGATTCATGGACCTGACAGTCCAGGTTCCTATGCAATATTGCTCTTTACAGCATTGGACCTTGCCTCTATCACCAGTCGCATTCACAACTGGGTATTGTTTTTGCTTTGGCTCCATCCCTTTATTCTTTCTGGAGTTATTTCTCCACTGATCTTCAGTAGCATATTGGACACCAACTGACCTGGGGAGTTCCTCTACTCTTTCAAAAGGTCCCATGTAGGCACTGCTGCACTAAGTGCCCCCAACCCTGCCGAAGGTCACCACTGCTTGCCATCTCCTGTTTGACCACTTCTAATTTGCCTTGATTCATGGACCTGACAGTCCAGGTTCCTATGCAATATTGCTCTTTACAGCATTGGACCTTGCCTCTATCACCAGTCGCATTCACAACTGGGTATTGTTTTTGCTTTGGCTCCATCCCTTTATTCTTTCTGGAGTTATTTCTCCACTGATCTTCAGTAGCATATTGGACACCAACTGACCTGGGGAGTTCCTCTTTCAGTATCCTATCATTTTGCCTTTTCATATTGTTCATGTGGTTCTCAAGGCAAGAATATTGAAGTGTTTTGTCATTCCCTTCTCCAGTAGACCACATTCTGTCAGACCTCTCCACCATGACCCGCCCATCTTGAGTGGCCCCACACAGGATGGCTTAGTTTCATTGAGTTAGACAAGGCTGTAGTCAGCATGATTAGATTGACTAGCTTTCTGTGATTATGGTTTCAGTGTGTTTGCCCTCTGATGCCCTCTTGCAACACCTACTGTCCTGCTTGGGTTTCTCTTACCTTGGACGTGGGGTATCTCTTCACAGCTGCTGCAGCAAAGCACAGCCGCTGCTCCTTACCTTGGCTCCTCACCACCACCCCTCCTGATCTTGAACATGGAGTAGCTCCTCTCGGCCTGCCTGTGCCTGTACAGTCACTGCTCCTTGGATGTGGGGTTGCTCCTCTGGCCCCCACGCCTGACCTCAGATGTGGGGTAGCTCCTCCTGGCCGCTGTCCCTGACCTCAAACGTGACATCCTGTGAAAGTCTGGCTTGGATGAATCACAAGCCAGAATCAAGACTGCTTGGAAAAATATCAACCACCTCAGATATGCAAATAATAACACCCTAATAACAAAAAATGAAGTGGAACTAAATAGCCTCTTGATGTAGGTGAATCAAGGAGAGTGAAAAATCGGCTTAAAATTCAACTTAAAAAAAGATAAAAACTAAAGTCATGGCATCCAGTCCCATCTCTTCGTGGCAAATCAAAAGGGAAAAAGTGGAAGCAGTGACAGATTTTATTTTCTTGAGCTCCAAAATCACTGCAGACAGTGACTGAAGCCATGAAATTGAGAGACTTTTGCTCCTTATAAGGAAAGTTATGCAAACCTAGACAACATATTAAGAAGCAGAGACATCACTGATGACAAATGTCCATATAGTCAAAGCTATTGCTTTTCCAGTGGTCATGTACTGATGTGAGAGTTGGACCATAAAGAAGGTGACTGTCAAATAATTGATGCTTTTGAATTTGGTACTGGAGAAGATTCCTCAGAGTCTTCTCTCAAGACTCTCAAGAAGATTGTAAGGAGATGAAATAGTCAATTCTAAAGGAAATCAACCCTTAATATTCATTGGAAGGACAGAATGCTGCATCTGAAGCTTCAATACTTTGGCCACCTGATGAGAAGGATTGACTCACAGGAAAAGACCCTCATGCTGGGAAAGACTGAGGCCAGAAGTAGAAGGGGGTGACAGATAATGAGATGGTTATCTTACTGACTCAGTGGACATGAATTTGAGCAAACTCTGGGATATAGTGGAGGACAGAGGAGCCTGACATGCTTTAGTCCATGTGGTAGCAAAGAGTCTGACATGTCACAAGGACTGAATAACAGCAACAAAAATATACTGAGGCTCAAATTGATGCTTTTCAACTCTGAGAAGACTCTTGAGAGCCCTTTGGCCTGCAAAGAGATCAAATCAGTCAATCCTAAAGGAAATCAGTCCTGATATTCATTGGAAGGATTGATGCTGAACCTGAAATGCCAATACTTTAGCTATCTGATTGAAGAAGTGACTCATTAGAAAAGATCCTGACGCTGTGAAAGATTGAAGGCAGGAGGAGAAGACGACAACAGAGGATGAGATTGTTGGATGGCATCACTGACTCTATGGACATAAGTTTGAGCAAGCTCCAGGAATTGGTGATAGATATGGAAGCCTGGCATGCTGCAGTCCATGGGGTAACAGAGTCAGACATGACTGAATGGCTAAACTGAACTGAAGGTCCTCTGGAAGTCCCATCTTCTACCATCTTGGATATGTTTGGTTCTAACAAGTTTTTTAAAATGTTTTTAATGTCCTTGGGCTATGCCATTCTTTTAAAGGTTGTGCCCTGCCCCCTTCCCTCTTGTCTTAATTCACAGTTTTCTCTCTGAGAACTTAAGATTCACTTATTCACGTTTCCATGCTGTGCATGCATGGGTGTACAGAAGATTTCCACAGTGGGAGAACAAGAAGCTAGCCTATGAGGCAGTAATTTGGTCGGTTGGCCTTTTTAAATTCATTTGGAATCCACAAAGAACTGGCCTCCCCAGTACTGGTAAAATAAGAAATAGGAGAAGCCAAGTTGAGATAAACTGGTGCACAAGAGTTGACTGATATATTCAGATATAGATTTGCATACAATATGATATGTCCATATGTAGGTAGATATACATGACTATCTTTTCTGAAACATTTTATTGAAATAGGCTTTAAATAATTATTATTTTTTAAATTAATTTTTATTTTTCAGTTTGTTTTGCTTTACAATACTGTATTCATTTTGCTATACGTTGACATGAATCAGCCACGGGTGTACATGAACTCCCAATCCCGACCCCCACCTCCCCCCTCCCGCCCCACACCATCTCTCTNTGCTTGTATATTTTTGAGATTAGTTGTTTGTCAGTTGTTTCATTTGCTATTATTTTCTCCCATTCAGAAGGCTGTCTTTTCACCTTGCTTATAGTTTCCTTTGTTGTGCAGAAGCTTTTAATTTTAATTAGATCCCATTTGTTTATTTTTGCTTTTATTTCCAGTATTCTGGGAGGTGGGTCATAGAGGATCCTGCTGTGATTTATGTCAGAGAGTGTTTTGCCTATGTTCTCCTCTAGAAGTTTTATAGTTTCTGGTCATACTTTTAGATCTTTAATCCATTTTGAGTTTATTTTTGTGTATGGTGTTAGAAAGTGTTCTAGTTTCATTCTTTTACAAGTGGTTGACCAATTTTCCCAGCACCACTTGTTAAAAAGATTGTCTTTAATCCATTGTATATTCTTGCCTCCTTTGTCAAAGATAAGCTGTCCATAGGTGTGTGGATTTATCTCTGGGCTTTCTATTTTGTTCCATTGATCTATAGTTCTGTCTTTGTGCCAGTACCATACTGTCTTGATGACTGTGGCTTTGTGGTAGAGCCTGATGTCAGTAGGTTGACACCTCCAATCCATGCTTCTTTCTCAATATTTCTTTGGCTTTTTGAGGTTGTTTATATTTCCATACAAATTGTGAAATTATTTGTTCTAGCTCTGTAAAAAAAAATACCGTTGGTAGCTTGATAAGGATTGCATTGAATCTATAGATTGCTTTGGGTTGTATACTCATTTTCACCATATTAATTCTTCTGATCCATGAACATGGTATATTTCTCCATCTATTAGTGACCTCTTTGACTTCTTTCATCAGTGTTTTATAGTTTTTTATATATAGATAAGTCTTTAGTTTCATTTGGTAGATATATTCCTAAGTATTTTATTCTTTTAGTTGCAATGGTGAATGGAATTGTTTCCTTAATTTCTCTTTCAATTTTCTTATTATTAGTGTATAGGAATGCAAGGGATTTCTGTGTGTTGATTTTATATCCTGCAACTTTACTATATTCATCGATTAGCTCTAGTAATTTTCTGGTGGAATCTTTAGGGTTTTCTATGTAGAGGATCATGTCATCTGCAAACAGTGAGAGCTTTACTTCTTCTTTTCCAGTTTGAGTTCCTTTTATTTCTTTTTCTGCTCTGATTGCTGTGGCCAAATCTTCCAAAACTATGTTGAGTAGTAGTGGTGAAAGTGAGTACGCTTGTCTTGTTCCCAATTTTCACCATTGAGATGTTTGCTGTGGGTTTGTCTTTTATTATGTTGAGATATGTTCCTTCTATTCCTGCTTTCTGGAGAGTTTTTATCATAAATGTATGTTGAATTTTTCAAAAGCTTTCTCTGCATCTATTGAGATAATCATATAGCTTTTATTTTTCAATTGGTTAATGTGGTTTATTCAGTTCAGTTCAGTCGCTCAGTCGTGTCTGACTCTTTGCGACCCCATGAATTGCAGCACACCAGGCCTCCTTGTCCATCATCAACTCCCAGAGTTCACTCAGTTTTGTGGATATTGAAGAATCCTTGTATCCCTGGGATAAAGCCCACTTAGTCATGTTGTATGATCTTTTTAATGTGTTGTTGGATTCTGATTGCTAGAATTTTGTTAAGGATTTTTTCATCTATGTTCATCAGTCATATTGGCCTGGAGTTTGCTTTTTTTGTGGTATCTTTTTCAGGTTTTGGTATTAGGGTGATGGTAGCCTCATAGAATGTGTTTGGAAGTTCACCTTCCTCTGCAATTTTCTGGAAGAGTTTGAGTAGAATAGGTGTTAGCTCTTCTCTAAATTTTTGGTAAAATTCAGCTATGAAGCCATCTGGACCTGGGCTTTTATTTGCTGGAAGATTTCTGATTACAGTTTCAATTTCCGTGCTTGTGATGGGTCTGTTAAGATTTTCTATTTCTTCCTGGTTCAGTTTTGGAAAGTTTTACTTTTCTAAGAATTTGTCCATTTCTTCCAAGTTGCCCATTTTATTGACATATAATTGCTGATAATAGTCTCTTATGATCCTTTGTATTTCTGTGTTGTCTGTTGTGATCTCTCCATTTTCATTTCTAATTTTATTGATTTGATTTTTCCCCCTTTGTTTCTTGATGAGTCTGGCTAATGGTTTATCAATTTTATTTATCCTTTCAAAGAACCAGCTTTTGGCTTTGTTGATTTTTGCTATGGTCTCTTTTGTTTCTTTTGCATTTATTTCTGTGCTAATTTTTAAGATTTCTTTCTTTCTACTAACCCTGGGGTTCTTCATTCTTCCTTTTCTAGTTGCTTTAGGTGTGGAGTTAGGTTATTTATTTGACTTTTTTCTTGTTTCTTGAGGTATGCCTGTATTTGTATGAACCTTCCCCTTAGCACTGCTTTTACAGTGTCCCACAGGTTTGGGGTTGTTGTGTTTTCATTTTCATTTGTTTCCATGCATATATTGATTTCTTTTTCGATTTCTTCTGTGATTTGTTGGTTATACAGTAGCGTGTTGTTTGCTTCCATAAGTTGGCATTTTTAATAGTTTTTCTTCTGTAATTGAGAGTGTTGGACTATGAAGAAAGCTGAGCACTGAAGAATTGATTATTTTGAACTGTGATGTTGGAGAAGACTCTTGAGAGTCCCTTGGACTGCAAGGAGATCCAACCAGTCCATTCTGAAGGAGATCAACCCTGGGATTTCTTTGGAAGGAATGATGCTAAAGCTGAAACTCCAGTACTTTGGCCACCTCATGTGAAGAGTTGACTCATTGGAAAAGACTCTGATGCTGGGAGGGATTGGGACCAGGAGGAGAAGGGGCCAACAGAGGATGAGATGGCTGGATGGAATCACTGACTTGATGGACATGAGTCTGAGTGAACTCTGGGAGTTGGTGATGGACAGGGAGGCCTCGTGTGCTGCAATTCATGGGGTCGCAAAGAGTCAGACATGACTGAGCGACTGAACTGAACTGAATTGAACTGAGATCTAACCTTACTGCATTGTGGTCAGAAAAGATGCTTGGAATGATTTCATTTTTTTTTTTTTTTAATTTACCAAGGCTAGATTTATGGCCCAGGATGTGATTTATCCTAGAGAAGGTTCCATGTGCACTTGAGGAAAAGATGAAATTAATTGTTTTGTGGTGAAATGTCCTATAGATATTAATTAGGTCTAACTGGTCTATTGTATCATTGTTTTTCCTTGTTAAATTTATGTTTAGTTAATCTATCCATAGGTGTGAGTGGGATATTGAAATCTCCCATGATTATGGTATTATTATTAATTTCCCCTTTCGTACTTGTTAGCATTTTCTTATATATTGTAGTGTTCCTATGTTGGATGCATAATATATATATATATATATATATATTATTGTTATATCTTCTTCTTGGATTGATCTTTTGATCATTATGTAGTGTCCTTCCTTGTCTCTTTTCACAGCCTTTGTTTTAAAGTCTATTTTATCTGATATGAGTATTGCTACTCCTACTTTCTTTTGGTCTCTATTTGTGTGAAGTATCTTTTTCCAGCCCTTCACTTTCAGTCTGTATGTGTCCCTTGTTATGAGGTAGGTCTCTTGTAGACAACATACATAGGGGTCTTGCTTTTGTATCCATTCAGCCAGTCTTTGTATTTTGGTTGGGGCATTCAACCCATTTACATTTAAGGTAATTATTGATAAGTATGATCCCATTGCCATTTCCTTTATTGTTTTAGGTTTGAGTTTATACATGCCTTTTTTGTTGTTTGTTTGTTTCTTGTCTAGAGAATATCCTTTAGCATTTCTGGGAGAGTTGGTTTGGTGGTGCTGAATTGTTTCAGCTTTTGCTTGTCTGTAAAGCTTTTGATTTCTTCTTCATATTTGAATGAGATCCTTGCTGGGTACAGTAATCTGGGCTGTAGGTTATTTTCTTTCATCACTTTAAGTATGCCCTGATATTCTTTCCTGGTCTGAACAATTTCTATTGAAAGATCAGCTGTTAACCTTATGGAAATCCCCTTGTATGATATTTGTTGCTTTTCCCTTGCTTCTTTTAATATTTGTTCTTTGTGTTTGATCTTTGTTAATTTGATTAATATATATCTTGAGGTGTTTCACCTTGGGTTTATCATTTTGGGGACTCTCTGGGTTTTTTGGACTTGGGTGATTATTTCCTTCCTCATTTTAGGGAAGTTTTCAACTATTATCTCCTCAAGTGTTTTCTCATGGTCTTTCTTTTTGTCTTTTTCTTCTGGGACTCCTATGATTCGAATGTTGGGACATTTAACACTGTCCTGAAGGTCTCTGAGATTGTGCTAATTTCTTTTAATTGGTTTTTCTTTTTTCCTTTCCATTTATTTCTATCATTCTATCTTCTACTTCACTAATCCTATCTTCTGCCTCTGTTATTCTACTATTTGTTCCCTCCAGGGTGTTTTTGTTCTCATTTATTGCATTATTCATTATATATTGACTCTTTTTTATTTCTTCTAGGTCCTTGTTAAACCTTTCTTGCATCTTCTCAATTCTTGTCTCCAGGCTATTTATCTGAGATTCCATTTTGATTTCAAGACTTTGGATCATTTTCACTATCGTTATTTGGAATTCTTTCTCAGGTAGATTCCCTATCTCTTCCTTTTTGTTTGGATTAATGGGCATTTATCCTGTTCCTTTACCTTCTGGGTACTCCTCTGTCTCTTCATCTTGTTTATACTGCTGTGTTTGGGGTGGCCTTTCTGTATTCTGGCAGTTTGTGGAGCTCTCTTTATTGTGGAGTTTCCTCTCTGTGAGTGGGTTTGTATGCGTGGCTTGTCAAGGTTTCCTGGTTAGGGAAGCTTGCATTAGTGTTCTGGTGGGTGGAGCTTGATTTCTTCTCTCTGGAGTGCAATGAAGTGTCCAGTAATGAGTTATGAGATGTCAATGGGTTTGGAGTGACTTTGGACAGCCTGTATATTGAAGCTCAGGGCTGTGTTCCTGTGTTGCTGGAGAATTTGAGTGGTATGTCTTGTTCTGGAACTTGTTGGCCCTTGGCTGGTACTTTGTTTCAGTGTAGGTATGGAGGCATTTGATGAGCTCCTATCAATTAATGTTCTCTGGAGTCAAGAGTTCTCTGGTGAGCTCAAGATTTTGACTTAAGCCTCCTGCTTCTGGTTTTCAGTCTTATTTTTACATCCTCAAGACTTCTCCATCTATACAGCACCATTGATAAAACATCTAGGTTAAAGATGAAAAGTTTCTCCACAGTGAGGGACACCCAGAGAGGTTCAAAGAGTTACATGGAGAAAAACGAGAGAGGAGGGAGGTAGAGATGATCTGAATGAGATGAGTTGGAATCAAAAGAGGAGAGAGCAAGCTAGCCAGTAATCACTTTCTTTGTGCACTCCACAGTCTGGACCACTCAGAGAAGTTCATAGAGTTATACAGAGAGGGAGGAAGGAGACAGAGGTTGGCAGGAGGATAAAGGGGGGAATCAAAAGGAGAGAGACAGATCCAGCCAGTAGTCAGTTCTCTAAGTGTTCTCCACTGTCTGGAACACACAAAGAGATTCACAGAGCTGGGTAGAGAAGAGAAAGTGGAGGGAGGAGATAGAGGCGACCTGGTAGAGAAAAAGGAGAGTTCAAATGGGGAAAGAGGAGTCAAGCCAGTAATCTTGCTCCCAAGTAAAAAATGGGTACTGAAGATTGGGTTCTTAAATGTAAGAAGTTGATAATAAATACCAAAAAGCAAAGATTAAAAATCTAGTGTAAATGTTGGAGTTTCAAAAATACAATATTAAAGAAAAGAAAAAAAAAGTTACAAAAATTATTACACACACACACACACACACACACACACACGAAGTTTGCTTTAAAAAATAGGGCCTCTCTTTTTTTTTGCAAAGTAATAGTAGGTAATAAAAATGAAAATTAAAGGAGTAATAGAGGACTTAAATTTTTTTTTTAATTACAATAAAAGAATGATAGTAAAAACAGTAAAAATATATCTAGGACTTTCTCTGGTGTTGTTGTGGGCAATGTGGGGTCAGTTCATTTTCAAATAGTTCCTTGGTCAGGCTTATATTTCTGAAGATCTATAGGCCCCTTCCTATGTAGTCGGTACTAACTACAGGGTTTTAATCTATTGCACCTGTCACTTCCAAGGCACTTCCCTCTGTTTTAGCTTCTGTTTGCTGGTCTCTTCAGTGTCTAATTTCCACCCTGACACAAGGGGGCGGTGGTGGACACTTTTTTAGGTTCACTTGCTCAGTCGCACTGTGGGGAAGGAGGAAGGCTGCAAACAAATAACACCAGCATTTGCTTGCAGTGTCTGAGACACACTGGGCCTACCCCTGCTCACAGCACGTGTGCCCTCCCTGCTCACACTGCTCAGGCTCTAGGTTGCTCCACCAGGAACCGTTGAGGCTGTCCCTGGGCTGCATGCACCTCCCAGATCCAAGCTGCTCAGGTTCAGCCACTTGGATAGTCCTCAGAGGCGCAGACTCAGTTGGGCCTGCATTTTATGCCCTTCCCAGGTCCAAGCAGCTCAAGTGATCAGGTGTTTGGGAGCGTGGTCGCTGCAACTTTTTGCCTTCCCCGTCCGTGCTGCTCGGTTTTCTGGGTGTACAACCGGCACACCTTCTCAGGTGGATGTTGACCATCCAGAATCCCAAGAAGTCTTAATTAGCAAAGAAGCTTGCTTGCAGTTTGGTAGATAATGCCTCTCAGAAGCCCTGGTTGCCCCCTTCCGGCTCTGGCTGCCTGTCACCAGAGGGGGATGGTCCGTAGCGGGCTAGCTCTGTTCAGTCCTTTGTTCTGTGAGTGGGCCTGATGGTGTCTTAGGTTAGGGCTTTTCACGTAGTAGTATACTGCAGTCTGGTTTGCTAGCCCAAGTTAGTTACCTCAGATTGCCCTCAGGACATTCAGGTCTGATCTGATCCTTACTCTAAGCAATGCAGCCTGCACCTCCCTGCCCAGCCTCCGCTTGCTAGTGGCAGGTGCAGGTGTCTGGGCTGCTTCTCTGCTGGGGGAGTTCCCGTTGGGCATGTAATCTGTGGTTTTTAATTATTTATTTATTTTTCCTCCCAATTATGTTTCCCTCTGTGGTTCCAAGTCTTGCCACAGACTCGGCAGTGAGAGTGTTTCTTGGTGTTTAAAAACTTCTTTCTTTTTAAGACTCACTTCCTGGGACAGAGCTCCATCCCTACCTCTTTTGTCTCTCTTTTTGCCTTTTATATTTTTTCCTATCTCCTTTTGAAGACAATGGGCTGCTTTTCTGGGTGCCTAATGTCCTCTGCCAGCATTCAGAAGTTGTTTTGTGGAATTACCGTTTAAATGTTCTTTTGATGGATTTGTGGGGGAAAAAAATGGTCTCCCTATCCTATTCCTCCACCATCTTAGGACTGCCTCCTGAAGGAGACTCTTGAGAGTCCCTTGCACTGCTAGAGATCAAGCAAATCAGTCCTAAAGGAAATCAGTCCTCAATATTCTTTGGAAGGACTGATGCTGAAGCTGAAACTCCAATACTTTTGCCACCTGATGCAAAGTGCTGACTCCTTGGAAAAGACCTTGATACTGGGAAAGATTGAAGGCAGGATAAAAAGGGGATGACAGAGGATGAAATGGTTAGATGGCATCACTGACTTGATGGACATGAGTTTGAGTAAGTTCCAAGAATTAATGATGGACAGAGAAGCCTGGCATGCTGTAGTTCATGTGATTGCAAAGAATTGGACATGACTGAGTGACTGAACTGAACTGAACTGAATGGGTGATGGGAGGAAGAGAGATGAAGAACTCGGGGAATCTTGCCAGGTGCTTCACTTAAGCAGTTGCATAAATAGAGATGCTATATAACAAAGCTGATAAAGAGGAGAAGAAGGTAGCTTGAAGGTAAGAAGGTAGCTTGAAGGTAAGGGATAAGAGTTAACAACTTTCAGCTTGTGAATGTTGTTTGAGGTTCTCTGTGTTTGTGGGATATGTGAGTGTATATGTGTGTGTAAGAGTACTGCCCATGCAGATGACCTATTAGCAGTCACAGAAAGGTTTCCAGGTTTCAGAGACATGTATGAGTATGTTGAAGCTTGGGGTAGCATAGATGAAGGTAACAAGAGCACAAAAGATGGGAAAAAATGCTAAAAATGGAATGTGGGAAATAGTACTTAAGGTGGAGGAAGAGGGGCTGATGATGTCTGTGAAAAAGAATCAGACAGAAATTTTCTCAGAGAAGACCCAAGGGAAAGTAGCAGCAAAACACCAAGGAGAATGTTCAAGATAGCTGTAATCAGAATTCTCATCAATGCTATAAGGAAATCGAGAAAGAATTTGCAAGATGTTTTTAATTTTAACAGTTCATAATCACTGATGACCCTGGCAACAGTCAGAGGTTGTGATAAAAGACTGACCCCATTAAGAAAAAGTGTTGAGTGTGTTTTGGGGGACGGGTAGGGAGGTTAGGAGGAGAAGCAAGGGCTTAGTGGAAGTAGCAAGCATTGACTAATAAAATATATGAAGGGAACAGAGCTGGTGGAGCAGCATACAAAGTCAAAGTTGATTTGATTTTAAAATTTTTGAATGTATCAGAAGGCTGAGGAGTCTCAGGAAGAGAAGGAAAGATTCACTTATAGAAAATCAGTTAATAATTAACAAAGCAAGATTCCAGCACCATTTACAACAGCCAAAACACAGAAGCAACATAAATGTCCATCAACCAATAAATGGATAAAGAAGATATGGTAAATATCCATAATGGAATATTAATCAGCCTAGAAAAGATTGAAATAATGCCATATGCAGCAACATGGATAGACCTAGGGATTATCATATTATTGACAGCTTTCTGTGAACGATGTCAGATTTGTGATCTTCGAAGAAGATTTAGCTTTGGGACCAGGGACCAGGCATAATCATTCAAGAGCTTTTGTGTAGCAGAGTTTTATTAAAGTTAAAAAGGTACATAGAAACCTTCTGACATAGACATCGGAAAAGGGATGGAGATTGCCTCCTTTGCTAGTCTAAGCAGGGTAGTTACATACTTTTAAAGTTGGTTATTACAATAGATCAAAAGAATGTCTCATGGTTGTAAAGATCTTACTAGACCCACTCCCATAATATACATTTTAATATAACATGATTGGTCAGAAGATTCTCAAGAAGGAGAAACATGCCCTCAAGCAGGATACACTGTTGTTATATAATCCTTACTAGGGAATGTAGAAAAAAAGACATTTGTCATTTCCTCCTCCTTGAGAATTCCAAATTCCTATCTCTTTCTTGAGAGCCTCAAATCCCTTTCTCCTCCTCCTTCTCCTCCTCCTCAAGGACCCTGGACTTCTTATCAACCTGCCTTGGAATTGACTCTCTCATTCTCCCTTTTCTTTTAGGAGAATTGTGTTGCCAAGGGAAAGGGGCAATGTTTTGTTTCCATAACTGCTTCCTGCTGTGATGGGGCACTGCCCCTAAATTGTTGAGGCAACATATTCTCCTACCCTCATATTGATGGTCTCCAATCCAGGGGTGCCAAATAATAGTTGGAGGAGGCTGTGGCACTTGTAGGAGCCTGGACAATCATTTGTAACTTAAAAACTTTCAGACTGTTAGAAACAAATCCAGTTACACAGTTATAGATGAAGGGAAAAACAGTAAAAACAGAACAATTAGATTTATTATGATTAATATAGTTTTCCACCTTGGGGAACTAATTAACATTTCCCAAAGTGAGGTGACAGAGGCTTCAGGAGAATCCATAGCCTGAATCATCTTGTCCATTTGTTTAGAAAAGTGAGTAACATTAGTGTTCATATCTGGTATATATGTATAACATTGGGTATGAATAATGGCATAAGTACCTCCTTTTGCAGCCAATCTGTTTTGTGAAACCACATTTCTAATTTGCATTTGTTCAGCATTAAGGGCTGAAATAGCTTTTTGAGAATCTTGTAAAGCCTGTTGAGTAAAGTTAGTCAAAACATCAACTCGTAGCATAACATCTGTAGCTCCCAGAGAGGGAATGAACACTGCAGCCAAATAATCATACCAGGGAAATATAGACCTTGCCCAGGAGGTTTTAAGGTGTGGCAGGTTAGCTGGCTTCTCTGGAAACTCTGAAAATATGAAGCCATGAGTAAAAGCTAGACCTAGATTTCATCTCCCTATCCACCGAGGGGAAGCCACACCCATAGGTAAGAGCCACATATCGAATAGGTGCCATTTAGAGCAAGCCAATGTGACTGACGGATCTAGCCCCAGTCAGTGCTTGGCCAGGCAAAAGGAGAACATGAACTGGGATTGGAAAACACAGCAATGATTACATTGCATATTTCTTGAGGAAAAAAGAAATCCCAATTATTTCCAATCATTATACTTAAGTTGTTAGCTAACTTCTGGGGCTGGA
Source organism: Aepyceros melampus (assembly GCA_006408695.1). NCBI lineage: Eukaryota > Metazoa > Chordata > Mammalia > Artiodactyla > Bovidae > Aepyceros > Aepyceros melampus. The sequence goes on from SJXQ01011305.1 coordinate 472,686, forward strand.
TCTATTTGTTCCCTGCATATGAGAGAATTGGATACAAGGTATCCCTTTTCAGGAGTTAACCATATGACCTCATCCCATATTTGATAAACATCAACTAGAAAACCACCAGATGTATACCATTTACCTTTTTATGTGCCACAAAATAGTCATTAAACCAAGATAATGTACAATCAAATTTGAAAGACACATTATGTTCATAGTTAAGGTACAAAGTCATATATCAGTCCATCTTAGCATTGTTAGATGTCATCAGATCAAGAAGAAACATCATATACAATTTTTGTTGGTGAAGGTATTCACAGAGTTGAAGTCCTTTCCTTGAAGTGGAGAAACCCACCATGTGAAGCCTTCAATTGATGAGGAGGTTGAAAAGCTGAAAACTGCAACACATACTTAATTCTAAGGCTTCAGGATCTATGACAATATCTGTGAGCATAAACAGTCTATCATAGAGACAGTCCCTTCTTCTTATGAGCAGTTCAAGCCCTCATTAAAGCTGTGGGTAAAGCTTTAAACCAATTGTCTTGTGTTTCCTGAGTTAGCTTATTCAGATGCCTCTTAATAATGTCATTAGCCTTTTCAACTTTCCTGAGGATTAGGGTCTCTAGGAACAGTGTAAGTGATATTCTATTTGTTGAGCTTTCGACACTCCTTGAGTTACAGCAGCTTTAAATGTGGACCCACTGTCACTCTGAACTTTAGAGTTTAAGATCCCAATTAGATCATGAAAAGTCAGTACAGTACGATTTTGCCCATTCATTAACCTGGGGCTTTAGTGAATACTGCTTGTGATGTGAAAATAAGTGAGGGTCATTGAGCTTGATAACAACAGGTGCCGGGAGCCAGCATGGGCCATCCCATCCATGACAAGGTCATGTGGGAGAGACCTGATAAGTAAGGCTTCAGGACTCGAGGGGCTCCCTAGACCTGCTCGAGCATCTACCCCAAAACAAGAATCTGTCTGTCTTACTATTTTGTGCCTTTCACTAACTCTCCTGACATACAGGGGGCTATCCCTGACCACCTTTCTCTGGAGAAAATCAACTTAGGGCTCTAGCTAATAAGTCTCCTCAACATGAGAGGAATATTTCAAATCAAATGCCCTCTTTAGCATTCTAGCTTGCTTGGCAGGTTTATCAGACTCTTGCAGCTACACATATGAGTGTTCACAGTCTCCCAACTGTGAGAGGCATGGGAAGCCTAAAATATAGAGCCTTTAAAAGAGTTAAAAGTTATTAGATTAGTGCTGATGTAGGATTTCACTGTTGAGCCAATGCTTGCTGTTAAGTTCCCATATTTCTTATCCACTGTGCACCTGGGAGTGCATTAGTTAACATAGTTGGAATGTAAGAAAAGCAAGTGTAGCCTTGAAATTAACCACATCAGATCTTTGAGCTAATTGGTTCTTTCTTGTAACTCACTGCACCTTTGCTCCATGAGAAATGTAACTCTGTTTAGCATTTTCTGAGGCTGACATAGATTAGAAATATAAAGAAAAAAAAAAACTTTTCAAGGGAAAATAAGTTTTCTGGTTGTGCAGCCTTTATCAAAAGAGGCTCATAAAATGTTCACAGGCCTCCAAGGCCAGAAGATAATGTACACAATATTGTTTATAAGAAAGATATGCAGAAAAAATCCTGGTTTCGATAAAGACAAAACAGATGTAATGTTTGGGCTGACTCTGTATGACTTTGCATCTTTCATTTCCCTCTATGTACAAGTCAAGGTATAAAAGCTTCCCTGCAAAATAAAGTGATGGACCAGGATCAGTTCCACAAAAGACTGGTTCCCCGATCTTTCTTTCTTTCTTTTTCTTTCTTTCTTTCTCTCCTCTATTTTCTTATCTGAAACATTCTTTTTTTTCTCTCTATCTCTCTAAATAATTTTCTTCGCCATCACCATTTCGCCTTCAGGTTCCCCTGGATCCTGCAGGGGCTGGACCTCAGCAAACAGGAACAGTATTTTGCATTCAACCCACAGTTTTTCCATCAGCCCACACTCTAGGATTTACATTTTCTTCAACTGATGGGGAGAGAAAGAGCAGGTTCCAAATTCATGAAAAGAGAGGGCTGGACCTTGCTCAGTATATCACTCTACAGAAGGGGTAGGGAGATTCTGGCAAGATTAGAAACTCGAGAAAATAGCAGAGTCCCAGTTTCATTTAAAAGACAGTTCGGTTCAGTTCAGTTGCTCAATCTTGTCCGATTCTTTGTGACCCCATGAATCACAGCACGACAGGCCTCCCTGTCCATCACCAACACCCGGGGTTCACTCAGATTCACGTCCATTGAGTCCGTGATGCCATCCAGCCATCTCATCCTCGGTCGTCCCCTTCTCCTCCTGCCCCCACTCCCTCCCAGCATCAGAGTCTTTTCCAAAGAGTCAGCTCTTCACATGAGGTGGCCAAAGTACTGGAGCTTCAGTTTTAGCATCATTCCTTCCAAAGAAATCCCAGGGTTGATCTCCTTCAGAATGGACTGGTTGGATCTCCTTGCAGCCCAAGGGACTCTCAAGAGTCTTCTCCAACACCACAGTTCAAAAGCATCAATTCTTCAGTGTTCAGCCTTCTTCACAGTCCAACTCTCACATCCATACATGACCACAGGAAAAACCATAGCCTTGACTAGACGGACCTTAGTCGGCAAAGTAATGTCTCTGCTTTTGAATATACTATCTAGATTGGTCATAACTTTCCTTCCAAGGAGTAAGCGTCTTTTAATTTCATGGCTGCAGTCACCATCTGCAGTGATTTTGGAGCCAAAAAAAATAAAGTCTTATACTGTTTCTACTGTTTCTGCATCTATTTCCCATGAAGTGATGGGACCGGATGCCATGATCTTATTTTTCTGAATGTTGAGCTTTAAGCCAACTTTTTCACTCTTCTCTTTCCCTTTTATCAAGAGGCTTTTTAGCTCCTCTTCACTTTCTGCCATAAGGGTGGTGTCATCTGCATATCTGAGGTTATTGATATTTCTCCCAGCAATCTTGATTCCAGCTTGGGCTTCTTCCAGTCCAGCGTTCCTCATGATGTACTCTGCATATAAGTTAAACAAGCAGGGTGACAAGATACAGCCTTGACATACTCCTTTTCCTATTTGGAACCAGTCTGTGGTTCCATGTCCAGTTCTAACTGTTGCTTCCTGACTTGCATACAGATTTCTCAAGAGGCAGGTTAGATGGTCGGTATTTCTATCTCTTTCAGAATGTTCCACAGTTTATTGTTATCCACACTGTCGAAGGCCTTGGCATAGTCGATAAAGCAGAAATAGATATTTTTCTGGAACTCTTTTTCTTTTTCCATGATCCAGAGAATGTTGGCAATTTGATCTCTTGTTCCTCTGCCTTTTCTAAAACCAGCTTGAACATCAAGGAGTTAACGGTTCACGTATTGCTGAAGTCTGGCTTAGAGAATTTTGAGCATTACTTTACTAGCCTGTGAGATGAGTGCAATTGTGCGGTAGTTTGAGCATTCTTTGGCATTGCCTTTCTTTGGAATTGGAATGAAAATGGACCTTTCCCAGTCCTGTGGCCACTGCTGAGTTTTCCAAATTTTCTGGCATATTGAGTGCAGCACTTTCACAGCATCATCTTTCAGAATTTGAAACAGCTCAACTGGAATTCCATCACCTCCACTAGCTTTGTTCGTAGTGATGCTTTCTAAGGCTCACTTGACTTCACATTCCATGATGTCTGGCTCTAGATTAATGATCACATCATCATGATTATTTGGGTCATGAAGATCTTTTTTGTACAGGTTTCCGTGTATTCTTGCCACCTCTTCTTAATATCTTCTGCTTCGGTTAGGTCCATACCATTTCTGTCCTTTATCGAGCCCATCTTTGCATGAAATGTTCCCTTGGTATCTCTAAGTTTCTTGAAGAGATCTCTAGTCTTTCCCCTTCTGTTCTTTTCCTCTATTTCCTTGCATTGATCACTGAAGAAGGTTTTCTTATCTCTTCTTGCTATTCTTTGGAACTCTGAATTCAGATGCATATATCATTTCTTTTCTCTTTTGCTTTTCGCCTCTCTTCTTTTCACAGCTATTTGTAAGGCCTCTTCAAAGAGCCTTTTTGCTTATTTGCATTTCTTTGCCATGGGGATGTTCTTGATCCCTGTCTCCTGTATAATGTCATGAACCTCATTCCATAGTTCATCAGGCACTCTGTCTATCAGATCTAGGCCCTTAAATCTATTTCTCACTTCCACTGTATAATCATAAGGGATTTGATTTAGGTCATACCTGAATGGTCCAACGGTTTTCCCTACTTTCTTCAATTTAAATCTGAATTTGGCAATGAGGAGTTCATGATCTGAGCCAGTCAGCTCCCGGTCTTGTCTTTGTTGACTGTATAGAGCTTCTCCATCTTTGGCTGCAAAGAATATAATCAATCTGATTTCGGTTTTGACCATCTGGTGATGTCCATGTGTAGAGTCTTTTGTGTTGTTGGAAGAGGGTGTTTGCTATGACCAGTGCATTTTCTTGGCAAAACTCAGTCTTTGTCCTGCTTCATTCCGCATTCCAAGGCCAAATTTGCCTGTTACTCCAGGTGTTTCTTGACTTCCTACTTTTGCATTCCAGTCCCCTATAATGAAAAGGACATCTTTTTGGGGTGTTAGTTCTAAAATGTCTTGTAGGTCTTCATAAAACTGTTCAACTTCAGCTTCTTCAACATTACTGGTTGGGGCATAGACTTGGATAACTGTGATATTGAATGGTTTGCCTTGGAGACAAACAGAGATCATTCTGTCGTTTTTGAGACTGCATCCATGTATTGCATTTCGGACTCTTTTGTTGACCATGATGGCTACTCCATTTCTTCTGAGGGATTCCTGCCCTCTGTAGTAGATATAATGGTCATCTGATTTAAAATCACCCATTCCAGTCCATTTTAGTTCGCTGATTCATAGAATGTCGACGTTCACCCTTGCCATCTCTTGTTTGACCACTTCCAATTTGCCTTGATTCAGGGACCTGACATTCCCGGGTCCTATGCAATATTCCTCTACAGCATTGGACCTTGCTTCTATCAACAGTCACATCCACAACTGGGTATTGTTTTTGCTTTGGCTCCATCCCTTCATTCTTTCTGGAGTTATTTCTCCACTGATCTCAGTAGCATGTTCGGCACCTAATGACCTGGGGAGTTCCTCTTTTGGTATCCTATCATTTTGCCTTTTCATACTGTTCATGGTGTTCTCAAGGCAAGAATACTGAAGTGGCTTGCCATTCCTTTCTCCAGTGGACCACATTCTGTCAGCTTAAAGGACAGCTGAAGTAATAACATTTGGCTCATCCAGACAGTCCCGTTATGGTAGTGGATCAGGAAGAAAGTAGACCAGGGGCTTCAGTGAGCACAGAGAAAGTTGTCCCAGTGTCCAAAAGAAATTGACTGATTGGCCTGCCACAGTTATTAATACCCAGGGTTCCTCAGGTATAATTAGAATGGAAGCTTGTGTGCAAACCCCGGGCATCTTCAGTACCTATTGTCTTGAGAGTCCGAGCCATGGGGCCTACACCTTGGAGGGCAGTGTCTTCTCCAGTGTGGTCCTTGCAGACTGGACACAGAGCTGGGGGCAGTTTAGATGCCTGAGGGCAATCCCATTTGAGATGTCCCTCCCTTCCATGGTAATAACAAGTCCACTTCTTTTTACCTGGGCCCCTCTAGGCATTTTTCTCAGAATGTTTCAGAGTAGATCTAACAGCTATTGTTGAGGCTTCAGTCTATTGCCTGTTTTTTGTTTTTTTTTTTTGCTCATATTTTCCTCTTCATATTCTCTACCATAATATACCATATGAGCCAGCTGTAACAATTTTTTTTTAATTGATTTGGTCTAAACACGTGTTTTCATAACTTATGGCAGATATCTGGAGCTGACTGTGTAAGAAATCTATTTTTTAAGATCATTCCTCCAGCTGCACTTTCTGAATCAACATCAGTAAACTTGCAGAGAGCCTCCCATGTTCTATCTAGGAATTTACCAGGAATTTTCTTCTCTCCCTGTTCTATATCAGCCAAATTAGCATAGTCTAAGGTCTCAGGATGCACCCCCTTGAGTGCTTAAAGAATACATCCAGCAAAGAGGCTCTGTTATGGTACCTGCTTGGCTTCCAGTAGGGAGGAGGGCTATTTCATGCTTGCTCTTTCCCTTTGTCTCACATTCAAGCCATTCATCCCAAAAACAGTGGCTCCCCCCAAAACTCATGTTCTCAAGTCAGGAGTTAATGCCGATACTAAGACATGCATTACATCTCTCCAAGTAAGGTCATAGAGTAAAGTTAGTCCCATAAAGGCTTCTATGCACTTTTTGGTTCTCTAAATAGTCTCAACCATAATTGAGAATGTTAGAATTTCTACCGAGGCTGAGACAACCCCTCCTGGAAGGGTGCCATAATTCTAAGCGTTTTCAGTTGGGAACTCTGGATACAGGGACAGAGTAAGAGGAGAGTTGGGAGTTGAAGGTTTCACACCCAAATCTGGACCCTTAGGACATAAGTCTGTCATGTCTCATGGAAAGGTAAAGAGAAACATATATGTCACTTCTACCCATTTCCCTTGTTTTCTACAGAACCAACCTAATTATAAAACAGTATTATAATTGAGACCTTTCAACAAGCCAGCATTCCCCATCTTCCAAAGGATATCATGGCCATCCAGTATCACAGAAGATCAGGCATGTTTTTTTAAACTCTGGGGATCAAACATTCCAGTTTTTAAAATACATTTTAAAGCAGTGGTTCTGGAACTGCTAGCTCCCATCTGTAAGAGGGAAAAAAAGCATTATCTACAACTGTGGCTTCTCCACTGGAGGCATCCCTCCCTGCTCTAGATGAGGATATAGACAGACTTTCCACTGAAGCTTTCCTTCCCTAGTCAGACTTAGTCTGTCCCTTGCCAATGCGGGTGCCTTACTTGTCCCTCCCAGTTCTACCACTGAGGAGACACACAAGGGGTAGACCTGATGGCATCCCGGGTTGATTTTCAGTTCCTTACCACCAAGATCTTCGTTTGATTTCCTCTTTTCCTCTGCTACCACTCAGGGTGGAGCAGAGTAGTCTTTTGGAATGTTTCTCAAGCTAGGACTACTAAGGGAAGCATCCATTTACATGTGCCGAGACACATTCCTGAGTACAGTCCTGATCACAATAGAAACGGTGAGTCATAAAGGGACAAACAACAACCAAGATGTCCCTTGAGGTGACCATGCCAGTATATGTGATAGCAAAAGTGTCAGCCAATGAGGAAAAAGTGATTTTTGTCCTCAAGGTACTAGGGCCAGTCCTTCCAGTTCGTTTTCACAGCTTCCACAAAAGAAGTATCTAAGGGCTTCTGGTCTCCACAGAAGCCATCAGAGAGCCTTCTCTGGTCTGCTAAGAGGGAAAAGGAAAAAGCCTGTCACCAAAGGAAAAAGCCCACTGTAATTCCAATCTAACCACATCCTGCAATTCCAAATTTGTGTCCTCACAAGCCTCAGGGTCACCAACAATGACTCCATCCATATAGTTTAGAGGCACAGCTATGACAAGGACTCACTTTTAGGACTCTGGTCCCTGAGGCAGTCAGCCAAGAGAGTGACCTCTAGCTTGAGAGACATTCCTGGAGCTAGAGCTCCATTTCCCTCCCAAATGTGCTCACACAACTTTCAGCTCCTAGAAAGTCTAGGCCCTTCCATAATTCGGGTCTAATAAAAGTACATAGTGATGGCATAAATCACAAATCCATTGAAAGTCTTTGATCCAACATATTAGTTTAATAGTTCTAATTCCCCACACAATTACAAAATGGTCAAAGAGACCAGGAAAAGATGACACAGAAAGGAAAGTTCAGTCCATACGTTTTGCCCATTTCTTGCAGCTCCGCTCGCAGAGATGTTGGGTGTCTCTTGGCATCGACAGGTTGGTAAAACCCCTACAAGGCTCCCCTTTTGGGGGCTGCCTTCAGTCATTACATGGCACTGAAAAACTGCAGAGCAGGGCTCATCACATCCTTTGTGCGTGGGGGGGAGGAGTGGAATTTATTCACCCAAGCACACCATGGAGTTAGTAAAGTAAAGCAGAAAACATGTACTTTGAGAAAGCAAAGAGGCTACAGCTCTGAGTGTTCTTAACTTGTCCTGAAGATCCCGGGCCATCCCCAAAGATGATAGCTTACAATGAATGATATCAGATTTGTTATCTCTGAAGAAGAACACTTAGCTTCAGGACCAGGGACCAGGCTTGTCATTCAAGAGCTTTTGTGTAGCAGAGTTTTTTTTTTTTTTTTTTTTTTAAGTGAAAAAGAGACAAAGAAAGCTTCTGACATAGACATCAGAGTGGAGACAGAGAGTACTCCCTTCACTTGTCTAAGCAAGGTAGTTATATATATATTTTTAATTGGTTATTACAATAGATCAAAAGAATGTCTCATGGTTGTAGTAAAGATTTTACTAGACTCACTCCCGTAATATACATTTTAAGATAACATGATTGGTCAGAAGGTTCTCAAGAAGGGGAAACATATCATCAAGCAGGATACATTGTTGTTATATAATCCTTACTAAGACTGAGGTATGTAGAGGGGAAAAAAAATTATCCTTTCCTCCTCCTTGAGAATTCCAGACCCCTATCTCCTCCTTGAGAGCCCCAGACACTTTTCTCCTCCTCCTCCTCGGGGACCCTGGACTTCTTATCAGCCTGCCTAGGAACTGACTCTCTCACTATGTGAAGTTAAGTCAGAGAAAAACAAACATCTTGTGATATCACTTATATGTAGTCAGAGAAAGACAAATATCATAAGATATTACTTATATGATATCACTTACATGTATTATATGGCACAAATGAACTTATTTAAAAAAATAGACTCCCATAGAAAACAAACTTATGGTTACCAAAAGAGGAGGGGAGGGTGGGATAAATTAGGAGTTTGGGATTAGCATCCACTTACAAATATATATGTTGTGTTTCAGTCGCATAGTTCTTTCTGACACTTTGTCACCCCATGGACTGCAGCATGCCAGGCTTCCCTGTCCATCATCTCCCTGAGATCACTCAAACTCACATCCACTGAGTTGGTGATACCACGTAACCTGCTCATCTTCTGTTGTCCCCTTCTTCTCCTGCTTTCAAACTTGCCCAGCATCAGGGTTTTTTCTAAAGATTTGGCTCTTTGCATCAGGTGGCCAAAGTATTGGAGTTTCAACTTTATCATCAGTCCTTCCAATGAATATTTAGAATTGATTTCTTTTAGGACTGACTGGTTGATCTTCTTGCATTCCAAGGGACTCAACACCACAGTTCAAGAGCATCAGTTCTTCAGTGCTCAGTTTTGTTTATGGTCCTACTCTCACATCCATACATGACTACTGGAAAAACCATAGCTGTGACTAGATGGACCTTCATTGGCAAAATAATGTTTCTGCTTTTTAATATGCTGTCTAGGTTTGTCATAACTTTTCTTCCAAGGAGCAAGCGTATTTTAATTTCATGGTTGCAGTCACCATCTACAGAGATTTTGGAGCCTATGGAAATAAAGTCTCTCACTGTTTCCATTGTTTCCCCAACTATTTTCCATGAAGTGATAGGACTGGATGCCATGATCTTCAGTTTTTGAATGTTGAGTTTTAAGTCAACTTTTTCACTCTCCTCTTTCACCTTCATCAAGAAGCTTTTTAATTCCTATTCACTTTCTGCCATAAGATGGTGTCATCCTCATATCTGAGGTTATTGATAGTTCTCCAAACAATACAGATAAACAAGGACTTGTTATATAGCATGGGGAACTATGCTCAATATCTTATAATAATCTACAAAGGAACATAATATAAAAAATAATATATATATATACACATATATATATGCATATAACTGAATCATTATGCTATATACTTGAAATTAATACATTGTAAATTTCATTTTTTAAAAACAAATAATAAAAAGCAACATGCTTCCAAAATAGGTATGAAGAGGTGTTGCTAGTATATTATTTTTCAGTTGTTTATTTTTTGTCTTGAATCTGTGAGTCAGCTATGTGCACATGGGCCCATCTTCTTAATTTCTTTATGAGTCCTCCCCATTTGTAATAAAAGAAGTTTGAATTACATGATCAATGAGATTTAGTCTGGATCTTTTTGTGTGGGAGGGTGTGTGTGTGTATTTTATTTGAAGGATAATTGCTTTACAGAATTTTATTATTTTCTGCCAAGTATCAACATGAATCAGCCATCGTAGTCTGGATAATAAAGATACTTCTTTCAAAGCAAAAAATCATCACAGGTTTAAAGAAACTGTGCAAACTTTTGCCCTAATTGCTATTTATCCCAAGACCATTTCAGAGATTTCAGGCTGTTTTGATGGTGACATGAGATTCTGCTGGGATCTTAATCAACAGTCTGAATTAGGATGCACTGTCACCTTCTGGATCTCCATATTTATCATCTAGTGAACTCTTTCACAATTCCCTAGGAGACACATCCTGGAAATCATTTCTGTTGAACTTGAATAGAGAAGACGTTGCTTCAACAGACATCCATCCTGTTTAGAAAGACATTTATATTCTAAAGCAAACAAGCATGGCCAGGACATACTTAGTTGTGTGTGTGTGTGTGCCCCCCCCCCAAGCTATATGGCACTATGACTACATTACAAAAAACACAGCAAAATGCTCTCTGTAAGCTTAACTACAGAACACAATGGACTGTGGGTAACTTCAGGTAATTAATGAGGAGGAAACTAATTAGCACTGAGGGTTACAGCAGGTTTATGATTTCCTCCAACTGCCCTTGGCACCTGCTGACCGCTATGTAGAGGCCCTTTCCTCCTCTGACTATCATCTGAGAATCTGCAATCTCAGATTTCCCCATTAAGAAACAGAGACTGGACAAGCACCCACCACGTTAGATCACCTTTATCAAGACAATTGCACTAGCCTGTCTGTGGGGTCACACAGAGTCGGACACGACTGAAGCGGCTTAGCAGCAGCAGCAGCTGCAAAAACTCTAATGACATTCCTATTGCATCTGCTTAGAAGAGTTGATTCTACAATAAGCCAGAGAAAGTAATAGTAGGACTAAATGTTCACGTTTTTTAATTCCCACAATTATTTTGTTGACTATCCCAGTTTGTTTTCAAGGGAGGTCTCAGAGTAAATGACATTGAGGTGCCTAAGTCCATCCTTAAACTCTGCCTCTCAATATAGCCACTTAAGTATAATCATCAGTGTGACAAGGGGTTTGTTCTTTTAACTACTTTTTTACTTTCAGAAAAGAGTACATTCATTTAAAATGAGTAAGTAGCTAAATGGCTGATCATGTCGATGTGTAGCAAAATGAATACAGTATTGTAAAGCAAAACAAACTAAAAAAAAAAATTAAAAACAAAAAAAATAAATTTATATTTCAAAATGCTGAGAGTCAGTAGCGTGGAAATAAATGTTTTGAGTAAAATCTTCAGTTCAGTTCAGTTCAGTTCAGTCGCTCAGTTGTATCCGACTCTTTGCGACCCCATGAATTGCGCATGCCAGGCCTCCCTGTCCATCACCAACTCCAGGAGTTCACTCAGACTCGCATCCATCAAGTCAGTGATGCCATCCAGCCATCAAATCCTCTGTTGTCCCCTTCCCCTCCTGCCCCCAATCCCTCCCAGCATCAGGGTCTTCTGCAATGAGTCAACTCTTCGCATGAGGTGGCCAAAGTATTGGAGTTCCAGCTTTAGCATCATTCCTTCCAAACAAGTCCCAGGATGGATCTCCTGCAGAATGGACTGATTGGATCTCCTTGCAGCCCAAGAGACTCTCAAGAGTCTTCTCCAACACCACAGTTCAAAAGCATCAATTCTTCGGCACTCAGCCTTCTTCACAGTTCAGCTCTCACATCCATACATGACCACAGGAAAAACCATAGCCTTGACTAGACGGACCTTAGTCGGCAAATTAATGTCTCTGCTTTTGAATATGCTATCTAGATTGGTCATAACTTTTCTTCCAAGGAGTAAGTGTCTTAATTTCATGGCTGCAATCACCATGTGCAGTGATTTTGGAGCCCCAAAAAATAAAATCTGACACTGTTTCTACTGTTTCCCCATCTATTTCCCATGAAGTGATGGGACCAGATGCCATGATCTTCGTTTTCTGAATGTTGAGTTTTAAGCCAACTTTTTCATTCTCCTCTTTCACTTTCATCAAGAAGCTTTTTAGTTCCTCTTCACTTTCTGCCATAAGGGTGGTGTTATCTACATATCTGAGGTTATTGATATTTCTCCTGGCAATCTTGATTCCAGCTTGTGCTTCTTCCAACCCAGCGTTTCTCATGATGTACTCTGCATAGAAGTTAATAAGCAGGGTGAGAAGATACAGCCTTGATGTACTCCTTTTCCTATTTGGAACCAGTCTGGTGTTCCATGTCCAGTTCTAAATGTTGCTTCCTGACCTGCATACAGATTTCTCAGGAAGCAGGTCAGGTGGTCTGGTATTCCCTTCTCTTTCAGAATGTTCCACAGATTATTGTGATCCACACCTTCAAAGGTTTTGGCATAGTCAATAAAGCAGAAATAGATATTTTTCTGGAACTCTCTTGCTTTTTCCATGATCCAACGGATGTTGGCAATTTGATCTCTGGTTCCTCTGCCTTTTCTAAAACCAGCTTGAATATCAGGGAGTTCACGGTTCATGTATTACTGAAGTCTGGTTTGGAGAATTTTGAGCATTACTTTACTAGCATGGAGTAAAATCTTATAATAACTATAATAGAAGTCTTCATAGTCTGATGCCATGAACATTTGTTGGGTTTTTAAAAAACACATCTCAAGTTAGCTTAAAGTGGAAAAAGGAGTCATGTAGAAAATCAGAAAAGGAGAAGAGACATAGGATTCAGGGATGGGAATTGAATTGTGACTCTTTCTGTTTCCTTTTTCTGATCTTTTCCTCAAGAGTCTTCACTCTTTATCATTCACTTAATCCATGAAGATGGAATCCTGGGCTTTCACCTCACCCAGTCTCACATCTTACCAGGTTTCTCTCACCATTTGTTTGAAAACCAAAAAATATTTAGTAACACTAGTCTAGTGAAAACACTGGCTGCTATCATTCCCCTACTGATTCCTTGAAAGAATCCTCCTGCTCAGCATTTGAGGCAACTGTTTTTGTTTATTCACTCAGTCGTGTCCAACTCTTTACAACACTAACAACTGTAGCCCACCAGGCTCCTTTGTCTATGGAACTTTTTAGGCAAGAATACTGGAGTGGATTGCCATTTCCTTCTCCAGGGGATATTCCCAACCCAGAGATCAAACCCATGTCTCCTGCACTGGCAGGTGGTTTATTTACTACTGAGCCACCTGGGAAGCCACTGGATGTATAATGCTTGGTTATTCAGGAGAGCCCTGAATCCTAGTCTTCATAGTACCAACCAGGTGGAGTGTCCCAAATGGGAAAAGGGTGTAAGGGGAAAAAAGCAGTCATAAATATCAAATGCATATGATTAGGGCAGAAAAGAGGGAAAGAGTGATTTTACTTGGTTACTTGGGACATACATGATGTATTAGATGGTGTTTCTGTTGATCCTTGAAAGACAAATATGTGATCACAAAGACAGAACAGGCTAAGGAGGAGGGAACTCTCCAAACAAGCATACTATCCAAAGCAATCTATAGATTCAATGCAATCCCTATGAAGCTACCAACAATATTTTTCAAAGAACTAGAGCAAATAATTTCACAATTTGTATGGAAATACAAAAAACCTCAAATAGCCAAGGCAATCTTGCAAAACAAGAATGGACCTGGAGGAATCAACCTACCTGACTTCAGAATATACTACAAAGCTACAGTCATCAAGATAGTATGGTAGTGTCACAAAGACAGAAATATAGATCAATGGAACAAAATAGAAAGCCCAAAGTTAAATCCACATAGCTATGGACACCTTATCTTTTACAAAGGAGGTAAGAATATACAATGGAGAAAAGACAATCTCCCTAACAAGTCGTGCAAGGAAAACTGGCCAACCACTTGTAAAAGAATGAAACTGGAACACTTTCTAACACTACACACAAAAATAAACTAAAAATGCATTAAAGATCTAAACATAAGACCAGAAACTATAAAACTCTTAGAAGAGAACATAGGCAAAACACTCTCCTACATAAACCACAGCAGGATCCTCTATGACTCACCTCCCAGAGTAATGGAAATAAAAGCAAAACTAAAAAAAAAAAAAAAAAGACCTAATTAAAGTTAATAGCTTTGCACAATGAAGGAAACTATAAGTAGGGTGAAAGGACAGCCTTCAGAATGGGAGAAAATAATAGCCAATGAAGTAACTGACAAAGAATTAATCTCAAAAATATACAAGCAACTCCTGCAGCTCAATTCCAGAAAATAAACTACCCAATCAAAAAGTATTGTAAAGCAAAACAAACTAAAAAAATAAAAATTAATAAAAAAAAGTGGGCCAAAGAACTAAACAGACATTTCTCCAAAGAAGACATACAGATGGCTAACAAACACATGAAAAGATGCTCAACACCACTCATTATCAGAGAAATGCAAATCAAAACCACAATGAGGTACCATCTCATGCTGGTCAGAATGGCTGCTATCAAAAAATCTACAAACAATAAATACTGGAGAGGGTATCACAAAAAGTGAGAATTCTTACATTGTTGGTGGGAATTCAAACTAGTAGAGCTACTATGGAGAACAGTGTGGAGATTCCTTAAAAAACTGGAAATAGAACTGCCATACGACCCAGCAATCCCATTGCTGAGCATACACACTGAGGAAACCAGAACTGAAAGAAACGCGTGTACCCCAATGTTCATTGCGGCACTGTTTACAATAGCCAGGACATGGAAGCAACCTAGATGTCCATCAGCAGATGAATGGATAAGAAAGCTGTGGTACATATACAAAATAGAATATTACTCAGCTCTTGAAAAGAATGCATCTGAATCAATTCTAATGAAATGAATGAAACTGGAGCCTATTATACAGAGTGAAGTAAGTCAGAAAGAAAAACACCAATATAGTACAATAACGCATATATATGGAATTTAGAAAGATGACAATGATGATCCTATATGCGAGACAGCAAAAGAGACACAGATATGAAGAACAGTCTTTTGGACTCTGTGGGAGAAGGCAAGGGTGGGATTATTTGAGAGGGTAGTGATGAAACGTGTATATTATAATATTTGAAGTGGATTGCCAGTCCAGGGTGCTCAGGGCTGATGCACTGGGATGACCCTGGGGATCTGGATGGGGAACATATGTATGCCCATGGCTGATTCATGTCAATGTATGGCAAAAACCACTACAATATTGTAAAGTAATTAATTAATTAATTTTAAAAATACTGCAGGCATGCACCTTCTTGGGGAATGTATTAGTTTGGCAGAAGTTTAATAGGTGAGGTATGGGATCATCATAGCCCAGACTGGAGAAACAATTCAGCAGGTTTCCCTGGGATCTTTGCATGTCGTGCTTAAGAATTTAGAATTAATCCCGTGTGCAATAGGAAATCCTTGAAGAACTTTAGGAAGATCTGCCTTGTAGAAGGGATTCCCAGGTGACTTGGTGGTGAAGAATTTACCTGCTATTGAAGGAGATGAAGGTTTGGTCTCTGGGTTGGGAAGATCTTCTGGCAAATGAAATGGCTACCCACTCCAGTATTCTTGGCTCAAAAATCCCATGGACGAAGAAGCCTGGAGGGCTACAGTTCACAGAGTCACAAAGAGTTGAACATGACTGAATGACAGAATGCACACAATTTTAAAATTTTATACTCCAGCAACTTCACTGACAGTGAACTGGGACCAGAGGTAAGGAAGAAGCAACAAAGACACAGAAACATAATAGAAGTCTTTCAAAATTCAATTTCATCATCAATCCTTATTTTCTTAATTAATTTTTATTGGCATATAATTACTTTACAATGCTGTATTAGTTTCTACTGTATAGCAAAGTGAATACATATATTCCCTCTTTTTGGATATCTTCCCCCTCTAGGTCACCACAGAATACTATGTAGAATTTCATGAGCTATACAGTAGGATCTCAATAGTTATCTATTTCATACATAGTATCAATAGCATACACATGTCAATCTCAGTCATCCAATTCACCCACCACTCCCTTTCTCCCTTTGGTGTCCATGTTTGTCCTCTACATCTCTATCTCTATTTCTACTTTGCAAATAAGATCATTATACCATTTTCCCAGATTCCACATATATGTATGCATTAATATATGATGCCTTTTTTTTTTTTTCCTTTCTGACTTACTTCACTCTGTATGACAGACTCTGGGTCCATCCACATCTATACGAATGATCCAACTTGGTTCCTTTTTATAGCTTAGTAGTGAAGAATTAACTCATTGGAAAATACTCTGATGCTGGGAGGGACTGGGGGCAGGAGGACAAGGGATGACAGAGGATGAGATGGCTGGATAGCATCACTGACTCTATGGACATGAGTCTGAGTGAACGCTGGGGGTTGCTGATGGACAGGGAGGCCCGGCATGCTGCGATTCATGCAATCGCAAAGAGTTGGACATGACTGAGCGACTGAACTGAACTGAACTGAATACTTTTTAAACAAAAATGTAATGGGATTCATGAAAAACATGTATTTCATTCCACAAGTTCTTTCAGTTGGACCATCGTAAATCATTCATACATACTTGAGTAGCTTAAGTAGTTGATTTATTTTTTTTCTGTTGTAATTACTTTCTTATTAGGTATTTCAATGATTATGACTCTACTGATGCCTTAAAAATTAAAACATTATCAACAGGCATTGTAAAGAATACAGTGCATTCATTCTGTGATGTGCATCCCATGTAAGTGTGTTTGATTACAGCCTTACTCGGGATTAAACTTGGACGTTTAAGAAAGTACCATTTGTTTCACCATCTTTGTCCCATGGGGAATTAGACAGCATAATAAGAGGGTAAAAAAAAGTAAAGGGAAAATAAATAAGATTGCTGGTCAATATACATTTATAATTCAGACTACAGAAGATTTATTCTGCTCTTTAGAGGAAAAATAATTAGTAGCTTTGGTTTTATATTTACAAAACTGTGTCATATAATATGTAGCTTGCTGAATTTATATTGTCTTTGTAACTAATAATATAAGTATAGTTGCATCAGATATTCCATTAATACCATAGTCAGTACAGCCATAATGTCTGTTTTGTAGATTCTTCAAATTTCTACAATGCTATGCTATTTCTGGTATCACTAACAGTATGATAATTATTAATATGACTATGAGGACTAGCTTAGTAGTCATTTCCTGCCATTTCCCAGTTACTCTCATGATTTGCTGTGTGATTTTTTAGTAATTTCACCACTTGTGTCATTTTCTATCCAAATAAGAAGCAATTTACATATGTTAACTCTAGTCTTTTCTAGTCAGGAAATCCTCAAATTTGTATCATGTGTTCCTGGAGGACATGTAGTATTTCTAGAGACTAAAATCAAATGTTGGCTTTTGCCAGACAAAGAAAAACAAGCCATCTTCCCAGAAACCTATTTTGATTAAAAACAGCTTCATTCTAGATAAGGGCATTAATAGAGTTATTTATAGGTAAAGGTCAGTCTGTGTTATTCCCTCCAAACTACCAGCTGTTACTGTATTTTGATGCTTAGCTTTCTTTTATTATTATTATTATTGTCTCTAAATTATACCTCTGTTTCCATTGTCTGTTGAAGAACCACCTCTTAAAATGATACTAGGTACATTTTCTTTATTTTTAATAAAAAAATATTTATTTTAATTGGAGGCTAATTACTTAACAATATTGTATTGTTTTTGCCATACATCAACATGAATCCACCACGGGTGTACACGTGTTCCCTATCCTGAACCCCCTCCCACCACCCTCTCCATACCATCCCTCTGGGTCATCCCAGTACACCAGCCCCGAGCATCCTGTATCATGCATTGAACCTGGACTGGCAATTCATTTCACATATGATATTATACATGTTTTAATGCCATTTCCAAAATCAATGGATGATTTTGTAGCAGCATCCCCTGTGTCACAAATTATTCTCCAGGCACAAATGTAGATTTGCCAATTAGGAGACGGACTCTTGATTCTCAACCATTACATTTTTATGGTATTTAGGGCTAATTTCCAACATAATGCCAGGTAAAGTCATTATTATTAAAAAAAAAATT
Source organism: Aepyceros melampus (assembly GCA_006408695.1). Taxonomy (NCBI): domain Eukaryota; kingdom Metazoa; phylum Chordata; class Mammalia; order Artiodactyla; family Bovidae; genus Aepyceros; species Aepyceros melampus. The sequence goes on from SJXQ01011305.1 coordinate 490,847, forward strand.
AGAAAGCTCAACCTCCTTAAGCCAAATAGATAGCTGAATTGGAGAAGTCAATAGGTAAATATTCTATCCTTTTGTACATTCTTCTCAGAGAAATACCCCATCCCCTTCCCATCTACAGAATAAATATTTATTTTTTGTTAATTGAAAGTGATTTCTAATTTGTCCCATTGTGTGACTTCTCTATAAAGCTCAAATTTAACCTTCATCCACCATACAGCCCTTCCAGAGACATCTTTTTAGGTTTTAAACTGGCCAGATCCAATATCACTTATAAGCAAAATTGTAAGTTGAAATACAATAAATTTTGTTTTACTATTTCATTAATCTTGATGTGTTTATTAATCCAGACAATTTATTAAACACAGCAAAGCCTTATTTTGTAGATGTACATGTTAAAAAAAAAAAAAAACACACAAAACACCCTGAGGCACTGTTGCTGTAAGGAAAAATTAGAACAATCTCTTTGAAAGACCTGGTAATGCACCTCATGTTTTGAAGTAAACATATGTCACCCAGTAAAATTTCTTCTTTAAAAAAAAAAAAAAAAAACTTTAGCTAGAATGTATACATCATACAAATACATTTATATATACTTTATTATATACACATGTATATGTATATGCATGCACATATACAGCTGTATATCTTTATATACAGGTACAAGTACAGGGAGAAGAAATATAGATACAAAAACAACTTAAATAACCAGAATGGGTTGCTGATTAAACATATTGAGATGAATTACTAGGTTTGTATGTGCTAATTGGAAAGCTTCTCGAGGATAAAACCCAGATACAGAATAGAACGCACTCTTTTTTTCTGAATACATAAATATATATGTGGACACACTTCAATATTTCTAATGCAAGAGTTGATTCTGAGGAGTGGTACTAGAAGACAAGAAGGATAGACAGGATGAGAGGAATGTTTACATTGTCTATACTTTTGCTCAGTTCAGATTTTTGCCACATTAAAGTAATACTTTAATTCCATAAAGAGACAAGGCTTATTAAAATAAAAACAAGACGAGAATCAAAGTGGAGCATGTCTTTTACTTGACTACAGTGTCATTTTTGTAATTCTTATAATCTCAAGCTAAACTATAGCTTCAGATCCTACCAGCCATTTTCTCTTCTATCTGCTTGAAATATTCTTTATTCATTCCCCTCCCCACCAACAAACCTCTTGTATCTCACAACCCAGTGCAATCTTTGGCTCCTTTATGTGTATCTTCCTTTTCACCATGTGGTTGATGCTATAGGTTGCTTGTCCAGCCCCCTCCTAGGGACCTTCAGCTGCTCAGAGAAAGCAAAGTTAAAATTTAATTCCCCAGGCTCCTTTTGTACCTGCTTCTTGATGCTAAGTAGGTTCTGCTATCCAGAAGCCCTTGTATGGAGTTGTAAGGTGTTTCTGCACCAGTGTTGCAGTATTTCAACATCCATTCTCTTTTCCCTGGGTGCCCCAAAGACACTAAGGGAGGGCCTTCCCTGGTGGTCCACTAGCTGAGAAGCCACCTTCCAGTGCAGGGATGCAAATTTGATCCCTGATCAGGGAACCAAGATACCACATTCATGGGGCAACTAAGCTGATGCATAACAATGAGAAAGCCACTGGAGAATCGCACATGCCACAGTGAACAGCCTGCGCATCGCAATGAAGACCCAACACAGCCAGAGAGAGAGAGAGAGAGAGAGAGAGACTGAGGTCTAGTGATGATGATGATGATCAGAGTTTCCTGAGTTAACCCTTTTAATTCCAGAATCATACCTCCTATAATCTGTTTTTGGACTCAGTAATTTGACACATTCATGGTGGTAGCTCCCCTCCTGTGTCAGTTCAATACGATCTGGGAGTCATTCCTGAAAGGTTTGCTATGTGCAAAAATAAGGTGAAGGTGAAGTCACTCAGTCGTGTCCGACTCTTTGCGACCCCGCGGACTGTAACCTACTAGGCTATTCCATCCATGGGATTCTCCAGGCAAGAATACTGGAGTGATTGCCATTTCCTTCTCCAGGGGATCTTCCCGACCCAGGTCTCCCGTATTGGAGGCAGACACTTTAACCTCTGAGCCACCAGGGAAGCCCCTGCAAAAATAAGGGAGATTTAATAAACATAACATACAGTGAAAGTTCTCAGAAATGAGTAAACATTGTGTAGTTCCATCATAAAATATTCAAAATAGGTGAAGCTATCCAGTGATCACTGAAATCAGAATAGTGGCTAACTTCTGATTGGGTAGAGCATGTCTGGGTAGGTCGTAAGGGAAACCACTGAAGTTTTATTAATATTCTTTTTATATCTTGGCTGGATATATGATTTGTTAGTAACTAAATTCAATGAATTGTTCATTGACAATTTAGGTATTTTAAGTTTGTTAAGTTATACTACCATTAAAAAAACATTTACTTAAAACTGTACATTTAATAAAAATCACTTTTGTATTTACTTGTTATGCATTTTATTTTTCTAACATGTCCAACTCTTTGCAACCCCATGGACTGCAGAACTGCCAGGCTTCCCTGTCCTTCACTATCTCTTGGAGTTTGCTTAAACTCAGGTCCATTGAATCAGTGATGATCTCTAACCAGTTCATATTCTGTCACCTTCTCCTCCTCCTGCCTTCAATCTTTTCCGGCATCAGAGTCTTTTCTAGGGAATTGGCTCTTGGCATTAGGTGACCAAATTAGGTGGTCGTGACTTTTATAATGGACTTAATTGTGTTTCCTAAAAAAACATACTGAAGTCCTAATCCCGGATGCCTATAAATGAGACCTTATTTGGAAATGAAGTCTTTGTGAATGTAGTCCAGTTAAGTAAAATGTGATCATACTGAGTGAGAGTTATATTTCTATTGTGTACTTCTTGTTTTACTTATTTGAAACTTTGATCTTTCTTGAAAGTGAAAGTGAATTAGCTGTCATGTCCAAAGTTTTGTGACCCCATGGACTGTAGCCTGCGAGGCTCCTCTGTCTATGGGATTTAAGGCAAGAATACTGGAGTGGGTTGCCATTTCCTTCTCCAGAGGATCTTCCCGACCCAGGGATCAAACCTGGGTCTCCCGCATTGTAGCCAGATGCTTTACCATTTGAGCCACCTTAGTCTAGCTAAAAATGTGTTAATTTTATCTTTTTAAAAAATCAGTTATTCATTTTATTGATTTTTTGACCTATCTTATTGTTTTTCTGGTCAATATTTCATTTACTTCTGCCCTGATCTGTTGTTTCTTTCTTTCTCTAACTTTAGGCTTTCTTCCTCCTCTTTCTAGTTCCTTGAGTTGTAAAGTGAGGTTGTTTATTTGAGATCTTTCTTTTCTCGTGTAGACATATATTGCTACAAACTTCCCCTTAGATTTGCTTTTTATGCAGTTTTAATATGTTGTATTCATCTTTTTCAAGACTTTTTTTATTTCTTCATTGATTCATTAATTATTCACGAGTTTGACATTTAATTTCCAAATATTTATTAATTGTCCACTTTTCTTCTTGTTACTGATTCTAGTTTTCCTCTTGTTATGGATGTTTAATTTCACACCATGGTGGTCAGAAAAATATATTTGTATAATTTCAATCTTCTTAGCTTCACTAACATTTATTTTGTGATCTAACACATGTTCTATTCTGGAGAACGTTTCTCCAGGAAAATTATTATACTTGCTATTGGAAGGAATGTTCTATAAATGTCTGTATTTATTTTGGAACTAAAGTACAGTTTCAGCCCAGTGTTTCCTTATTGAGTTTTTGTCTAGGATTTATTTATTGTTTAAAGTGGGGTATTAAAGTCTCCTACCATTATTGGAGTATTATCTATTTCTTTCTGCATAAATTTTGGTATTTGCTTGATATATGCACATGATCTGATGTTGAGTATATGTATATTTTTGATTGTTATTTTCTCTTCATGAATTGATCCTTTTTATCATTGTATAAATATCTGGTTTCTTGCTATAGTTTTTAAATTAAAGTATGTTTTGTCTGATATATTTCTATCCCTCCCTTTCTTTGGGTTTCTACTTGCATGGAATATCTTTTTCCATCAAGTCATTTGAACCCATGGATATTAAATGCTAAAATGAGCCTCTTGTAGGCAACTGGGTCTTGTTTTTTCATCTATTCAGTCACTCTGTGTCTTGTGATTGTAAAATTTAAACCATTTACATTTTTTACAATTGAAGCAATAATGAATAAGTAAAGAAGTCAGCAAGAGAGAAAAAATGGAACAGGAAAACTGCAAAAGAGCAAGAAAATAATTAGCTGACATTTGTATGTCTCTCTGTATTCAATTTACTATGTTTAAACAAAAACTTTTGTCAGTGTTTACTTAATTATAAAAGTATGTTACAATTTTTTTTTTCTTTTTTGATTTTCCGGCAACAGTACTGGAGTGGAGTGCCATTGCCTTCTCCACTATTAGGTTTTAGACCAATTCAAAAATATGTGACTGTTTCAAAATAATTAAAATTAATTGAGGAAATCTATAAGTCATGCTATTTCATAACATAATGAGAAAAAGGTTGCCAACTTAATGAATTTTTAATACATTTTTATCTTGATTGTGAACAATAAAGTCATTTTTACTACTGCTATTAATATTATCCACATAATATTTATGTACTATTCTATTCATTTTTCTAATGTAAATATTAATTTGCCTTTCATTGCCTACTCTATGTTAAGAAAATCTAACATTTTGAACTTTTCAACAAGCCCAATCTAGTTTATTTAGCAAAATGGTCAACAGACTGAAGAGTCAGCTCTTAACTTTTGTTTAATTTAAAAACTGATAATTCTTCTTTGTGCATATTTATTCTGAAAAGTCAGATAATATCTTTTGAAAGACTTTAGAAAGAATTGAAATTCAGAAGACTGAAGTTATGTCATTGTTTCTGCCAGTAGCTTTCTCTGAGTGAATTTGTAAGTGCAATTGTATAAATGATTTACATATGTCATATGACTCTGTATTCTAAGATTTTTTATGATGATAATATTTTCTGTATATAGGAAAATATTAAAACCTTCTGAACTTCACTAATGAATAATTGTAATATTTCATTGATAACTAGTTTTATGTTTAGTAATATACATGGAGTAGAAAATTGACAAGATAATACAAACTACTGAATGACCAATATGTTAACATCATCCTTGGCTCTGATACAGCAAAACAATAAAAAATAGTTATTAAACATCTTCATATAGTAAACGTAGGCTGTCATGCAGTGTTCACGCATTTCTTGGCATTGATGAACATATTGACCTTTAGTATCACTTCAATGTTTTTTGATATCTCAGTCCTGCTCAGAAGATACTACATGGGAATCATGTAGAAGTCAACACCATTTCATTGCTCCTTTTGAAATACAAGGTTGGAGTGTGCAGTAAGAGGTCTAACCATCATTAAAATGGATTTCTTTCTCTCTCAGCATACCTACTGACTGTGTTTGTTTTTTTTTTTTTTTTCTTTTGCTTAGTATAAATGAAAAAAAAAAAAAAAAGACATTGGATGAGAGGAACCAATATTTTAGGCAGATGTTTAGGCTAATTTACATTATTTAGACCAGAATGAAGTGGCTAATAAATCACTCTGTAGATCTTCTCTATGAAGTTTTCAGATACATGATGGATTTCTAAGGATGGTCTAAATAATTAAAATGTTAGGCATTAAAGAAAAATTTAGCTTGCACAAGACTTATTTGTTATCATGGAAGATACATTAAACTAAGATACAAGTGATTAAGTTCTGTCAATCTGTCCACTTTAGTGATACAAAAGCATAATGATAGTGTGGCAACAAATAAGTGAGTTGTCTCTATGGAATATCATTTTCACCTCTGTGAAATGGAAAAATCATCACTTGCCTATTGAGAGTAGTCATTGAAACTCTTTTGAAGTAATATTTTTTGCATACCAATATAGTTTTATGAAAGTTCATAACACAGTTGAATGAGAAAATGCAAGGTATTATAAGGAAAATAAAAGTTACTCATAATGCTCTCAAAGATAACTATTTTGAGTATTTAACCTCTAAATTTATCTTAATGCATATAGATATGTTATTCTGTTACCATATGATATTGCACTGATCAATATTCTTTTTAACTGAACAATATTAGAACATAATTTGAGGTCAAAAAATTTAATTCTAAAACATTTTTCTTAATAATTTCATAACAGTCTAGTACATGAAGTATATAATGATATGTAAATAATACATTACAATTGTTCATGGGAAAACAGAAAACCATCAAAGACCTACTGTATAGCACAAGGAACTAGACTCAATATTTAGTAACAACATAAGGGAAAAGAATGACAAAGAATGCAATAATTCTGAACTATGTTGTACACCTGAATCACTGTCTTATATATCTGAAACTATCACAGTACTGTAATCAATTACACTTCATTAAAAGAAAATTTTAAAAATTGAATTAAAAACGTGTTCCTAGAGTTTCACAATTTTAAATTGTATTTATAACATTTTTTTAAGATATCTAACATGAAATAAACTGCATACATTAATAAGATGATAAGTTATGGTATATGTGCATACCTGTGAAAGTATTACCACACTCAGAATAATAAACATACTCACTTACTCTTTAAAGTTCACTCATGACTGTGTAATTTTTACCCCTTTCTCAGATCACCTGTCCTCAGGCAACCACAGATCTCCATTCTGTCAGTAAATAGTTTGTTGTGTCAAGTTTTATACAAATGAAATCATATTTCATAAAGGTTTTATACAATTGAAATCACATACAAATGTAGTATGTTTTCAAAATTGCCTGGCTTCTTTCACTCAATATGGTTTGTTTTGAAATTCATCCATGTAGTTGACTGTAACAATAGTTCATTTATTTTTATTGTTGAATAGTATCCTTTGTGTGTATCAATATATATCACATTTTCTTTATACTTTCTCTTCTTGATGCATATTTGGGCTATTTCTAGTTTGGAAATAACACATTTCCATAGCACCTTAAAAAAAATAAATGTGTTATTTTCTACAATCTGTGTAGAAGTTTTTTAATGGATGTATACTTTTTTCTTGGGTAAATACCTAAGAATGGAATGGCTAGATCACAGTATAGCTGTTATGTTTGACATTTTAGAAGCTGTCAAAAACTCTTTTCCAAAGAGATTGTACCATTTTAAATCTCCATGAAGAATGATGAGCGTTTCAGTTGTTCTACCTACTTGACAGCATTTGATGTCGTCAGATTTCAAATGTACATTTGAAGCCATAGATATGTAGTGGCATGTATTTGAGCTTTAATTTGCATTTCCCTGCTAACTAACACTGATGAACATCTTTTCACATGCTTAGTGGCCATAAAAGATTTTTTCAATATTTCTTATAGTCCAGGCCTAACGGTAATGGAAATTTTCAGCTTCTATATGTCTAAGATATCCATTACCTATAGTTTTTGATGATAACTCTCCTTGTATAGAACTCTTAACAGTTTCTTCCTTCCTTCTCTTCTTGCTTCCTTCTCTTCTTCCTTCTCTCCCTCCCTTTCTCTCTCTCTCTCTCTCATTCTCTCTCTTCATGTACTTTAAACATGAAACCCCATGAAGCCCCAATGTCTTCTATTTGACTATTTTCTGACCAGAAATTTACACTTTCCTAACCTCTATTTCCTCTATATGTAATATGTGTTTTCTTCCCCCTGTGGCTTCTTTAAGTGATCACCCTTCCTGTTTTCTGAGCAATATGATTATCATGCATCTTGGAGTGATTTTTCTCATATTTTTTTTAAAATTATAGCTCATTTAGCTTAATGAGTGTTGAATTTATAGTTTTTGTCAAATCTGGAAAAATTTCACCCCCTATGTCTTGAAATGTTTTTTTGACATCTTCTCCCTCTTTAACTACATGTACATTAAGGCCATTTGAATTTTTCTGGAAGCTCACTGATGTTCTCATTTTGTTAAATTCCTTTTTTTTTTTTTCCTCTCTGTGCTTGACTTTTATAGTTTAATTAGTGCTATGGATCTTTTTCTGTATCTTTCATGTTTTCACTTTTGACTATAAAAATAATTAATAGTTGCTTTAATATCCTACTCTGATATTCTAAGTCTATATCAATTCTCATTTGGATTTACTTATTGATGCAGATTATGTTTTTCTGTTCTTTACTTGTCTGGTCATATTTGATTGCCAGGCCTTGTCAAGTTTTCTCTTTTTAGGTAAGAACTAGCTATTTTTATATTTCTATAAATACATTTGATCTTTGATCTAGAGCACAGATAAATTATTTGGAACTTTTTTTTTTTAATCTTGCTTTATTTTATTTTTTGAGGAAGGACAACTGTGTTTAGTCTGTAATAAATTATTCCTGTCTTCTGAGAAGAACTGGGACTTGGGTGAGGCAAGTGAGGAACATAGGGTGCAAAATAAGGGTGCACTCATATTCAGGGTCCTGCAAGTACCTGCTGGGGGTTACTTAAGTGAAGGTCCCAGACTGAAAAATGTCGAGAGGTAGTCAGTTTGAGGTAGTAGTCACTTTTCATGTGCCAGCCCTTGGAAACTTAAAAATCAATCTCCCCTTAAATTGTTCCCTGGGTGCCTCACTTCTGAAACCCTCCTCTCAACCTGTTTTCTAAATCTGTACATCCCAAGAGTAATACAATTTTCTAGTTGGCATGGTAATAACAGTCACTATTTCCAGAACTCTTTGAATACCAGGTACTGTTCTAATTCTCTCAAATCGTTCCTTCCTAGCCCTCTGCAGTTTTCTCACACACAGGAACCAAGCTGTCTTTGTATACTCAACAGGGAACCTCCATAGCTGTGCAGTGTTCTCTTTCTGAGCATCTCTATCCTTACTGGCATGCTACCCTGCAAAACCCAACCAATTGACCTTCTGAACTTTTAGTTTCATTTCCTCAAGTTAGTGTAGCCTCTGAGCTCTACTGGGTTACCTCTCCCTAGAATACAGTCTGGAGACTGTTCTAAGGTGCTAAGCTGTGGCAATCCTTTACTTCATATTTGTTTTGCATCTCTCCGTGACCACTATCTGTCAGTCTGATCTCCACTGTCTCGAACACCATTGATTCATATGTTTCCCAAGACTTACGATTGTTAAATTGAGTGGGAGGGAAAATATGGCCTTTGCTACTTCATCTCATCTGGAAGTAAAGTATATTATAAATGATATTCTAGGGAACATGCTTGTATTTACATATTTTCACTGTGGTGTTGGAGAAGACTCTTTAGAGTCCTTTGGCCTGCAAGGAGATCAAACCAGTCAATCTTAAGGGAAACCAATCCTGAATATTCATTGGAAGGACTGATGCTGAAGCTGAAACTCCAATACTCTGGCCACCTACTTTGAAGAGTCAAGTCATCAGAAAAGACCCTGATACTTGGAAAGGTTGAAGGTGGGAGGAGAAGGGGAAGACAGAGGATGAGATGGCTGTATGATATCACCAACTTGATGGACATTAGTTTGAGCAAGTTCTGGGAGTTGGTGTGGATGGGTAAGCCTGGTGTGCTGCAGTCCATGGGGTCACAAAGAGTCGGACACAACTGAACTGGACTGAGTATGTTTGCATTTTTATATAGAATAATTACTGTTTTCTGGAGTCTGTGCCACTCTGAGTGCCTGCTATGCATAGAGCTATCTTCTGAGTTAAGATTTATGTATGTACCATGTGCTAGTGTAGTCTCCGAGGACTAGGTGGGAGACTTGGCTAAAATTAGTACTCTGATGTAAATATTTAGTATAAGTTATTGCTGTTTGCAGTAATGAGTAGGCTCTCTCCAAAACATACCAATTTATAGCAGGCTGAAAGATATTAAATGAGCATGATTTCTTGAGACTACACAGGGCCTCATGTGAGAGAAGATTGGTGGTGGTGCTCATCTCTACCCAGTGTGAGGTCTCACCAGTTCACAAGGAAGCCAAAAATTTAACAACATTCTGTTACTCTTAAGGGCTTCCCAGATGCCACTACTGGTAAACAACCTCCCTATCAATGCAGGGCACATGAGAGACATCAGTTTAATCCCTGGGTTGGGAAGATCCCCTGAAGCAGGTCATGGAAACCTCCTAAAGTATTTTTACCTCAAGAATCCCATCGAAAGAGAAACCCAGCAGGCAACAACCCATACGGTCACAAAGAATTGGACAGTACTGAAGCAACTTAGCATGCAGACATGCACCTTCACTTTTAAGTTTTTCACCCTGAATTACCATCATTATCATCTCCATGGTTGTGAAACTGGCTTTAACATACATAGTAGCAGTGCCATAGGGAACTGATATTCAAGTGGTAGATACAATTTTTGATTCTGCCATCAACACCATCTTTCCTCATTGGTCACAGATAATACCACAGTGATAAAGTATTACACAAGGGGAGTCATATTGCAAGGGTGAAGTGACGATAGATCTTTCAGTTCAGTTCAGTCATTCAGTTTTGTCAGACATTTTGTGACCCAAAGGACTGCAGCACGCCAGGCCTCCCTGCCCATCACCAACTCCTGGAATTTCTCAAACTCATGTTCATTGAGTCAGTGATGCCATCAGATCATTTCATCCTCTGCTATCCCCTTCTCCTCCTGCCTTCAATCTTTCCCAGCATCAGGGGCTTTTCAAATGAGTCAGTTCTTCACATCAGGTGGCCAAAGAATTGGAGTTTCAGCTTCATCATGAGTCCTTCTAAAGGACACTCAGGACTGATCTCCTTTAAAATGGATCTCCTTGCAGTCCAAGGGACTCTCAAAAGTCTTCTCCAACACCACAGTTCAAAAGCATCAATTATTTGGTGCTCAGCTTTCTTTATAGTCCAACTCTCACATCTGTACATGACTATTGGAAAAACCATAGCTTTGACTAGATGGACCTCTGTTGGCAAAGTAATGCCTCTGGTTTTTAATATGTGTCTATTTTGGTCATAACTTTTCTTCCAAGGGGCAAGTATCTTTTAATTTCATGGCTTTGGATGTGCCCAATGAGTTCAAGGCAGAAGATAGCCAGAAGAGATGATTCTGTTCACAAAAGATTGGACCAAGAAGTAGGAGCTATCTGAAGAGTCATAATGTGGGAAGTACCCAGCAGTCTAGAGGCTTGTTTGTCATGAGAAAAATGCTTAACACAATGTAGACAGATGGAAGAAGACAGTCAGATTTTCTCTCAGGAGTCTGAATTTGAGGCATATAACCAGAAAGTTGGCAGCAGCTGGTAGAGCAGAAACAAAGGCAGAGACTAACTGGTTTAGCACAATGACTCAGCATGAGAGGAGAAACAAAGGAGGCCAATTACTGTGTGGTTGAAGCAATAACATGGAAATCAGAACTGCAGGGTGCTACGGACTCTGTTTAAATTACCACTGGCTGAGTGGCTGTTGAAATAATTTGCAGTAATGATGAAGTTCCTTACTTCGCCATACATTTTATAAGAAAGGAAATGAATCCCCCAATAAGAATCACAGTGTGTCTCCTTACCTTTAATGAATTCAATGTGTGTATATATATATATATAGCTTCCCAAGTGGCTCAATGGTAAAGAATTTCCTTCAAGTGGAGGAGCCACAGGAAACATAGTTTCGATCCCTGAGTAGGAAAGATCCTCTGGAGTGGGAAATGGCAACCCACTCCAGCATTCTTTCCTAGAGAATCCCATGGACAGAAGAGCAGTTCATGGGGGTCTCAAAGAGTTGGACATGACTGAGAGAACACACATGCATATATAAATAATTATTAGGGTTAATAATTAACCCTCATAATTAACCCTCAGACTAATCATTAGGGTTGTTTTGTGTTTTTATTTTTACTTTATCTGAGTCATAGTGACTGTATGACACCTGTATCACACATTTTCATATATTTAAAAAACACATGTCACACTACATATACATTAATGAATATACATATTATGTAACAATATTCTTCATATCTACTCTACGTTAACTACCCAATCTCTAGATTGTCTTTAACCCTTCCTGAAAACAAACAATGCTTTAATAATCATTTTTGTGCAAGTCTCTTTATAGACTTAATTTGCATAATTAGGATTTATGTTCAGAAATGGAATTGTTGGGTCTTAGGTTATGGGCACAATTAACAACATGAATTTTGTAATCCCAAATTTCCCTCACATCAGCATTGCATAAAGGTCCTTAGTTCCAACTATCCTAACAGACCCTGGGATTACTGGCTTACCTAATTCTCACCAATATGACTACAGTAATGTGGCATCTCATTATAGTAGCTACTATTGTACTCTTCTTCTTAGTGAATTAAAAAAGAAAAATAATGCATAAGAAAGCTATTCATGTGGTTATTACTCATTGGGAGTTTTCTTTTCTTTTTTTTTTAGAACTATATATTCAATGATCTTCTTTAAAAAATATTTCTATTTTTTTCTTATAGTTACAGAGAAAATTATTACAAATTTTAGTCATTAATCCTATGTTAAAGTATTAATTATTATTCAATATTGAATAGGGAACATATTTTCTAGGCCAGCTATATTCTAAGTTAGTTTCTGAAATACACACAAACATGCACATGGATCTCTTTTAAGCTAGATTTCCTCTGCTATACTCAGCTCAATAGACCTATATTACTTTGTTTTTTCTTTCCTGTTATTGCCATTGAAATGTTTGGCATTTGACTGGAGCTTAGTAATTTTCTTATTTATGGGAAGAGTAGTACTCCTATCTGCTTCTTTGTGTGCATTACTAGAAATTTCCAAATGTATATCAGGCTGGAAAGATTTTTGACATGTTATATATCTATTTAATTTGAGGTACAAATAAATCAAGTTACATCATGTGAAATTCACATTAGAAAACTTGTCTTTTGCATACAGATTGCCAATAGTTACATGAAATGATGTTCAGCATTGAAAATTTAGAGAAAGGCAAATCAAAGCTACCAAGATGTACCACCTCAGAACACCCATCATTAAGAAGTCTACAAATAGCAAATACTGGAGACAGTGTGGGAGAAAAAAAGGAAACTCATACATTGTTCGTGGGAATGTATACTGTTGCAGTGACTATGGAGAATACAATAGTTCAGTTCAGTTCAGTAACTCAGTAGTGTCCAGATCTTTGCAAACCCATGAACCACAGCACATGTGGCCTCCTTGTCCATCACCAACTCCTGGAGTTTACATAAACTCATGTCCATTGAGTCAGTTCCTCAAAAGACCAAAAATAGAGTTGTAATGTGATCTTGCAATCCCACGCCTGGGCATATATATGGGCAAAACTCTAAAAAAGATACATGCACCTCTATGTTCATAGCAGTACTATTTAAAATAGCTAAGATGTGGAAACCACAAAAATGTCCATTGGTAGAAGAAAGGATAAAGAAGTGGTACATATATACAATGGAATGCTACTCAGCCATAAAAAATAATAAAAGGACACCATTTGCAGTAATATGAATGGATGTAGAGATTATCATACTAAAGTAAAAGACAAACAGCATATGCTATCACTCATGTGTGAAACTGAAAATATGACATAAATGCATATTTATCTCTGAAATAGAAACAGACTCATAGAGGTAGAGAACAGATTTTGAAGGGGAAGGTTGGATGAAGAGTTGGTATTAGCAGATGCAAACTATTATATCCTGAAAGAGATGGGAATACCAGACCACCTGACCCGCTTCTTTAGAAACCTGCATGCAGGTCAGAAAGCAACGGTTAGAACTGGACATTGAACAACAGACTGGTTCCAAAGAGGAAAAGGAGTATGTCAAGGCTGTATACTGTCACCTTGCTTATTTAACTTATATGCAGAATACATCATGAGAAACGCTGGGCTGGCAGAAGCACAAGCTGGAATCAAGATTGCCGGGAGAAATATCAATAACCTCAGCTATGCAGTTGATACAATCCTTATGGCAGAAAGTGAAGAGGAACTAAAGAGGCTCTTGATGAAAGTGAAAAAGGAGAGTGAAAAAGTTGGCTTAGAGCTCAACATTCAGAAAACGAAGATCATGGCTTCCGGTCCCATCACTTCATGGCAAATAGAGAAGGAAACAGTATAAACAGTGTCAGACTTCATTTTTCTGGGCTCTAAAACCACTGCAGATAGCGATTGCAGCCATGAAATTAAAAGACACTTACTCCTTGGAAAGAAAGTTATGACCAACCTAGACAACAAATTTAAAAGCAGAGACATTACTTTGCCAACAAAGGTCTGTCTAGTAAGGCTATGGTTTTTCCAATAGTCATGTATGGATGTGAGAGTTGTACTATAAAGAAAGCTGAGCGCTGGAAAATTGACGCTTTTGAACTGTGGTGTTGGAGAAGACTCTTGAGAGTCCCTTGGACTGCAATGAGATCCAACCAGTCCATCCTAAGGAAATCAGTCCTGAGTGTCCCTTGGAAGGACTCATGGTGAGACTGAAACTCCAATTCCTTGGCCACCTGATGTAAAGAACTGATTCATTTGAAAAGACCCTGATGCTGGGAAAGATTGAGGGCAGGAGGAGAAGGGGATGACAGGGGATGAGATGGTTGGATAGCATCACTGACTCAATTGACATGGCTCTGGGTGAACTCTGGGAGTTGGTGATAGACAGTGAGGCCTGGCTTGCTGTTATTCATGGGGTCACAGGAGTTGGGCACGACTGAGCAACTGAACTGAGAAAACAAATTTTTACTATATGGCACAGGGAACTATATTTAATATCTCGTAATAAAACGAAAAAGAATCTATATATACACATACACTCAGATTATGCAGTGGTAAAGAATCCACTTCCCAAGGCAGGAGTCATGGGTTTGATTCCTGGATTTGGAAGACTGGGTGGGGAGAATCCACTGGAGAAGGAAATAGCAACCTATTCCAGTATTATGACCTGTGGAATCCCATAGACAGAGGAGATTGGTGGGCTACAGTGTGTGGATGGGGTGGGGGGGCAGGCATCACAAAGAATCAGACACAACTGAGCACAGAGAGGAGAGAACACACACATATACATATATATTAATTATATATGTGTGTATTGCATATATATATATATATATATATATATATATATAAAGCTGAATCACTGATCTACACCAAGTGCCAACACATTATAAATCAACTATCTTCAACATATAAATAATTAGCCTTTTGTGTGGACACTTACTGGGGTTCATAGAGAAAGCTATTGTGCTAAGAACTAGGTCCTATCTGGCTAACAATGCTTGTGAATCAGCACATGCCTTGTTGAAACTACACTCCAGCCTTCCAACAGTGGGCTGGACTGCTAACATTCAGCTACTCATTCTCAAAGCAGTACCTGGACTTAAATCTGCATTCTATCAACATTTCTGGATGAATTAGTATACATAGATGTCCTCTCTATTTTTACACTTATTCCACCTAAAGTAGGAGCTCAAGCTCCTAATATATACTTAACCACTATCTTGGCAGTAGTTATGTCCTTATTTACTCAACACTTTATTTACAGTCTTCAAGTTTACATAAAAGACTACCAGCTTCTAGTTCCTGCATAAGGGTCTTTAAAGTTACAATTCTGTCCTAACTAGTGAAGATCTAAACAGAGTGAAAATCAAAGTCTGTAGGATCCATAAGACAAGTGAGGACACTTGAACAAACCATTGCTCTCAAGGTTGGAGAGCAAGACAGCAGACACAGACAGGCATGTCTTAAAGAACAGAAATTCACCAGCAGAAACATCTGTAGAAACTGTGCTAGAATAGGCAAATCTCAACTGTAATTGATGAATAACTGGAGGTTCAGCAGGGACAGCTCTCCAGGAGGACTCATTCATGGGGAATCCCCATATTTTGTGAAAGTATTACCATGAACTCTTTATTGAATAGATGCTTATCTCCTATTCACTTAGTTCTTCTGGGAGTTTATCTTGGTTCTTTTTCTGGAATATATCCTCTGTTGTTTTATTTTGCCTAACCCTCTGTATTTGTTCTCTGGCAGGTATGTCAGTTATGTTTCCTAGTCTTGAAAAGAGTTTATAGGATTTCCTCTAAATAAGGCCTTTCCAGCTCTCTCTCTTTTGGTAACCAGAGTTATATGCTTTAGAGGCATCCCATATGTAAATCTGTGTGGGATCTCTGTTCTGGTGAGGTTTACTACCTTGGGTGTGATAGACGGTAGGGAGCCCTCCAGCCATGCCTTGTACAATGGATGCTGGCTCACTGATAGATGGGACTGAGTCCCAGGGTGGTTGACTTGGGGGCTCTTTGAGGTCTGACACCCTGTGGGTACAGCTAGGTTCCAGGACAGGTGGCTGCTGTATCAAGGGGAGGGTAGGAAGGCCAAGAGGGATAGACAGAGCTGGGATAGACAGAGCTGATACAATTCTGCTGATATCTGGAGTTGGGTCCCCATGGCTGGTTTGGGGATCCCAGAACTAGTGCTAACAGTCTGGTTATTGGGTAAGCCCCCAGTGCTATTAGTCTAAAAGAAGGACTCCAACATGGTACTTGCCATCATCACAGTCTACATGGTACAGCAAGATTTGCCAAAGTGGCAGCCATTGGTGTCTATGTCCCTAAGGGGATCCCCAGTTGCCTCTTCCCTATGTGGAAGGTTCTCTAAGATAAGCAAATGGGGACAGATTTCTTTCAAGTGACTGCCTGTGTGCTGGATATTGGAGCATGTGAGACTTTACATGCACCTTTTAAGACAGAGTCACTGTTTCCTACGAGTCTCCCTGGTGGCTTAGATGGTAAAGAATCCACCTGCAATGCAGGAGACCTGGGTTTGATCCCTGGGTTGGGAAAATCCTTTGGAGGAGGGCATGGGAACCCACTCCAGTATTCTTGCTGGAGAATCCTGATGGACAGAGGAGCCTAACCAGCTACAGTCTATAGCGTCACAAAGAGTCAGACATTACTGAGTGACTAAGCACATACATGGAGAAGGCAATGGCATCCCACTCCAGTACTCTTGCCTGGAAACTCCCATGGATGGAGGAGCCTGGTAGGCTGCAGTCCATAGGGTCGCTAAGAGTTGGACTCGACTGAGTGACTTTCACTCCTCACTCTTCACTTTCATCCATTGGAGAAGGAAATGGCAACCCACTCCAGTGTTCTTGCCTGGAGAATCCCAGGGACAGCAGAGCCCAATGGGCTGCCATCTGTGGGGTCACACAGAGTCGGACACAACTGAAGTGACTTAGCAGCAGCAGCAGCAAGCGCACACACACACACAGGCCTCCATTTCACCTGTAACAAGTCTTGGCCTTAAATGCCAGATGGTCTGGGAGCTTGTCTTCCTGGTCCAGGGTCTCTGGTTGGGGTGACTGATGTGAGGCCTAGACCCTTTTCTCCTTAAGGATAACCTCTGAAATTGTGATTAGCCTCCATGCTGTGGATATTGATTATATTACATCTCTCTCTCTCCCCTTTCCTTCTGGCTGTGGTTGCTTTTTTTGTGTCTTTAGTGGTGGTAAATATTTTCTGCTACTCTTCAGGTGGTTCTTATCACTAGTTGCCTTCTAAATAATTATAACTTTGGTGTTCCTTTGAGAAGAGTGACCTCAGGATCTTCCTACTCTGCCATCTTGGCTACAATGATAATGACTTTTTAAATACAACACAAAAGGCATAATCCATGAAAGAAATAACTGAGAAATTTGACTTCACTAAAATTAAAAACTTTTCCTCTGTGAAAGGCAATGTCAAGGAATGACAAGACAAGCCACAGCTGGGGGAAAAAAAAATTGCAAGAGACACATCTGGTAAAGAACTGTTATCTAAAATATACAAAGCCTCTTAAAACTCAACTATAATTAAACAACAACAACAACTGAAACATATGCCAAAGACCTGACATGAACAGACACCTCCTTAGAAGTGTATTGTGACAAATAAGTATACAAAATGATGTTCCATGGTATATGTTATTGGGGAAATGGAACTTCATATTATAATGAGATATTTAATACTACTACAGTTAAATTTGGATACTGACAGCAGTAAGTGTTGGGGAGATGGTGGAGCAACAGGTACTCTCATTCATTGCTGTTGGGAATGAAAACTCATACAATCATTTTGGTGGTTTCTAACATGTTAAATCGTGAACTCCTTATTACCAAATTCAGACTCAAATTGAAGAAAGTATGGAAAACCGCTAGACCATTCAGGTATGACCTGAATCAAATCCCTTATGATTATACAGCGGAAGTGAGAAATAGACTTAAGGGCCTAGATCTGATAGATAGGGTGACTGATGAACTATGGAATGAGGTTCATGACTCTGTACAGGAGACAGGGATCAAGATCATCCCCATGGAAAAGAAATGCAAAAAAAAAAAAAAAAAAAAGTCAACAAGCAAAAAATGCTGGAGAGGGTGTGGAGAAAAGGGAACCCTCTTACACTGTTGGTGGGAATGCAAATTAGTACAGCCACTATGGAGAACAGTGTGGAGATTCCTTAAACAATTGCAAATAGAATTGCCTTATGATACAGCGATCCCACTGCTGGGCATACACACCGAGGAAACCAGAATTGAAAGAGTCACATGTACCCCAATGTTCATTGCAACACTGTTTATAATAGCCAGGACATGGAAGCAACCTAGATGTCCATCAGCAGATGAATGGATAAGAAAGCTGTGGTACATATACACAATGGAGTATTATTCAGCTATTAAAAAGAATACATTTGAATCAGTTCTAATGAGGTGGATGACACTGGAGCTGATTATACAGAGTGAAGTAACCCAGAAGAAAAACACCAATACAGTATATTACACATATATATGGAATTTAGAATGATGGTAATGATAAACCTGTACGCAAGACAGCAAAAGAGACACAGATGTATAGAATGGCCTTTTGGACTCTGTGGGAGAGGGAGAGGGTGGGATG
>SJXQ01011305.1:509899-541629 GCA_006408695.1 Aepyceros melampus
TGGAATCAAGATTGCTGGGAGAAATATCAATAACCTCAGATATGCAGATGACACCACCTTTATGGCAGAAAGTGAAGAGCAACTAAAAAGACTCTTGACGAAAGTTAAAGAAGAGAGTGAAAAAGTTGGCTTAAAGCTCAACATTCAGAAAACGAAGATCATGGTATCTGGTCCTATCACTTCATGGGAAATAGATGGGGAAACAGTGGAAACAGTGTCAGACTTTATTTTTTGGGGCTCCAAAATCACTGCAGATGGTGACTGCAGCCATGAAATTAAAAGATCTTACTCCTTGGAAGAAAAGTTATGACCAACTAGATAGCATATTCAAAAGCAGAGACATTAATTTGCCGACTAAGGTCCATCTAGTCAAGGCTATGGTTTTTCCTGTGGTCATGTATGGATGTGAGAGTTGGACTGTGAAGAAGGCCGAGCGCCGAAGAATTGATGCTTTTGAACTGTGTTGTTGGAGAAGACTCTTGAGAGTCCCTTGAACTGCAAGGAGATCCAACCAGTCCATTCTGAAGGAGATCAAGCCTGGGATTTCTTTGGAAGGAATGATGCTAAAGCTGAAACTCCAGTACTTTGGCCACCTCATGCAAAGAGTTGACTCATTGGAAAAGACTCTGATGCTGGGAGGGATTGGGGGCAGAAGGAGAAAGGGATGACCGAGGATGAGATGGCTGGATGGCATCACGGACTCAATGAACGTGAGTCTGAGTGAACTCCGGGAGATGGTGATGGACAGGGAGGCCTGGCGTGCTGCGATTTATAGGGTCACAAAGAGTCGGACACAACTGAGTGACTGAACTGAACATGATAAATATATGTTTACCATATGACCCAGAACTAACCCTTCTTGATATTTACCCAGAGGTATTAAAAAGTATGTACATACAAATCCTTCATGGATACTTAAAGCAGCTTTATTCATAATTGCCAAAACTTTGAAGAAAGTAGAATCCCTTTTGTATGCTAAAGAATAAATAAACTATGATATATCCAGAAAATGTAATGCTGTTCAGTGCTAAAAAGAAATGTGCTATGAAGACATGAAAAGCCGTGGAAGAAAATTAAATGCATATTACTAACTTAAAGAAGATAATCTGAACAGACTGCATACGAATGATCTCAATGACATGATATTCTAGAAAAGATAAAACTATGGGGACAATAACAAGATTGGTGATTGCTAGAGTTTGGGGGAGGGGATCAACTAGATGTAGCACATAAGATTTTTAGGACAATGGAAATACTTGTTCGATAACAAAAAGATTAATACATGCTATTATGCATTTTTCTTTCTAAATCTAGAGAATATACAACACCAAAAGAGGACATTAGGATAAAATATGGACTTTGGGTGATTATGACGAATCAATGTGAGCTCATCAACTATAACAAATGTACCACTCTGAATAGGGATGTTGATAATGCAGGAATCTATGCACTTATGGGGATGAGGAAAAAGCTTTCTTCTCAATTTTTCTGTTAACCTAAAACTTCATATATATATATATATATATATATATATATAGAGAGAGAGAGAGAGAGAGAGAGAGAAGTTTTTATAAGAAAAAATTTATTAAAATAAACTAGAGAAAACCTAGAGATAAGCAAGATATAAGCAAAAAATATATTTGATAACCCTTTAGGAGAATTGAATATACTTACAAATATATAATTTCCATGTATCCTGCTAAATGTAATAATTCATCCTGAAGTAATATTAAAAAGCAGAGATATTACTTTGTCAACAAAGGTCTGTCTAGTCAAGGCTATAGTTTTTCCAGTGGTCATGTATGGATGTGAGAGTTGGACTATAAAGAAAGCTCAGCGCTGAAGAATTGATGCTTTTGAACTGTGGTGTTGAAGACTCTTGAGAGTCCCTTGGACTCCAAGGAGATCCAACCAGTCCATCCTAAAGATATTCGGTCTTGGGTGTTCATTGGAAGGACTGATGTTGAAGCTGAAATTCCAATACTTTGGCCACCTGATGCGAAGAACTGACTCATTTGAAAAGACCCTGATGCTGGGAAAGATTGAGGGCAGGAGGAGAAGGGGAGGGCAGAGGATGAGATGGTTGAATGGTATCACCGATTCAATGGCCGTGGGTTTAGGTGGACTCCGGGAGTTAGTGATGGACAGGGAGGCCTGGTATGCTGTGGTTCATGGGGTCACAAACAGTCAGACATGACTGAGTGACTGAACTGAAGTAATAAAATGGATATTGTAATATTAAAGGTATGTTTTCAACTCCAAAGCCTTAGAAGTTAATTTTCATAATTATCATGTATGTGTGTGTGTGTGTCATCTTTCCATCAACTTCTGATGTTCTAGAGCAAAAGCCAGTTTACTTTGCTGAATTTAGTAACTGACAAATACATTTTTTTTTTAAAGATCAACTTGGAGTTTACTATGTTGTAACAGTTCTCACTGACTTAGAATTCTTTAATATCATAACTCTGTGTCCTGGTCTGGTGGTCAGGCTTTGATGAAGGACTAATATATCAAAACTCACTGCCTCGATTTTAATTCTAAGATAATCTTTGGATTAGATTTTACCTTAGGAAATTAAATTATTTTCTCTAAGCTTCTATTATGATGATGATTATTATTGTTTTACTATCACCATCATCACCATCTTTATCCTCACCCAAGAGAGAAAGGCACTGACATATGTTGAAGGCTAATGTACAAATAAATGTACAATCAATGTATCAATAACCTCAGATATGCAGATGACACCACTCTTAGAAAGCAAAGAGCAACTTTAGAGTCTCTTGATGAAGATGAATCAAGGAGAGTGAAAAAGCTGGCTTAAAACTCAACATTCAAAAAGCTAAGATCTTGTAATACAGTCCTATCACTTTATGGCAAATAGATGGGGAAACAGTGGAAACAATGACAGACTTTATTTTCTTGTTCTACAAAATCACTGCAGATGGTGACTGCAGTCATGAAATTTAAAAATGCTTGCTCCTTGCTTTCTTTGTCATAGAAAAGCGATGACAAACCTAGACAGTAATTTGAAAAGCAGAGACATTACTTTGCTGACAAAGGTCCATCTATTCAAAGGTATGGTTTTTCCAGTAGTCACATGTGGATGTGAGAGTTGGGCCATAAAGAAAGATGAGCATCAAAGAACTGATGCTTTTGAGTTGTGGTGTTGGACAAGACTCCTGAGAGTCCCTTGGTCAGCAAGGATATCAAACCAGTCAATCCTAAAGGAAATAAATCTTGAATATTCATTGGAGGGATTAATGCTGAATATGAAGGTCCAATACTTTGGTTACCTGAGCAAAGAGCCAACTCATTGGAAAAGACCCTGATGCTGGGAAAGATTGAAGGTGGGAGGAGAAGGGAATGACAGAGGATGGGATGGATGGATGGCAGCACTGACTCAATGGACTTGAGTTTGAGCAAGGTCTTGGATATGGTGAAGGCCAGGGAAACCTGGGGTGCTACAGTTCATGAGGTCACAACGATCAGACATGACTGAGTGACTGAACAACAACTATGTACAAATCTCCCAAATTCTGAACTGTTTCTGCTGTGTGACCTGCCCTCTCCTACAGTCCACTCTCATAAACTCTCAGGGGTTCTCATTGCTAAATCCACTCAGTACGCTCTGTGATAACTCATTATCAGGCATTCCTTAGGGTTCATTAATTTAGTAGTTAGTTAGAAAGTTAAATGTTTGATTCTTGTTGCTCATTAAGCCTAAAGAAAACTTTGCAGCAAGTAAGGTACACCTCTACTATTTTACAGAGTAGCAACAGAAAGCCAGGTATTGTTGTTTATTTCTAATTTCAAGAACTTAAAGAGCTTCACTTTGTAAACATGAGCACAGTGGTGGCAACTTAACTAATTAAAGATTCATTTGCAAGGAAAAGAATCAGATGGATTGCAATAATAATGGTAAGCTTAACTACTTAGTATTCCCCATAGTGTGTCTGCTGAAATGAAAGCAAGAATATATGTGATTGTACACACTTAAATATTATTAAGCATGGCAAGTGTAAAATTGCTTCTGCAACACATGTTTTCACTTAAAATTACTGAGTTACCTTGAATGCCCAAAGCTTAAAGAACTTGTGAAAACACATCCATCTTGAGACAGCTAACTGTCAAATAATGGCAGCCTAATCGGGCAGCTTTACAAAGGTGAATGGGTTGTTCCCTATGCATACAGAGGGGACTAGATTGCTCCCTGGATTAAAGCTCATGTTGACCCAGCTGCTTTCAAGGTTTGGAGAAAGTCTTAGAGAGTTTTCCAAAAGGTTGCAGGGAGAAGAGGTTGATCTATTCTAATTACTTCAGTGAGTGAAGTCGTTCAGTCGTGTCCAACTCTTTGCGACCCCATGGACTGTAGCCCACCAGGTTCCTCCGTCCATGGGATTCTCCAAGCAGGAATACTGGAGTGGGTTGCCATTTCCTTCTCCAGGGGATCTTCCTGACCCAGGGATCCAATGCAAGTCTTCCGCATTACAGGCAGATGCTTTAACATCTGAGCCACCAGGGAAGCCTTTTACTTCCCTGAATTACTTCAAAGAGGATATTAAATTGTTTGTATAGCCCATTGTTGGCACTATCTATCTGTCATGAAGGGCAATCAAAATAACAACTCTAAAGGTAGAATAAGATATAGTTATATAGCTACAAACTTATTGCTATCTCCATTTTCAAAGAATATTAGAGAAAAATACTTCTACCTACCTAGAATAAACTCTCAACAGGGAAACTGCCTCTAGGAAAAGAGAAATTCATGGGAGACTCAAGTTTAATGTCTCCTATTGACCATATATCTTGTCACCTAGTTCAAAGACCTGATTTTTCTCAGTTCCAGAAACTTCTACCCAGCTAGTGAGTGGAAGCTGTGGGGATACAGTTTTTCAATTGACTTAAGGAAGAATTCTTTGGTCAATGTAATTGCTTATCATGGAGTTTTGGAAATATTCTTAACCATTAGAAAGACACAAGTTAGGCAAAGTTGATAAAACAAAAGACAAATCAGGTAAAATGTTATCAAGGCTTTTAAATTGGTCTCAAGTCAACCCCAGAATCACCCTGCGGCACAGAGTAATAAAGTGATTTGCTCAAAATCACACAGTTTCGAAAGTGAACTGTTTCTGAGGCCAACTCTGTCAGACTTCAACACCGATGTTTTTCTCCATGTACAGAGATGCTATGGATAGAAACCCTGAATTAGAGGCTGGATGAGGCAATATATGAGTGATCATGGTCTCTTGTTCTGTAGTAATGTGGAATATAAATTGTCCTAACCCTCTGTTCCAATTCCTGTGTAAACTCGGCCTTTCTGCCAATTTTATACTTGAAATTTCATCCTGCACTTACATGCTACTCCTAAATTTAAACAACTTTCTTGTTTCTGAATCATATCAGATAAACACAAAAATCTCATTCTTTGTTTACTGGGACACATCAAATCCCACCCAGAATTTCTTGTTTACTGACTTTATTAAAAATTGAGAGGGGCAGGGGCACATTATCCTCCACTATAGCTCCTCCCACCCCCATATCACCTATATCATTACATCTTCCTTCAGTTCCTTGGAATTCAGTCCAGCCATGTCCTATCATATCCACTATCTTAAAGGACAGTCTTGATAATCTGGTCTTCTTTATTGAGGCCCCTCGAAATCTCAGAAAAACACTTTTTTTCATCTTGTCACGCAAAACTGTCTCTTATTCAGGTGCTGCAATTTTTGATGTTTGCAATATGGGAGCAGGCAAATATAATGGCTTGGATGATTTTCAAAAATAATTCTGGCATCAGTTTGTTGTATGAATGATCAGGGATATAACTGGGGCCAGAGACACAAGTTAAGATCATTTCAAGAGTATTGGGAAAAGAAATGGAAAAAACATAGCTGATTTATTGGTTCTCAGTCATCAGTCTTTTCTCTGCCCTCCCTCTTATACTTCATTCCTCCAAAGATGAGATGAGGCTCCAGAGAGGTTAATGCACAGGTAGCCACTACCAGAGAATGCCCTTGTAATAGAAATTATAGAGATTGAAATCCATCATAGGGGCTGTTGCCAGGGGAAAGCCAAACAAAGGGAGACAAACTTAGATCCACGAGGATGAATGAAATTTAAAAGCAAGACATTAGGTGAAACGGAAAAATGGTACAAGACTGTAGAACAAATGGCAAAATAAAGTGATAGGCAGAGTGTGATTAATTCGTTATGTAAGAGAAAGAGAAAGTGAACACAACCCTCACAGGAGAACACAGACTTCGTTAGAGATTTTGAATCAAAATACAGATTCTTAAGGCCTTTGATATTCCGAGTCCCCTATCAATTAAAAAACAGGAAGATACAGGTAATTAATAGCAGCCTTTCTGTGATATCTATTCATATCACAAGATAATGACAGGGTAGGTTTAAATTTGGGGATAAAAGCCAAAATCCGAGGCTCTGTTAGGCAAAGAAGCTACTTCATGGAGTCCAATGAATGTGCAAAAGCAAGTCTTAGTCCTATAAGCTGAGACAAAGCGCGAATATTCAGGCATAGACCAAAATGAGTGATCTAGCCATAAGGCCTAAGTGTAGGGGCATTTAATATCTCCTAAGCCAGTGAGGGTGAAAGTGTTAGCTGCTTAGTTGTAACCCCATGGACCCCGTGGGGTCCTGTGTCCATGGAATTCTCCAGGCAAGAACACTGGAGTAGGTTTCCATTTCCTTCTCCAGGGGATCTTCCCTACGCAGGGATTGAACCTGGGTCTCTACCATCTGATCCGTCAGGTAAGCCATCCCTAAGCCAGAAAGATACTAGAAGAGAATTAGACAGAGGCCTTCAGAGTGACAAAGGGGTCTGCCAAACAACCTACATTTAAGCCAGAAAATCAATTATGTGTGGGAGGAAAAAGTCAAATATGAAAATATTAAGAAATTTAGGTTTACTTTCTGACAAAATTAATTGAGAAAAACATTAAGCAGAAAATACCAAAAGAGAGAAAATTATGAAATACTTAAGAAAGAGTCTATCCACCCCAGGAGTACTGACACGGAATGTGGTTTAGTGTAGTACAGGGAATGAATGTGGCCCAAAGAACATCTAAGAGATAAATGGAGGAGCCTAACCTCTGAGAGAGTTAAGAAGACAGAGACATCTCGATGTGATGAAACAGGCATTTGCTTCTATCAGGTGTCATCACAATAGGCCTGTTGGGAGAGGAGACAGTAAATTCTTCACTTTGTAGTGAATAGTATCTGCAATAAATAATATCATATAATTATTGCAGATATTATGATAACTTTTAGAATAAAGATTTAAATAAAAGTTTGGTAACTTAAAATACAGAACAGGAGGTGAATTTTTGGCCTCTTCTTCATATACCTTAGTAATGTTGATATATAATTAAGATGCAAATAATATATAATTTAAGTGTTTGGGAGCAGGATAGTGACAGAATCAGTGTCAGTATATATCATCTCTGAAATGAAGAGATACTCTGGGAGAGAGAGAGAATTGAGATTGCTGTATATTACTCCAAGTTACCTGAAGTAGAAGGAAAAACAGTAAGATATCTTTCAAAAACTTGGAGCAAAAGTGGAGCACTACAAAAATGAGGAACACTTGTAAAATGTGAATTTGTAGTCTACAAAGGTGAAACAACTTAAAATAAAGGGACAGACACATTGTTTAGATATAAGTAGACAACTGCAAAAAGAGAGAAAAAGGAAAAGGAAAGAGAGGTAGAAGAATCCAATGCAGGGCCCATGAAAGCTGGTTGTCTTTGTGTGTTGGTCTGGGGTGGTAGATGCTTGGGAGCTGGCAATCCTGATAGTCTGGAGACAGTGGATGAAGGAAACTTTGGAGGCAAATGATTCAATTTTCATTTTAAACACTGTTCTTCTCCATTTTATCATTAACCTGCTGAACATATTTCATTGATAAAAATAATACATTGTTTTCCCCCTAGCAGCAGCATGAGATGGAAGGAGGCAAGGAGTAGGGGGAACAGTTGAGAATTTAAGTCATATTTCTGAACTAACAGAAAGAATTAATGCCAAAGGTGATAAAGGAAGCTGGGTATTCCCATTTCTACTTCTGTGTTCTTTATACCACATACACTGCCTCCCATTGAGCTAGAATGATATTATTTTGGGAAGTGGCCCAAGTTCTTTTGAGGTGCATGATTAACATTTAAAATGATAATGTCAACTCATTTTGTAACTCATAACCAAGAAGTTCTCTTACGCCCTGTGACCTAGTGCCTGCGATGCTGTTTCCCGAGCACGTGGATGAGGTCAATGTTGAAGCGCAGCCTCTTGTTCCACGTCTGGAATAAGTGTCTACTGGGCTCATTAATTCATGAGCACTTTTTATTTTAATACTCATAGGGTGCTGCGGCATTTAGGTCACCTTTTGTTTCAAGTTACATTTACCTCTCATTGAAATTAATGAACATTCAGGGACAGTTCAACAAAGGCAAGAATCCCCCGAAAATGAGAAACACTTTAGGGTCCAGAGAAAGGTTACATTAATCCTGGCATAGTAGATTTGGTCAATGAAATCCACACTCAAATGAATAGCAATTTGTCAAAAAATCTTTTGGCATTCCGTGAGATGGTCAGTTTAGGGTGAAACTCTCACATTCCACACTGAGTGCTCTTCCTGTAAGATTACAGAGCTCAAGGTATAAAGAGTGACCTCTAAACCCAAAATTAATCTTTATTTCTTATTCTCAAAATTCACTGGCTATGTCCTAACTATAATATAGGAGAATACTGGAACCAGAACTTTTGCAGCAATCAAAATGGTTTCTTTGCCAAACATTTAATTGAGCCAAAATTCAGGGCTAGCAGTGAAACCAATTCTTATATTCAGAAATAACTTTATATTTTGCAGATATTTTCACATCTAATAAGTTGCTTCATTTTGAGCCTTACAGCAATGCTGAAGATTAAGAAGGGAAGAGATTCATCCTATTTTAAAAGTGAAAACAGGATCAGTTACTGCTGAAGGACTATGTTAAGGATTTTTATTAAAGATTTCCAAGTCTTCTTTCAAATTTTGAAGTACAGGAAAAAAAAAAAAAAAGGAAGATTCTGTGTGGATATGGCTTCCTTATTTAGTGCTTCCTCTCTGGAAAATGGTTCACTTGCCTTGTAAAGCATTTGAATCGTATTAAAGATAATTTAACATAGTCATTTACTTGGGGGTATGGATTCCCAAGGGAGTAAGTGTGGTGCATGCCACCCAGACCCTCCTGATTATAAAACATCACTTAGCAGTGTCTGGAGGAACAGAGTGGATCCTGGTATGAGACAGAAGTAGGATTCAAAACACAGAGCCATCACTTAGCTTCTTATTTCTTCTTCATTAAATTGGCCTTCAGCACCTAACTCTCAAGAGCACATTTGATGAGATGTAATCTGTGAGTGTGACTAGCTCACAATTACACCTTAAATAAATGTATTTTTTTTCTTTTCTCTACTAATGGTGGTTCAGTTGCACATGCATTTAAAAATCAAAATAGAAACTTTGATCTCCTGCCTATTAATTGACTTCACTAAGGACATTTTTTTAAAAAAACAATCCTTGAGATTTCTGCATAGCTACATTTAAACCGATGCCTCGTGAACTGTTTTGAGTTTAAAAATCTAGTTGGCCTTTTATAACCAAGGGAAAAAAAATTATCTTCTTCATCTCTATTAAATGGCAACAATTTATAATTCAAAACAGGAAATATACACATGGCTGTCAGCAAATGGGAAGCACTTTAGAAATGACTTTTGTGAAAATGATGCTGTCTATCCACCGTATCTTATCACTGCAGAGAGAAAACTATGTTTCTTTCGATCAAAGCACAACAAGAAACATATCCAAATCAATACATGGAGAATTTAATCCTATGAGCTGTCATAATCACAAACAGAGAAAGTGAACATTAAAGACAGGAAGGCAAACATGTTTGTTATGGAAAGGTTACTGGTGAGAGATGTGCTTGGCCCTCTTAGAAAAAGCAAGGGATGACATTATCCATGGATCTTAAACTTTGTCACTAATTTTCTTTAAAAAACTAAAACATAATGTTTAGCACATCAAATTTGAAAATTTGAATGAAAGAGAATATTAGTCAAGAAATATGACAAAAGTTAAGCTTACCTAAAATGTATTTTAAGTGTTTGCTCAGCTATATATGCATTTTAATGTATTTAAAATGCATGTAAAAATTGAAAAAGACAGAAATAAAGACTACAGTAAAATTAAAGCCCATAAACTCATCATAGATAAGAAATAAGTATCATGATTTTGGCACTTTTGCTTTGCTTTATATATTGTTTTATTTTTCTACTTTATTTATTTTTTGAGGAAGCATTTTAAAGCAGATGAAAAAGCCACTAACTCCTAAATATTTCAATAAGCATCCTTTGAAAACATAGGCTCTTACAAAAACACAATGCTGTTGTTTTGCCTACATAATCTCCTGTCATATTATATTTAGTATGTAATAAAATATCTTTCTCAAAATGTGCTCTTATAGTTGTTTTTTTAATCAGGTTTCAAAATGCTTATACAAAGTTTTAAAATGATAAATTAATAAGTAATTTAAATAAAGAATTCAAATAAGACAGTATATTAAAGTAAAAAGTAATGTGGTCAAATATTCTATCTCTGCAAATTGAAACAATAGTAAGGTTAAAGAAATACTTAATGCTATTGAGGTAACATACATTAATAATTATTTGAAAAATGAAATGTTTATGGTATTTAATGTTAATAAAGCTCAGAGTAGCTTAAAACACTTTTGTACTGCCAAGAACTTAGTGAATCAGAGCAATTGCCTTAGAAACTATGAGTATGATAGTTAATGGAAGCCAAAATAACTTTTTTTTCCCATTTAACATCATACATCCACTCTTGAAGATCTAAGGAAAGAATGACAAAAAGTGAAATAATTTGTATCTAAGTAGATTTTCATAGCCGTGAAATTTTTAAGGGCAAAAACATAAAGGGAAAAACAGCTAAAACTACAGTATCAGCTAGGTTCACTAAATGTCCTATATTAACTCACAGTGGTATCATGTAGTTAATAAAATAATGAAGATAAAGATTATAAACAAAATGAAAAATTTAAAAACCTAAAATTGAGTTATTATAAAAAATAAAAATATATAGAAACATAGGTCAAGCATTGAAACCAAACATAAAAATGAAAACAATTAGGTTGGGGGAATGTGAGTTAACATTGAGAAATAATAAGGCTTTATTTCAACATATATTCATAAAAACAAATATGACTTTGCTATGTTGTCTGAAATATGAATATTTTTTCATATCAATAAGTTTTTATTGGTATTTTGAAATCATTTTATTCAACTGTTCTGTATTTCCAGGGAGGAAGGCACTTTCCTCTACCCTCCTTGGTTTTTCTGGCTGTTCTTATTGCAAGTGGGACCCCTTTCAGGGCCTGAGAGTGGGCTCTTTTTTAATAATCAAAATAAATTCCTTGCAGAGACACATCTACTGACAAAGCAAGAGATCTCATTGGGAAGGGGCTCCCAGGTGGAAAGCAGCAAGGAGAACCCAGGAAGACCGCTCTGCCACATGGCTTGCAGTCTCAGGTTTTAGGGTGATAGGATGAGTTTTCAGGTTGTCTCTGGCCAATCATTCAACTGTTCTGTATTTCCAGGGAGGAAGGCACTTTCCTCTACCCTCCTTGGTTTTTCTGGCTGTTCTTATTGCAAGTGGGACCCCTTTCAGGGCCTGAGAGTGGGCTCTTGTTTAATAATCAAAAATAAATTCCTTGCAGAGACACATCTACTGACAAAGCAAGAGATCTCATTGGGAATGGGCTCCCAGGTGGAAAGCAGCAAGGAGAACCCAGGAAGACCGCTCTGCCACATGGCTTGCAGTCTCAGGTTTTAGGGTGATATGATGAGTTTTCAGGTTGTCTCTGGCCAATCACTCTGACTTAAAGTCCTTTCTGGAGGTACATGCATCACTCAGCCAAGATGGATTCCAACAGAGAAGATTCTGTGTATTTGGATGGATTCTAACAGGAAGGGTTCTGTGTAGTTAGTAGGACATATGGACTGGCATCTCCTCTCTCCTTTTGACTTTCCCTGACTTCTTCTATTTGGTGGTAGCTCATTAGTTCTACATTCTTTACCAGGATCTCTTGTTGTTATAATAACTCATGCAAGTGACTACAATCTTGCCTGGCCAGGGTGGGCAGTTTTGGTCAGTAGGTTCCCTAACAGCTCCCCTCTGAGAGACTTCATATTCAAGATGCTTCTTGAGAATTGAGGTGGAGATCTTTTTCTTCTGTAACTATTTCCTGCAGAGAGTGGGTGGTGTCCTGCCTAATAGAGTAGAAGTCTCTCTCCACCTGATCTATCTGATATGCATATACGTATATGTGTACCACACTGAGTAATTTGTCAACACACAATGAAAAGTCAAACACTGAAGCACTAGTCTTTCTCAGAGAGAAAGATTCATTGCAAGAGGGGGAAGCAGGAGGCAGGAAGCCAGTTCAAATCTGTCTCCTCTATAGTAAGATGAAATAGATATTTAAGAGTTTTGGGGTGTTGAAGAAAGAAAAACTGTGGTTGATTACATGATTTAAAAAAGCATGTTTCTTCACAGGTCATATGAAAATTTGGGAAATGTTGGTGTAAAACGTGGTAGAAATTTAGGTTGTGACCTCTAAATATCACCCATCAGACAAGCAGGTGCATTTTGTTCAGTGATAGTGGTTCTAATTGGCTTCATCCAAATTTCTTGTCTTAGAAGGAAAAGGAATTTCAACAAGCTGTTTTCTTCTCTGCTGTTCTGTAGGAAGCAATTATGAATTTCTGCTAGTCACCAATTTCTTTAATCTTGAGTCATGGTTCCATATATACATTTACATATTCATATGAATATATACAAATACACAAATATACTGGGAAGGGCATGGCAACTCAATGCATTATTTTTGTCCGGAAATCCCATGGACAGAGGAGTCTGTTGGACTACAGTCCACAGGGTCAAAAAGAGTCAGATATGACTAAAGTGACTTAGTATACATTCATGCATAGAGACATACCTATGTGTAGATAGGTAGAACTATGTTTATGTCTCTAAATATACCGTACATCATAAAACTTTAGTAAGATTAATTACAAGTTCATCGTTTCATTTTTCTACTAGTAAAAAACATTTTTTGTACATCTATCATTCTCTGCATTTCTTTTAAAATTATTACTATGGATACTTTATACAATACAATTAGGCAACTGAGAAGATTTAAAAGCATCCCAAAAATGTAGTGTTATAAATTATAGCTGGATTTCATTACTTTTATTTATTAATTTTCTAAAATATACAGAATATATGCTATATGTTTGCATATAGGTTTATATTTTTGTTTTTGTACTGTACAATTAATTCAATTTATGGTGAAAAATATTAGACAAAATATTGCAAAATGCATAAGTATAGGCACATGTCATACCAGCATGTAATAATTTATCACACTAACATTTTTCTTAGCCACATTAAAGAACATAATTGTTAGGGGTTTAAATATTATATCAAATGCCTATCACTACATTATCTGGATGGTACCATCATTTTTTTTTTTTGATCAAGTTTCCATTTTGAGCAATTAAAGTGCTTCCAATTTGTCATTCTTATTAATTAACCACATGAAATTACCTACTGTTATGTATTCTTGTGATTTATTTCTGGGGACATGGAAAATTTGATAGGTAAAATTTTTAACATTTTGTAGTACTAATTTGTTTCTTAAAATGATTGTAAGGCTAAACCTTTTTATACATCTATTAATCATTTTATTTTATTTTGTACAATAATACTTATGAATTTTACTTGTTTATAGAGGAAGTGGTACTATTTATCAGTTTGCAATATATTTATAAATTAAAAACAGTGCTAGTGCTGGAGAAGACAATGGCAACCCACTCCATACAAGCCTGGAAAATCCTATGGATGGAGGAGCCTGGTAGGCTGCAGTCCATGGGGTCGTGAAGAGTCAGACATGACTGAGTGACTTCACTTTCAGTTTTCACTTTCATGCATTGGAGAAAGAAATGGCAACCCACTCCAGTGTTCTTGCCTGGAGAATCCCAGGGACGGGGGAGCCTGGTGGGCTGCCATCTATGGGGTCGCACAGAGTCGGACACGACTGAAGTGACTTAGCAAACAAAGTGCTAGTGCTAAATCACTCCAGTCATGTTAGACTCTTTGTGACCCTATGGACTTTAGCCTTTCAGCCTTCTTTGTCCATGGAATTCTCTAGGCAAGAATACTGAAGTGAATTGTCAATCCCTTCTTCAGGGGATCTTCCCAACCCAGGGATCAAAACCCGGGTCTACTGCATTGCAGGTGAATTCTTTACTGTCTGAGCCACAAGGAAAAGTCCTTATATCACTCTTTATATTTTTAACTTACATAAATATATATTCTAGTTATTTAACTTTTAATTTGTGTTATTTAGAAAAAAGAATGTAGCAAGTTCTTTTGTAATTAATTATAATCATATCACTATTATCTACAATTTTTTGAGTTTACAAAATCCTCTTTACCTTGTTTCAAACAGATGTTTATCTATATTTTCCTCTTTTTCCCCTTAATAAATCTAAATTTATCTACACAGAGAACTATACAAAAAAGTTCTTCATGACCCAGAAAACCACAATGATATGATCACTCACCTAGAGCCAGACATTATGGAATGCACCATCAAGTGAGCCTCAGGAAGCATCACTATGAACAAGCTAGATTAGAGGTGATAGGATTCCAATTGAGCCATTTCTAATCCTAAAACATGATGCTTTGAAAATGCTGCACTTAATAGACGCCAGCAAATTTGGAAAACTCAGCAGTGGCCACAAGACTGGAAAAGATCGGTTTTCATTCCAATCCCGAACAAAGGCAACGCCAAAGAATGTTTGAACCACTGCACAATTGTACTCACCTCAAGGCTACAAAGTAATGCTCAAAATTCTCCAAGCCAGGATTCAACAGTACATGAACCATGAATTTCCAGATGTTCAAGCTGGATTTAGAAAAGGCAGAGGAACCAGAATTCAAATTGCCAACATCCAACGGATCATCAAAAAAGCAAGAGAGTTCCAGAAAAACATCTACTTCTGCTTTATTGACTGTACCAAAGCCTTTGACTGTGTGGATCACAGCAAACTTGGAAACTTCTTCAAGAGATGGGAATAACAGATCACCTTACATGCCTTCCGAAAAATCTGTAAACAGCTCAAGAACAAACAGTTTGAACTGGACATGGAAAAACAGACTGGTTCCATATTAGTAAAGGAGTATGTCAAGGCTGTATATTGTCATGCTGTTTGTTTAACATATACAGAGATGTAATTTACATACATTATGAGAAAAGCTGGGCTAGATGAAGCACAAGGTGAAATCAAGATTGCTGGAAGAATTATCAATAAACTCAGATATACTGATGGCACCACCCTTAAGGCAAAAAGTGAAGAAATGAACAGCCTCTTGATGAAAGTGAAAGAGGAGAGTGAAAAAGTTGGCTTAAAATTCAGCATTCAGAAAAGTAAGATCATAGTATCCAGTCCCATCATGTCATGACAAATGAATGGGAGACAATGGAAACAGTGACAAATTTTATCTTTTGGGGCTCCAAAATAATGGCAGATGATGACTACAGCCATGTAATTAAAAGATGCTTGCTCCTTGGAAGAAAAGTTATGACCAGCCTAGACAGCATATATTCACAGGTCTGAGGGTGTGTCTTTCTTCTGATTGAACTTTCTACTGACAGGGTCTTGTTTCAGGAATCTTTTGCTCAGCCTGAAGTTATCATCCTCTACCTGGGTAGAGACCTTAGCTCCTGCAGAAAAACTTGGGAGTTATATTGTTATATACATCCCTTGAGAAGATACCTAAAAAGCAGAAACATTACTTTGCCAACAAAGGCTCATATAGTCAAAGCTATAGTTTTTCCAGTAGTCATATATGGATGTAAAGTTGGACTATAAAGAAATCTGAGCACTGAAGAAATGATGCTTTTGAACTGTGGTGTTGGAAAAGACTCTTGAGAGTCCCTTGGACTGCAAGGAGATCCAGCCAGTCCACCCTAAAGAAAGTCAGTCCTGAATATTCTTTGGAAGGACTGATGCTGAAGCTGAAACTCCAAGACTTTGGCCACTTGATGGGAAGAACTGAGCCATTGGAAAAGACCCTGACACTAGGAAAGACTGAAAGCAGGAAGAGAAGGGGACAACATAGGATAAGATAGTTGGACGGCATGGACATGAGTTTGAGTAAGCTCTGGGAGTTGGTGATGGACAGGGAAGCCTGGTGTGCTGCAGTCCATGGGTTTGAAAAGAGTCAGACACAACTGAGTGACTGAAATAAACAGAACTGTAATCTAAAGTTATCTTCATCTAACACTAGTTTGTGTGTGTGTGTGTGTGTGTATCTGATACTCAATGTGGTGAAACAAAGAGAAATGTTGGAATTTGGAGCAGAGAAAGTTTTATTTCAGGGTCAAGAAAGAAGTGCAGATGGCTTGTAATCAAAAGACCTGAGCTCTCAGATGGTTTTCAAGAGTTTCTAAAGGCAACATCTGGAGTGAGGTCTGAGGGTGTGTCTTTCTTCTGATTGAACTTTCTTCTGACAGGGTCTTGTTTCAGGAATCTTTTGCTCAGCCTGAAGTTATCATCCTCTACCTGGGTAGAGACCGTAGCTCCTGCAGAAAAACTTGGGAGTTATATTGTTATATACATCCCTTGAAAAGATACCAGAATACTGCCCCAAGTCTGCACTATTGTTTCTTAAGTGCTCTTCCTTTGTTTCTGCATAGCCTACTTTCTTTAATCAGAAACTTTGATTCTGCTCTTTTGGAATCCAGGGAAACTCTAGAGTTTGAAGCCTTTTCCTTAAAAATGAGAAATGGATGCCACAGAATGCCTTTTGTATTCATAACTTGGAGGGCCTCACACGGCGCTGTTTGATTTCACACCTGAACTTTGATCTGAATATAAATGATTTTTTTTTTTTTAACTTTTGTGCTTCATGTGATTGTCTGGAATTGCCAGGCTTATTATTTAAGACATCATAGGTAGGAATTCACATTCTTGAGTGTTTTAATTCCAACAGTTTCAATATTTAGCTGTTTATTTTGAAGTTATCAGATTAATTATTTTACTTTTTATCAAGCTCAGTATATGCTTCTTCACTTGAAACACTTTATAGATTGTAAATCTATAAATGTTTAAATCTATGAAACTATAGATTCATAGATTTAAACATTTAATTAAATTTACAGTGGAGATTACAAGTGACGTTTAATAAGACAAGCATTAATAGTACAGATTGGGACTACTTGGATGTTCCCTCACCTCCAATCCTCAGAAAGTGGTGTATGAATTCCTCCATGTCTCAGCACCCTAAAGGCTTACAGCTGCTGCTGCTGCTGCTGCTGCTGCTAAGTCACTTCAGTCATGTCCAACTCTGTGTGACCCCATAGATGGCAGCCCAACAAGCTCCCCCATCCCTGGGATTCTCCAGGCAAGAAGATTGGAGTGGGTTGCCATTTCCTTCTCCAATGCATGAAAGTAAAAAATGGAAGTGAAGTCGCTCAGTGTCTGACTCTTTGTGACCCCATGGACTTCAGCCTACCAGGTTCCTCTGTCCATGGGATTTTCCAGGCAAGAGTACTGGAGTTGGGTGCCATTGTAGGGACAAATAAAGATAACTATGCTATGTAATGATAGAAAAACTGCCCCATAAATAGTAGCAATTACTATTATTAGATATTGATGTAATGTTACCGTTCTTAGTATTAAACCACATTTGCATTGCTGGCTTAAACTGTGCTTGGACATGGCTTGTCACTGTTGAATTCAACTTATATTTTACCTATTTCATCTTATTGAAAAAAGGCATTAGTTATAAGATTTTTTGGGGGGGTCATCTGTATTAGATATTAGATTTGCTTTAGGAATTAAAATGAGACTACAAAATAAGTGGAGTTCTACATATTCACATTTTAAAATAGTTTAAATTATCTATCCTTACAAAGTTTGAAAGACTTTATTGGTGATTTTTAATAATAATAATGCTATTTGTTGTTGCATTAATGACCTATAACTAAGATAAACAGTAACCTAATAGCAGGCATTGACTGTTTTTGTCAACTTGTAAATTTTTAACATTTTTAAATTTCCACAAGATATAGTATTTGTATGTATGTTAGCATATTCTTGACCCTCCAGTGATCTACGAAAAGAAGGATTTTGCCATGTTTAAGGTTCTTTAAAATGTGTGTGTGCATCCATTTCTCTGTGTGTGTGTGAGAGAGAGAGGGAAAGAGAGAAAGACTTAGAGAGCCTCCTCAACCCTCAGTCTACCAAGGAAGTCAAAAACAGACTTTAAGACAGACTGAGACTGTGTAAAATTAAGAACAGATCCAATGTCTTAAAGACCGATGATTCATACATTTAACATCTTTCACAATGCAGATC
The DNA here is from genome assembly GCA_006408695.1 of Aepyceros melampus. NCBI lineage: Eukaryota > Metazoa > Chordata > Mammalia > Artiodactyla > Bovidae > Aepyceros > Aepyceros melampus. Next base: position 528,401 of record SJXQ01011305.1, read on the forward strand.
ATTACTGAATGGTTTCAATATAACCATTGCCTTATACTCTCTAGATGTATTTGGCCTGTCCATGGAATTTGAAATCATGCAAGGAGGCCTGTAGCAGCTGGTAGTATGAAAAAAGGACACATGAAAGAAAAGTAGAGTGACAATTCTTTAGATACTTTCATCTGTGCAACTTCTTTTCTGCATTCTCAATGTTCTGGCACCTGAGGGTTTGTCGACCTGGGAGAGACTAATCCTCCCAGGAGAGGCTAATTCTTATAGATTAAAAAGAAGAAGAAGAAAAAAATAAGACTCCCCTATAATTGTGCCTTTCACATGCAAACACACCAATCTAGAGCTTACACTATAGCCAACTCTTCTATCTGGCTCTTAGAGGCCAGAATGCAGTATCACATGCCCTAATTATTCCAGGGTAGGGTAACAGATAACTAAGGAGAGCCCTATAATTTGGTGCTAGAATGGTAAGTCACTTCAGTTATGTCTGACTTTATGCAACCCTATGGACTATAGTCCTCCAGGCTCCTCTGTCCACAGGATTCTCCAGGCAAGAATACTGGAGTGGGTGCCATTCTCTTCTCCAGAGGCTCTTCCTGACCTAGGACCTTCCTGACCTAGGACCTTCCTGACCTAGAACCCAAGTCTCATTATGCCTCCTCCAGTGTAACAGGTAGATTCTTTATCACTAGGGCCCCCCCGGGAAGTTCAGGGTCCTCTGAAATCATTTGTAGGGCCCAATCCTAATTGTAGTTACCTGGCCTTGCCTTCTCTTTCCCGTGAAAACCAAACCTTGTGCTTCCACATATGGTCTGCATGGCCAAGTGTACCTCTTCCTCTTGGGAATTTTGAAAAACAAACTCTTTTCAACAACACTCATCTCCTGATCTGTTGGCCTCACCTACATTCTAATAACAAAACTTACATTTTAAAACACACACCCATTAGGGTGGTTGTAACCAAGAAATCAATTATTAACAAAAGTTGATGAGAATACAGAGAAATTTGAACATTTTTACAGTGCTGATGGCAATGTAAAATGATGCAACCACTTTAGAAAATAGTTTTTCAATTCTTCCAAAAGTTAAACCTAGAGTAACCATTTGACCCAGCAATTCCACTTCTAGGTCTACACACTAGAGAAATGAAAAATACATGCTCACAAAAAAGAAACATGTATATGAACATTCATAGCAATTTTATTCATAACACCCCCAAATTGTAAACAGCCCAAATATACATAACTGATAAATACATAAACAAATGTAGTATTTCTAAGCAACAGAATATTATTCAGTAAGAAGAAGTGATATGCTGATACACACTAAAACGTGGTTGAAACTTCAAAATGTTAGGCTAATTTAAAGACACCAGTCACAAATGACCACATATTACATAATCCTATTTATACTAAATGGCCCAAATAAGCAATGCAATAGGCAAAGTGTAAATTAATGGAATGCTTAGGGCTAGGGAGTTTGAATGAGACGGGAGGGGGTGATAACTAAGAGCCACAGGATTTCTTATTGATAGTGATAAAGGTAAAACACTCCACACATGTACTAAAAATCATTTGAAAAGGGAAAGTGAAATGAGTTTGCTCAGTCATTGCCGACTCTTTGCTACCCCATGGACTGTAGCCTACTAGGCTCCTCCATCTGTGGGATTCTCCAGGCAAGAATGCTGGAGTGGGTTGTCATTTCCTTCTCTAGGGGATCTTCCTGACCCAGGGATTGAACCCAGGTCTCCTGCATTCATAAATAAATAAAGAACCAGATAAAACACATTAAAATAAATAATTATCAGAGTAGAAAAAATAAGACCCACCAAGAAATATTAATGAACTGTAAACAGAACAAAAAAGAAAACAGAAGTTGGGTGAAAATAGAACAAATACAACAGTTTAACAGGAAAAAAATATATAGTTTAAATAACTTGGAATCTCAGATTCTGTGAGTTAACATGTTAACATGTACCTATACACTTATTACAACAGACACATTAGAAGCAAATGGCATATAAAGGCTGAACTGAAGAGACAGAAGATTTGGGGGCTATTAAAAACTTAAAGTAAGAAAGAAAAGAAAGCAGATATGACAATATTAATAACATAGAAAGTAGTTCTTAAGGTGAAAACCATTTAAAAAGGACAAGTAGAAATATTTTATAATTATGAAAGGTAAAATCTCTAAAAATGATATAATAGTCATGGGCCTTTTTGCACTCAAGAATATGATAGTGAAATATATAAAGTAAAACTTATTAGAATTATAAGGTTAGATTGAAAAAAACTCATACTTGTAAATGAGAAATTTTATATACCTTTACCAGATTTTAATATCTTTAATAGAGAAATACTAGGACTTCCCTGGTGGCTCAGACAGTAAAGCGCCTGCCTACAATGTGGGAGACCTGGGTTCAATCCCTGGGTCGGGAAGATCTCCTGGAGAAGGAATTGGCAGTCCACTCCAGTATTCTTGCCTAGAAAATCCCATGGATGGAGGAGCCTGGTGGGCTACATACAGTTCATGGGGTCGCAAAGAATCAGACATGACTGAGCGACTTCCCTCACTCCTTCACATGAAATTACTAAGAAATGAAAATTCTTAAAGTAAATATTATTGCTATAATATAAAATCTATGCCAAGTAAAATAACATATTTTTCAAGTAAACAGATTGAAATTTAAGACATTAAATATTTAAACTAAAAAGAAATAAAAGCCTGTTAACTATATACAAATGTCTCAGATTCTGGTCATAGTTCAATATAAAAATTTAAATATTTTAAAACAACAAAATCACCAAAAATACACAGATTAAAAAGAAACAAATATTGGCTGTTTCAGTGCCAAAAGCAAAATTCAAGAACTAGATATAAAAATTAACAAAATAAAAACCCACAAAAATTCTTAGGATACTATACCAAATTAATATTTAAAATTATAGATCTACCAGGTCATGCAATAACCCAGAATTTCTGATTTTATTAGCCTGGCTTAGGGTCTTGAAGATACATCTTTTTACAACTAACTGTGTTGACTGTCATGAGATGGTCCATGAGTGACATTTTCAAAATCATCTAGAACAGAGGAGTCTATAAAGAAAGATTTACTACCTCATCTCCTTTTGTTTCCCAGAGTCAATCTCCAATCAACTCTCTGCTTTCAACTCTTCTGGCAGCTCATTTCTATAATTCCAGAAGGCACCTTTGCTTCTTGATTTAACATCTGAAGGAACATCTACTTTCCCTCATAATTCCTGCATGAATGAAGGCAAATGTGTACTCATAATGGCTTCTGGGTTCAAGATAGATCTCTGTGCTAATAAGCAAAAGAAGCCCAGAGATCATTCAGGAGAAGACTGAAAGTGGAGGTGGGAGACAACCTACCCCTAACTCCAAAACTAGAGTCCAGGGAGATGGGGGAAGGAGCCAGAAATCAAGACTGAGAAGGGAGTTCACTAAGTTAGGATGCAGGTACATCCAGATAAAAAGTCAGTATTATCAAATGGTATTGAAAAATGGGCTGAATTGAAAATATAGTCATGTCCTTTGGATATGGGAAAGCAGCAGGTCTCTGATGAGCCTCAGGGAAGCAAAAATAATAACAATAATAATAAAAGAGTAACTCACAGTTTAGTGAATGAACTTATGGTTACCTGGGGGAGGGATAGATTGGAAGTTTGAGATTGATATGTACACAGGGCTATATTTAAAATAGATAACTAACAAGGATCCACTGTGAAAGAAAATAAAGTGAACAAAAATGAGGAAATGTAGTGAACATAATGCATTATTGATGAACTGGTGAACTAGGGACTATGTGTGTGGAGTTTGTCTGTGAAGGGATGTGGGGGAGTAAAAGGACCTAGAGTATCCACAATGTTTATTTTGTACCATTTGCTGAACTGAAGCCCAGCTTTTCACATTATTTTCTTCAATGTGTTAATCCACAGAGCCTTCTCTAAAAAGGAAGTTAATTTATTTAGTTCTAATATCATTTATTAAACATTCATTATGCAAAAAGAGCTTAGTCCAACCAGTATTACAAGATGCTAATTTTATTTCTTGTGACCTTGGGAATTGAGGTTAAAGAGGAAGTTTTCATTCTGAAGCTGAAGGTCATGTAATAACAGAAGTGTAATAGCTAGTTAGGTAGTTTATGAACTGAAGGCTAATAACATAGCTGACCTCTGGCAGACACCACCTTCTTTCTGAGGAGGAAAGAGAAGTTTTTGCTGGACACTTAAGTGTCAAAGTCAGTACCTGAGTGCTCAGCATTAATATTTAGCATGGAAGTTGTTGGCTCTGGTCCTTAGCTTTTCCATCCTCACAGAATCTCTCAAGAGGACTAGGAGGATTTTTCTTTCCTTTGACTATTTTCAGCAGAACTCCATCCCCACGGGAGTTCTTCCAAAGTGGAAACACGGTTCCTAGAGGATTTTGTACCAGTTCTTTTAAAAGATGCATCTAAACTTGCTAATACCATTGCTGCTTTTACAAAGACTTGGCAGTGAAAAGGTCACTCATAGCAGCATTAAATGCCTGACCTTTACTTTTTGTTCTAAATTATCCTCTGATTGTACAGCCACAGACAAAGCACTCATTTTGAGCTTATTAGAATGCCTACAGATGGAATCTTGCCCAGTGCTAAAGCGGAGGTAGCTACACTTAATGTTTTTATCTACATTTTATTTGGCATTACCACTGGGAAATGAAATGCTAGGAAATGAAAGTTGCTGAAGGATTATTTTATTCAGGTGTGTGGTATCAGCATATGTGTGTGTGTGTGTGTGTGTGTGTGTGTGTGTGTGTAAATACCCTTCTCTGAGGGTAAAAAACAAAAAGCCATCGGCAATGAGGAGGAGAGAATTTTCACCAAGCTATAGACTTGTTTTGGATGTCCTAGATTCTAATGCTAACTCACCTATCATGGACTGAGTGAACTCAAGTGGTTTTAAAATTATTTGCTCCTTAAAATTTTATTCTAACATTCATTGAATCTGATTATCTCCATCTATTCCTGATTCTATTTTCTTATTTTTCTCTTGTCTCTTGAAGTCAATGAGAACCCAAGCTAGATCACACCAAGTCAGACCCAAAGCCCTTTCTTTCAGGATTTTGTAATTAAAACCAAACTAAAAGATTAGGGATGTAAAACATCAGTGTTCTCTACCCCAGACTTCTGATTCTTAACATACCTTATTAAAGAATAATGAATCATTGGATAGTTTGAATAATTTTTGTTAGACTCTTGTATCCTTTTAACCTATGTTGTTGTTTAGTCACTGAATCATGCCTAACTCTTGTGACCCCATAGACTGTAACTTAACAGATTTCTCTGTCCATGAGATTTCCCAGGCAAGAATACTGGAGTGGGTTGCTACGCCCATCTCTAGGGGATCTTCCTGACCCAGGGATTGAACTCACATCTCCTGCGTTGACAGGTGGATTCCTTACAACTGAGCCATGAGGGAATTCCTAACCTATGTTACTTTTTGCGATTAATGATTGCCCTGAATTTGCTTGCCACTGTATAAAAAGAGCACAAGCAGAGAATATCAAAGTAGACTTTAATAGCTTTTGTTGTGGATCGAAGCATCTCAAAACTCTCTATCTGTAAACAATGGATATTAACATGTTTCATGATTGTGGATTTTCTTTAAGGTTGGATACTCTAAATGGACTCATTAACATGTTTGAGTTTTCAGCTGTAGATCTGGACATTTGGGACGTTGGGACTGTTGAAATGCTTACTACAACTGGAGCATGGTCTCAGATCCTCTAGGAAGTGAGCCCAAGCATTTTAAGGAGGTTTGTAGAGGTGTTTCCAGCACTGAGAAATCACAAGTGCCAATGTTTAATCACTTTTCAAATTTCTGTTTGTATCACACTTGCTAAAGCCCCACTGGATTAAGAAAGTCACATAAAGCAACTCAGAATCAGTGTGGGTAGGACTCTCACAAGGGTATCGGTATAAAGAGGAAAATAAAGATATCATCTAAAAAATATTCTACAAGGGACTTCCCTGATATTCTAGCCACTAAGACTTCTTTCTTTCAAAGCAGAGGACTTGGGTTTGATCCCTGGTTGGTGACCTAAGATCCCACATGCCACATGGAGAAAAATGAATTATTTCATGCTAACCAAAAAGGCATCACAATTGCAACCTAAATAAGATGTGGCAACTTAGAAAATTATATAATAGGCGAGTAAATTAAGAAAAAGTAAAATAAAAAAAATTTGAGAGGCTAGATTGTGCTCTGTGCATGTCCAACAGTATGAAAAAAATGCAGAACTTCATTGGCTAGAGATTGGCAAACATCTTCTGTAAAAGAGTAGATAGAAAATATTTTTGAATTTGCAAGCTAGATGATCTTTTTTGAAATTACTAAACTCTGATGTTCAGAGCTGAAGAAGCCAGGAAATATATAAATAAATGGGTATCAGTTCAGTTCTGTTCAGTTGCTCAGTCATGCCCAACTCTTTGCAACCCCATGAATCACAGCACGCCAGGCCTCCCTGTCCATCACCAACTCCCGGAGTTCACTCAGACTCATTTCCATCGAGTTGGTGATGCCATCCAGCCATCTCATCCTCTGTCGTCCCCTTCTCCTCCTGCCCCAAATCCCTCCAAGCATCAGAGTCTTTTCCAATGAGTCAACTCTTCGCATGAGGTGGCCAAAGTACTGGAGTTTCAACCTAGCATCATTCCTTCCAAAGAAAACCCAGGGTTTATCTCCTTCAGAATGGACTGGTTGGATCTCCTTGCAGTCCAAGAGACTCTCAAGAGTCTTCTCCAACACCACAGTTCAAAAGCATCAATTCTTCAGTGCTCAGCTTTCTTCACAGTCCAACTCTCACATCTATACATGACCACAGGAAAAACCATAACCTTGACTAGATGGATCTTTTTTGGCAAAGTAATGTCTCTGCTTTTCTATATGCTATCTAAGTTGGCCATAACTTTTCTTTCAAGGAGTAAGGGTCTTTTAATTTCATGGCTACAGTCACCATCTGAAGTGATTTTCAAACTGTCAGACTTTGTTGCTTTAATTTAATGTTGATTTATTTTGCAACAATAATTACTGGACTAGAAACTCACAGCAAGGCTGTCCCATGAGATAAAAAGCAAGGCTTTTGTATTTAAAAAGAACTAGTCTTATATTCTGGCCCTGACAATCACCCTTCATTTATATATCATTTAGAAAAAAAAAAAAAAGGTGCTAGGTTTAAAGAAGTAGTTTTACAGATTACTTATCAGTTTAGTTTTTCTTTCTCTCAGTAGAAAGATCCTACATCAATATCCCACTGGGTTTTTCTAGTGTTGAAAGACATAGAAGAAGGTGAGGGTACTGGTGGTACTGAACTCAGTACCGCACTCAGGTTCAGTGGCTTGCCGCTCAAAAGCAAGTAACTGAGAGAGAAGTACCAGTAGAAAGGAAAGGTGCTTTAATTAGAAATGCCAGCAATCTAGAGGGAAACTGGACTCCTGTCCTGAGACCTCCTCCCAAGTTTCTGTTTAGCAATGACAGTTATTAAAAAGAAAAAAAAAAAAAAAAAAAAGAAAAAAGAAGAATCTCTGAATCATTGAGTCAGGGAATTAATTTCTGTGTGCATTATTTTCCATTGTGTGCAAACTAGTTGAATCTCTTTTCAGATGTAATTTTGCCCTAGTGACCCCCCCTACAGAAATGCTTAGAGGGCTGGTAGGGGCAGAGAGCTGTTATTCTTTAACTGCTTAATTCTTCATTCTTCTTTTAATCTAGAAAACAGATTAAGCAAGGCATAATGTGCATTCAAGAGAGCATAAATCAGCAGTTAGGTCAAATTGCCTAGTGATCTCATTCCTATAATTAGGTTCTTTTAAGATTAAAGGGCAGTAGAAATGGGCAAACAGGCAAGGGCCAAAAGAGCTGCTCTCTTTTGGCACGTATATGGCCTTGAATAAAAGGCAACTGCAAGTAGTCACCTATTCTAGTTAACATTTGCAGTCATTACAAAATAGCTATATTCCTTGTGTTGTACAGTACATTCTTGAGCCTATCTTATACCCAATTGTTTGTATGTTCCACTCCCCCATATCAGTTAGTATGCTATTCTTACTGATATTATCAATAAAAACAACAACTGTGTCAGAAAAATCATAACTATCGATGATTTATTGAGTTTGGCTTAATAATCAAAGGACCCAAAGATAATATGCTGTTGCGGAGCCTTAGGAGGACAGCCATTTTGATCTGGAGTCAAACTCTGGTCCTTCTCAAACAGAAATAACAGGTTTTAAGTGCTTGATTCCAAAATCACTAAATTCCAATATCACTGCTGATGGTAATTGAAGCCAAGAAATTAAACGACCCTTGCACCTTGGAAGAAGAACTATTGACAAACCTAGTCAGCATATTAAAAAGCAGAAACATCACTTTGCCAACAAAGATCCATAGAGTGAAAGCTATAGTTTTTCTAGTAGTCATATATGGATGTGACTTGGACCATAAAGAAGGCTGAGTGCTGAAGAATTTATGCTTTCAAACTGAAGATGTTTGATTCTGGAGAAGACACTTGATAGTCTCTTAGACAGCACAGAAATCAAATCAGACAATCCTAAAGGAAATTCACGCTGAATATACATTGGAAGGACTGATGTTGAAGCTGAAGCTCCAATCCTTTGGCCACCTGATATGAAGAGCCAACTCATCAGAAAGGACTCTGATGCTGGGAAAGATTGAGAGCAGGAGGAGAAGGGGCAACAGAGAATGATGATTGGATGGCATCTCTGGCTCAATGGACATGAGTTTGAGCAAACTCCAGGAAATAGTGATGGACAGAGAAACCTGGCATGCTGCAGTCCATGGGGTCCCAAAGATTTGGGTAGAATTTAGCCACAGAACAGCAACAATTGCCTGATAAAGGAATTGCCAAAAAGAAAAAGGATTTCTCTCCTTTTTAGAATGAGCACAACATATTTGAAATAAAATAGAGCTTTCCAAAATATACCAATAAATTTGAAAAATATTAATTTATCCCCTTCAACACAAACATCTGTGGATGAGTAACTTTTAAAAAGGGCAAGAATGCTTTAATATCTAATATTATTCCAATTAAAGCTTGTAAAATAAGTTTGAATATGAATAGGACTCTAAATGTTAAGTAATACAACACTAGCAATATTTTGTAGTTCTAAATAGCATTTACATTAAACAGAAAGAGAGCTAATGTTTATAAGAGAATATGTAAATTTTATCACAATCAGAAAAAGTGATGTGTTTGATGTTACCAGTTAAAATCTATAAAATCTACTCTATTGATTATGTAGTGTAAGTTTTCTATACATTTTCTTTTTGAGCTTTGAATCTGTATTAGGTTTAAAGAGATGCTTTAAAGTGTTATATGGAGTTTTGATTTTTAGTTCTCAATAATTTTTTTTTATAAAAACTGTTGCTGTGTTAATTGGATACATGAATATGAATAACTGATATTTCTTTATGTTAAATTTTAGACTTAACCATTATGAAATGTCCATCTTTAACTTTTTTAACTCTCTAGCCTTAATTCTATTACTGTTATCAATACTGTTGAGATATCAATACTGTTACTTCTGCTTTTTTTGTGCTTAATTTATGTTTTTCTAATTTTTTAATCATAAGAACTTTTTTCTTTACTACATCTTGCTGAATTTTGTTTTCTTTGTCAACTAAAATATATTTACTTTGTTATGAGTGAGTTGCACCCACTTGCAATATGTTAACCTTCTAATCTTCCAGTATGCGTCTGTTTTCTCATTTTGTATTTAACTCTTCATATTAAAGAGCCTTTTTGTTTTTATTTGTGTTTATGGTCACTTAAAAAAATTCTAATCCAAATACTACTAATGACCTCCTTTGCTTCTAAACAACTTCAGTCCCTTACAACAATCCTTGATTTGTTTGGAGTTACCAAGCTGTTTATTATAAGCCAACATCCCTGTAACAATCAAATCTCCATTTTCCCCTTGGATCATTACTCCTTGGTTGGGTTCCCATGAGAATTAATATGTTTCCTGTTAACATTTTCTGGACATGAACTGAATCACGCACACCTGCAAAGCACCACATCTCCTATATAGGCATCACCATTGCCTTATCTGACACAGAAGGAATTCATCAGATGTTACCTTGTTTCAAACACTGAGTATCATGACATGTGTTTGATGCTACCATTTCCCACTTGGGTACCCCTTATATATGATGAATAAATCTTCAAACTTTACATACTCTCCAAAATGCTACTTACATTCTACATTAACTCCGCAAAATATAACAACCCAAATGACAACCACAAAATTCACTCTACTGAGCATCATCCCTCTCACACTGGCCTAGCTGTCATGTTTGGCTAAAATAGGTAAAATGAGACTGTGTGTGTATAATATATGAGTAAATGTGTTACACTCTGCTGGAAAGATTCATAAGTGGTTCTTACTTCTCTTTAAATTATATTGACAGATTGACATTTTTAGTTTTACTTTGTGTCCCATTATCCTAGATGAGACCCAGATATAATTATAGTTATGTTGACTTGGGAGACACATTGAATAAGAAAAAGGATGCTCCTCAAGACCATCACTCTTCTTTGATTTTTGAGTCTCTTTATAGATCACACTCCAAGTTGGAACTTTGTTGTAGGACACTTGCTTGTAAATGGACTTCTGGTTGATTACCCCTCCATCTCCTCTCCATGTTTCCCCAGTTCCACCTGGCCCACCTTAGACATTTTCAAATCACAATCTAGATTGAGTTCAATTTCCTCACTAGAAATGTTGAAAAAAAAAAAAACGCCTCTCCATGCCCAGCCAGTGCCCAACAGCAGTGCGGGGCAACACCTTTCCCAGCAGAAGGCCAGGGTGGCTGGCTGGCTGTGGGGACCATGCCCCCAGCAGTGCCTCGTCTCCTGGACGTGGCCTCTCACACGTGGGCTCCCGGGGACTGCACACTGGGAGTGGGGCCCGGGTCTGCAGCGTGCCCCGCTGTGACTTAGTCAACAATGTACGAATAAAGACTTAAAACTGTGTTCATGACAGAGCTACTTTGGCCATCTCTTCAACGAGAATGGGATTTTTCTAGTTCTTTATCCTGCTAGGCTTTGAGTTGCTGACTGAACTCTGAGCAGCAGTGACTCGGAGCTGAAGCATCCTGGGGACACACAGAACACAGGACAAAACTGGAGGGAAATTAACGCAAGGGGGACACGGGGGCGGGGCCTGTCTGACACTCAGGAAGCGCTCCCATCTCAGATGGGCAGCACGACCCCCGCGTCTGTGCTCCTATGTGGACTGAGCAGCATGGGGAGGGGCGCGGTGGGACAGCAGGGGAACAGGCCCTCCCGTGCCCGCCCCCCGGGGACCAAGAGCAGCACCTTGGGGAGCGCAGCCACCCGCTGAACCAGCTCAGCGTCCACTTCCAGCAGCATCTGCTGCAGCTTCTGCTCTGCCACCTCCAGGCACACCTGCAACTGTCGGTCTTTATCCTCCTAGCTGACTGAACTCTGAGCAGCAGTGACTCGGAGCTGAAGCATCCTGGGGACACACAGAACACAGGACAAAACTGGAGAGAAATTAATGCAGGGATGACACAGGGGCGGGGCCTGTCTGACACTCAGGGAGCGCTCCCATCTCAGATGGGCAGCACGACCCCTGCGTCTGTGCTCCTTTGTGGATTGAGCAGCACAGGGAGGGGCGCAGTGGGACAGCAGGGGAACAGGCCCTCCCCGAGCCCGCCCCCCAGGGACCAAAAGCAGCACCTTGGAGAGCGCAGCCACCCACGGAACCACCTCAGCCTCCACTTCCAGGAGCAAGGACTGCAGTTTCTGCTCTGCCAGCTCCAGGCACACCTGCAACTGTCGGTCTTCATCCTCCTTCTACAAAGGAAGAGCAGAACATCAAAATGGGCCAAGTGGTGTAGCCTCTGCCATTTTTAGGAAGCTGAGACAAGGCCTAAATGCATGTGTCTACAGGATTCATTCTGTTTCGGAAGCTGCGTCAAGGTAATTTTTCTCTCAGTGTTCCTGGGCTTGGTCTCAGGGGGCAGAACACCTCCTGCCAGAGTATTTGCTTTTCCTAAATGTCTCCAAAGTCTTTTAAAAAAAAGTTCTTACATATTAAAGAAGATCAGGTTTCTGTAGAAGCTTATTCATTCTTACTGACAAGTTAAGGGTCAGTACTGACCCTTCTTAAAACATCACCAGAATCATCATTTGAAGGGAACCCTACCGACCTCAGACGGCCATGGGCTTGTAAGCCAAAATATGGCTTTCATCTCCTCTGAAATACAGACCTGATCAGAGTGTGCCTGGGGAAATGACAGTCAACTAATATTTGTAAATGCATGATTATTCTTTGAACAGATCTTACTCTGAAAACTTTCAGTGTAGAACATTTAGACATTCTTTTTTGAAAAAGAAAAAAAACTTAAAATTCTCTATACGCTCGGGTTCCTGAGAGGTTAGCATTTATTTCTAAGCAGCTTTCTTATTTTTTCTGTGTGTGTATTACTCTAGTGCATACATAAACAATAAGATGTGCTTTAAAACCCTGAGAAAACAACAGCATATGGTACATAGTATTTTCTGATCTGCCTTTTACAGCCATTATTTTGTATATCGTAATGCTCTTAATTAGCATTCCACATCACACATTTCAATGGCTTTCTAGTATTTTATTTTTGTAGTGGGGCCAGTGATAAACTTTGTCACACACCAGACTGACTCCCTTTGTTTTGGAGAAGCCAGATTTGGTTTTCCTGGTTAAGTCCTGATTATCTGAGACCACACAGGAACAGGAGCCAGTAAAGCTCACCAAACCACAGGAAGTACAAACCCTAATCAGACTGGAGCTCTAACCCTGCCTTTTGTCACAGTGACCCCAGTTCCCAACAAGCAGCCAGCTGCTGTCAAGTTCCTTGCTGCTCTCTGCTCTTTCAGGAAAAATGCTAACAAGCCCCACAGATTCAAGTCAAGCAAAATAAGAGTCAGGAGTGGAATTCCACAAAATGGTGAAACCAAATCCCAAACAATTCAAACCTGTAAGTTGCAGTCACCCTCAATTTTTAAAAAACACATTTCCTTTCAGTACAGCTGATTTATCACGATGTCCATTCACACTTTGAATGCAGTATTTTAGGGTGCTAAGAACTTTACAGTGGGACTTGATTTCCAACATGGGACTCACATGAAAAGGTCTTTACCTTCCTTCCTCAGTATTCA
>SJXQ01011305.1:545624-699012 GCA_006408695.1 Aepyceros melampus
CAGAGTGGCAGTGTAACATGTGTGATATCATAAGTGAAATGAATCGCCAGTCCAGGTTTGATGCAGGATGCAGGATGCTTTGGACTGATGCACGGGGATAATCCAGCAGAGGGTGTGGGGCAGGAGGGGGGAGGTGGGGGTCGGGATAGGGAGTTCATGTACACTCGTGGCTGATTCATGTCGATGTGTAGCAAAACTAATACAGTATTGTAAAGCAAAACAAACTAAAAAAATAAAAATTAATTAAAAAATTAAAAAAAAATAAAATGAGACAGACTAACAGGAGGGCTCTGAGAAACATAGGATCTACTTATGAAGAGCACATACACACTCACTTATTCCCAGAATAAGGCAGAGGATTCAGAATTAACTTTCACATGAATCTGAGTGGTTTTCTGCACCCACCCTGGTGCACAGCCATTCGAGTGAAGCCCTCATCCATCCCTGTTTGCTCCACAGCTCAGCTCTACATTTGTGCAAGGGCTTCCACAGCTGAGGGGTGTGCTCAGTCATGAAGGACACAACCAGCTTGGACCCAGGATGGCACCTGAAGAGGTGGAGTTGGGGCAGCCATTGCTGATGTGTATAGCTTCAGTGCAACAGAAGTGGTCTGAAACCCTGACTGGGGCCTGGACTGACACAGGCCAAGCCCAGACTCACCCAAGGGCCCTCTCTGGCCAATAGGGTGAAGGCTGTAGTGGATAAAGGGAGTGCTCAGGAATGAAGGACAGGGTCAGATCCATCCCAGAACAGCACATGGTGGGGGTGGAAGCCGTCCACCCCATCACTGTCACTTGTGGAGACGAGGCAGTGCCTGGGAAGGCTGGAAGGCTGACTGTGGCCAAGACTGTCACAGTCTACCCCTGACCCCAACCAAGTGCTTGTTTCAGCCTCTTACTCCAACGCTGCTCCCTTCTGAGGATGAGGCACTGGTGCTGTGGATGAGGGTGGGGGTCAATACACTCTTGGATGGAACAAAGCCAGCTCAGACCCAACCCTCAGGCTTCTGCTTCTGTAATTGTGACTTGCCACTGCCCCCATAGGGTGGTGGTGGCCACTGAGCAAAGGAGAAGCCCTTGGCCACATCTGGCTCTGTCTCTAGTCCCTTCATCTCCAGATTCACCTCCTCCAAGGAGAGTATACCCTTGGGGAAGACGACTCATGCTCATGTCAGAAGCAGATCTCCCTCCAAAGCGACATTTCATAGGTTTATAACCAATAGAGTGATTATGCATGCTTTCTCGATTTTAACTTTTTAACAGAAACTAAATGCTAAATTCATGATTATAAATTAAAAGAGATTTATTCAGATCATTTTAATATAAATTATTTCATATGAAATGCTTTGAAAGCATCATAGAAATTATAGATCATTCCCAGATGTATACTCTATGAACATAATAATATCCAGATTCCTGTTCCCTTCAAATTACCAGTTGATCTCTACTGACCTTTGCCCTTGTATAAATTCCCTGCTTTTTGTGTATAAGGAGCCTGTTAATAGGAGATATCAATTCCTGGATTTTAGTAAATTATATGGCAAAGGGGAAACTATACTATGTGACCTAGTTAAATCACATGAGCTCTTTAAAAGGAGGGTTTTCTCGGGCTGGCAGCAGAAGAGGAATTCGGAGATCAATACACAGTAGGATTTGACTTTCTCTTGTGGTTTGAAAATAAAGGGGGGCATGGAAAGGAATGTGGATAAGCTCTAGGAGAGGAGAGCAACTCATGGTTGACAGCTATAAATAGCAAATTTGGTTCCTGAGTCCCATGTTCACAAATAAATTAAATCTGCAAGTCATGAGTGAGCTTGAAAAACAACCTCCATATGAACTGCAGCCTTAGCTACTGAGTTCATCCCAGGGAGATTCTGAACAGAGAATCTGGTCAAGAAGATGTCATATTCCTAAAGTATAGGAGATGTAAGATTTAAAAATTATGGCGATTTAAATTTGTGGTAAATTGTTACATAGAACTATAAAATTAATCCATCCCTAGAGTACATCTCAGAAAATAATATATCTGGTTTCTTTAAGTCATTTCCCATCTACTAAAGAGCTTTTACAGATGGTAAAGAGTCTGCCTGCAATGCGGGAGACTCAGGGTTGATCCTTAGGTCCAGATGATCCCCTAGAGAAGGAAATGGCACCCACTCCATTATTCAGGCCTGAAAAACTCCCTGGACAGAGGAGCCTGCCACGCTACAGTCCATGGTGTCTCAGAGTCGGACACGACTTCACTTTAAAGAGTTAACAGCAGGGTACTAGTTCAGCAGAAATACTGAATAGAGGCAAAGTAGTCAGAAAGAGATGAAATTTAGAGGTAGAATAGTACAGCAATAAGACTATCCTTTAATTTGATTGGAAAATTAGTTTTTCAAGACTTGACAGGAAAGGTAAAAATGAATCATCTTAAATATATGCATCATTAACTTCAGAAGGTCTTCTAGAGAGGAAAGTGTTCTAACTCTTGCTTGTATAGCATTTAGGATTTCCTGCAATGACCACACCTCTTTGATTTAATAACAACAAAAATTAGTATAAAATGTAGGTCATCATTTATCAGTAAGAGTTTTGCAGTTATGATTTGTAACACTTGACCTTCACACACATAATTTTCTATTTTGTGTCACAGATCTATGAAAATTAACCTTAGTAATTGTAAACCCAAGAAGTGTGTATTTTTTTTAACACAAGCAAACAAAAGAAAACACAGCCCAGTAAGAAATATACTTTCAGTTGAGGGCCACAGAGTGCAGCCATGAATCATGTACTAAGCATGATATATATTTTGCAAAAAGTGTAGTGTGGTAGGCAGGCTGCGCGATGAATCTCCATTACGTAGTTGGCAAGATTATAGTATCATATAGCATGTAGATCGGATAGATCCCCTGGAGAAGGAAATGGTGATGAACTCCAATATTCTTGCCTGGGATATAATCTCTTGGTCAGAGTAGCCAGGTGGGCCACAGTCCATGCGAACACAAAAGATTTAGACACGACTCAATGATTAAACAACAACAACAAGAGTGGGAAGAAATTAAGCTGACAATAAATCTACAGTTATGATTATATGAAGTTGGATCTGATTTATAAAACTTTTGTGATTAGTATTAAAGTAAAAAACAATATCCTTTAGGAGATTCTTAAGTCTTTGAATATCTAATGAAACACACAAAAAAAATCTTCTTTGGAATCATATGCGTTTCCCTGATAGCTCAGTTGCTAAAGAATATGCCTGCAATGCAGGAGAACCCAGTTCAATTCCTGGGTCAGGGAGATCCTCTGGAGAAGGAATAGGCTACCCACTCCAGTATTCTTGAGCTTTCATTGTGGCTCAGCTGATAAAGAATCCACTTTCAATGTGGGTTTGATCCCTGGGTTGGGAAGATCCCCTGGGGAAAGGAAAGGCTACCCACTCTAGAATTCTAGTCTGGAAAATGTTAGGTAAAAAAAAATGACCAGGACACCAAAAGAATGTCTAACAAGCTTTTTAATGACGAAGTGCTCCCGGGCAGGGTTCCTGGACCCAAATGAGGCAGGTCGAGGAAGTCTGTGCCTGGACCGTGTTGGAGGAGACTTATATGTGTTTGTTTTGAGGGATAGTCAGGTTAATGGACGGGGGTTCGGAGAGGTTGCCAGGCCGAGGCGTCGCGGGCTGATAGGTCCTTCTACATGGCTGGGGTGGGGCGGCTTTAGCTGGTGAAGTGTGCTGTCATTGGTCTCTGGGATCTAGGAGGCTCCTTCCATTAGGGACTTCCCCAGCTGATGGGGGAGAGAAGGGGCAGCCCATCATGGCCTTGGGTCTGACCTTACATTCTGACAATTTTGATAGGATAACGGGTGCCGTTATCACTTCTGGCTACTTCCTGCTAAACTGGAGCATCGCTGGGGTTGAGGGTTGTGGCCAGATCCCGGTGACCTTTAGGGGGCCTCAGAGTCTCTGGACGGGAGTTTGGAGTATGCAGCCACCATCAACATCTGTCCAGTAGAAGTCTGGGTTAGCTCCCTGACCCTCTGGAAGATGATCTGAAAAACACAAGGTCCTTTCGACAGGATGAGGAACAAGGCTGTGAGGGGTCTGAGAAGTGGGAGAAGCCATTTTGCCCAAGACAATTTCCACCATCCTGAGAAATCGAAACCACATGACTTGGCCTGCCTAAGTCTGATGCTTTCCCTCAGCTCATGGACCTATTTTGGACTATTTCCGAGGCATTGAAAAAAAAAAAAAAAAAAAAAACAAATGGAAAGAGTTTTCCCTTAGGAACTGACAGGTTCCCCCTTTTGCAACCATTAGCAGGTCTAGGGCCCTTCGATTTTGGAGAGCCACTGCTGCCAGAGAGGTTATCTGGGGCTGTAATGCCATTAGGGAGTCTGCCACCTTGTCTAGGTCTCGATTGAGGTCTGTGGACAGCTTATAGTAAAAGTGCGTGGCTGATCCCAATCCTCCCTCCCCGGTTCTAAGGCCATGAATAAACCTCCCCTGAGGAGCAGGGGAGCTGCAGCTAGTGCTCTTTGGCAGCGAGTTGACTGGATTTGGTCTTCCATTGCCTGGGGTGTCAGAATGCTCAGGTAGGGAGTAAGGAAAATTGGGGGTATAAGGCTGAGTCCAGTTGGGCGGGAAGCATTGTAATAAGGTGGTTTGATTGCAGAGAAAGAACATCCTGGGCTTTACGCATACTGGAGGGTTTGGGGATAGGGGGTCTCATCTCAAGCCATCACAGGCCACTGTGGTTAATAAGGTGTCATTGGCCAGGACACAAGAGGCATTGGCTGGAAGGTACAGTACTTCGGTGGTCAAGGGCCCCATTGGCCAGGTTACTTCAGTGGCATTTTGAGTGAGATTTTGGGCCTCTGTCTATTTTTGGGGGATCGGTTGGGTGAGGAACAGTCAGGATCTCAAGGGAAAACAGAGCCCATGGAACACTCTTGATTGGATTTTGCTGCCGCAGGAGTAGCAAGTGATTTTTTCCATACATTCTCTAACTTTATTTTAGGAAAAAACATTCTATCTACTATTTTTAGCTATGCTGCTGTGGCTGCTCTAATTCTGCTTTTCATAATTATTTTTCCTTGTATTGTTAGAACTTTTTGACAGAGCACTCAGAAGCTTGTGACTGAATTACATCTAGCTGTCTTAAAAAATAAAAAAGGGGGAAATGCCAGGAGCCAGCATGGGAGATCCTATCCATGACAAGGTCATGCAGGAAAAGTCTGATAAGCAAGGCCTCAGGACTCGATGGACTCCCTGGACCTGCTTGAGCATCTACTCCAAAACCAGAATCTGTCTGCCTTACTATTTTATGGCTTTCACCAACTCTTCTGACATAACAGGGGGCTGTCCCTGACCACATTTCTCTGGAAAGAGTTAACTTAGGATTCTAGTTGATAAACCTCCTGGGCATGAAAAGAGTGTTTCAAATTCCCTGTTAGCATTCTAGCTTACTTGGCAGGTTTATCCAGACTCTTGCCACATTGTTGAGCCAATGTTTGCTGCCAAGTTCTCACATCCCTAATCCATTGTGTTCCTGGGAGTGCACATAGTCAGGATGTAGAAAAAACAAGCAGCAGCTTTAGCATTAGCAACATTAGACTTTGAATTACTAAGTTATTTCTTTGATGTAACCCACTGAATCTTTGCTCCATAAAAATGTAACTCTGTACTTTAAGGGTGACATAGGCTAGGAATTTAAGAAGAAACACTTTAAGGGAAAATTATTGTTCTGGCTGACCAACCTTTATCAAAAAGGGATCATAAAATATCAACAGGTCTCTGGGCCAGAAGATAATGTACAAAAAATAAAATTATTGCAGGAAGGAACCTGATATCGATAAAAGTTAATACTGATGGAATGTTGAGTTGACTCTGCATGTTTCACCTTGCTGTATGTACAATTCAGGGTAGGAGTTTATTGGGCTCATGGTGCAGATTAGAGGCTTTAACTAAAGGCTTTAACTTTGTTAAGTCCTGTTGGAGCTTATGTTGGATTTGTTTTTGTCTCTAATCTTGGGCCCCCTTTCTGTCTGTCATTTCATAGCGGGTTTGTATGGTGAAACAGAGGTCTTTGTCTCTAGCCTTATAGCAGTTAGAGACTGAGTTAGATTTGGCAGTCCCAAGGCTCTTGGCCATCCAATACCATTTACCCCCATGGGAGCATGGCTGGGCAGGTGAGACATAACAGTCTCGGTAGACATAAGTGTAGGCTGTGAACCCAGTTTTTTAGTGGTCTCCTTTGTGTAGCCCTGGGGGCAGGGCGTAGGGTGTCCCACCCGTGTTATCACGGCCAGGAGGAATAGTGAATGTTTAGCTATGATATTAGGAGGAGAGTGATAAAGGAGAAAAAAATCAATTTGAGCTTTTGTGAAAAGGAGGAAGGTCTCCTGTAAGAGAGAGAGATCGTTCTGCAGATCAGAAATTGCCTGGATGAAAGAGTCATAGTCAATAATTGGGGTAGCCAACCAGAGGTCTTGTAGTAGGGTCAAGATAAAGTCCTCAAGGCAGGCTAGAGACATATGGCCATGTCAGGCCATTCCAAAGGAATAGCACCCCAGGACTAGTGAAGAAATGATAAAATAAGTAAGGGCCAGTGAAAGTCAGAGTGTGGGTGGCCAGTCCTGGGGGGGCCATGATAGCCAGTCCAATGGCGAAGAGTATAGCCAAAGTTGTGACTGGCAACAGCCACAGCGGATGAGGCCAGACAAGCATTGGACAGGGCGTGTCACTCACTGGCAGGAGGCAGGGGTGTCTTAGTAATGGTGAATTGCTGGAGCCGAGAGTCGCTAAGGTCTGACAGGAATTTGGAAGCCAGGAAATCGGCCAGGCAGTGTGGTGAGAATGTAGTTAGGGGTTGATCTAGAATTGGCTTTTTTTTTTTTTTTTTGTATCTGCGTATAGAGAAGCTGCTGCTGCCAGGGCACATAGGCAGGGTAACCATCCCCGGGTGATGGGGTCTAACTGTTTGGAGATAAATGCCATTGGCAGTATTTCAGGGCCCATAGGCTGTATGAGGGCTCCAAAGGTTATGCCCCATTTTTCATCAGTATACAGGTGATAGAGGAGGTTGGGATTGGGCAGGAAGAGTGGGGAAGAAGACAGAAAAGCTGAGTGGAGGTTGTAGAAAGCCTTCTGGACCTCTGTTTCTGAAGAGGGTGGTCCAGTAGGGGTGTCTTTTGTGGCTGCATAGAGGGGTTTAGCCAGTGAAGCATAGTTGGGGACCCAGTGCCAGAAGAATCCTGTTAACCCTGAAAAGGACAAGATTGTTCTCCAGTGGAAGAGGGGCCGAGGTCTCGGAGAAGGCTGAGTCTGTCAGTAGTTACAGCCTTGGTTGTTGGGGTAATCTTTAGATCTAGGTAAGTCACAGAGGTCTGGGTGAGTTGGGCCTTTTGTTGAGATGTTCAGTATCCTTTAGAGCTAAGGAAGTTAAGGTGGTATGTGTCTGAGAGAGAGCTTGTGAGGGGCTGCAGAGCAGAAGGTCATCCATATACTGTAAGAGGACACTAGGGGCCAAAGGGCATGCAGCCAGATCCCGGGCCAGAGCCTGGCAAAAAAATGGGTGCTGTCTCTAAACCCTTGGGGGAGGACTGTCCATGTTAGCTGAGAGGACTGTTAGGTTTCTGGGTCGGTCCGTGTGAAAGCAAAGAGGAATTGGCAGTCTGGGTATAAAGGAATGGTGAAAAAGGCATCTTTGAGGTCTGTGACAGTAAAGTGAGTCGTACTGCTAGGGATGTCAGAAAGTAAGGTATAGGAATTGGGGACAATCAGATGGGCAGGGATCATGGCCTCGTTTATCAGTTGAAGGTCCTGGACCAGTCGGTAGCCACCAGAAGCTTTCCGTATCGGGAGAATGGGGGTATTGCAGGGCGAGGCCATGGGGACTAGGAGGCCCTGGCCTAACAGATGGTCTATGATTGGTTTAAGACCACGTAGGTGAGTCTGAGAGATGGGGGATTGAGGGCGGCTTGGAAAGTGGGAAGGATCACGTAGTTTAATCAGGTTGAGGGTGTGATGGGTTGCTACGAGAGGGATTTCAGTGTCCCAGATGGTAGGGTTGACAATTGGAGCCTCAGGGGAGCAAAGGAAGAGTAGGGGCAAGGTGAGCGATTGGGAAAATGAGAGAGGTAGGTGAAAAGTGGCCCTAAGCTTAGCTAAAATGTCCTGCCCCAGCAGGGGAGTGGGGCATGAAGGGATTATCAGAAAAGAGTGTGTGAACAGGAAGTGGTCAATCTGACAAGGCTGTGGCCCAGTCTATAAGGGTCATGAAGACATGCCATCTATACCCACACCGAGACCTGGGAAGGATGCAAGGTGCCCCCGAGGGAGGGAAGAACCAAGTAAGTAGCCCCCATTTCTATCAAGAAACTGATAGACTTACCTGCCACTTGAAGCATTACCCTGGGCTTGGCTTGGGTTATGGGGGTCCCCGAGTCTGGGCGCCATCAATCTTCATCAAAGGACAGAAGTTCCAAGGCAGGGTGCAGAGATGAAATGTCCTTTTGGGAGCCCAGACCTCGGCCCGATAAGGCCAGGGCCTGAGTCGCCCAGGGACAATCACTCGCCCAATGTCCCGGTTGTTTGCAACGAGGGCACGGCTTTGTCGGGGGCTGGGGTTTTGGACATTGGCAGGCCCAGTAGCCCTCATGACCGCATTTGAAGCACTCCTGGGGACCCACCTTCTGTCCCATGGCCGGCTGCAGGGCTGCTACCAGTGCCTGGGTGTGTCTCTCAAGGAGGTTAGCCTAGAGTTTGGCTTTTTGTTTAAGCCTTGCCTTGCGGCTGGTTTCAGCAGCTTCTTCCCAGGTGTTGTAAACCTTAAAGGCCATTTTTGCCAGGTCTCAGAGCGGGGTCTGAGGCCCATCCTCAGCCTTGGAGAGGTTTTCTTTTCTTTTTTTTTTTTTTTTCTGATGTCTGAAGCTGATTGGGATATAAAACAGTTGGCTAAGGTGGTGACCCCCGCTGGAGAATCTGGGGCAATCCGGGTGTAGGTGGTGAGAGCCTCTGTCAATCTGTTAAGAAAGACTGCTGGGTTTTCATCAGGGTCCTGGGTTATCTCATCTAGCTTAAGTAGGTTTATCACCTTGAGGGAGATGATTTCTATTTCCTCCAATAGGCATTTTTCCATGTATTGAATGTTGTCTCTGCCTCTCTTTCCCTCCTGATAGTCTCAGTCTGGGTCTACGTCTGGAATAGCAGCCACTCCGGGTGGCCGGGCTGGGTCTGCTGGGTTGGCTAGATGTCTCCAGTCTGCTACCACTCTTGCTGTGGCCCAAATGGCCTTTCTTTTCTCTGGGGTAGTAGTGGACCCAGGATGACAAATATGTCCTGCCAGGTGAAGGCATAAGATCGAGATAGCTGGGTAAAGTTTTTGATGTAGTTGGAGGGGTTGGCCAAGTAGGAGCCTAGCCGCTGTTCGATATGGGCAAGGTCTTGGAGTGAAAAGGGTACGTGGACATGGGTGAGACCCTCTGGGCCAGCCACCTGGCAGAGGAAGCAGGGGAGATGGCGGTAGATTGGGAGCGGTCTGGAACCTTGTATGTGAGCTGACCAGTGAGTCAGAAAGGGGTGGGCATGGAGGAAGGGGTGGATACTGAGGCGGAGCCAAGGGAGTGGCGAGAGGTGTAGTCACAGGAGGGCTGGGCTGTGAGGATGGTGGGGGATGGGAAGACATGGGAGAAGTTGGCAAGGGTGATAGAGAGGGGTTTGGTGTTGGGGAGGTCGGTGAAGCCAGGCACAAAGGGAGGGGTGGATATAGAGGCAGCTTTGTCACAGGAGGGCTAAGCTGTGAGGGCGGTAGAGGAGGGGAAGACATGGGAGAAGTTGGCAAGGGCAATAGTTAGAAGAGTTTCAGAAGAGGAACAGTGGGTATATAGGGTGGGACAGGAGCGCAGCAGCCAGAAAGCCTGTACGTAGGGTACCTCACACCATTTTCCCATCTTCTGGCAGTAATTATCTAAGTCACGGAGGATGTTAAAATCAAAAGTTCTGGCTGGCGGTCATTGTGAGCCATTATCTAAAGAATATTGGGGCCATGCCTCAGAACGAAGGAAGGTTAAGCGTTTGGAGCGAATTTCTCCAGAAATATGTAGAGTTCTGAGGTTGGCGAGTGAACATTCTAGTGGTGTAGATCAGGGCTGGTCGGCCCTGGAGGCAGCCGCACTCATGGCAAATATGAAGGTCCTGGACCAATCATTAGTGGGGCTGGGAGTGGTCCGGTCAGGCGTCCCTGAACTGGCTGTCAATCCAGCGAGGAGAGGGCCACTCAGCCAAGACGGACATCTCCAAGTTGACTGTTGCCGAGGAATAGCAGGCCTGGCCTGTGGAGGAGGGTCCAGACGCGGCCACAATTTAAAGGGACTGAGGCACCCTAGGCATATTCGCCATGGGAGCAACGCCCCCCAGAGCCTGACGGATGGAACTTACCCCGTATCCTGCCAGATGGTTGAATGGTCCCGGAGGAGTGATGAGGTGACCTGGTCTGGCGTGGACCAGCCTAGAGGGAGCCACAAATCCCGCTCGTCGCGGGATGGGCCCTCGCCTCGGGCCCCACGTTGGGCGCCAAATGTTAGGTAAAAAAAAGACCAGGACACCAAAAGAGTGTCTAACAGCCTTTTTAATGGTGAAGCACTCCTGGGTGGGGTTCCTGGACCCGAACAAGGCAGGTCGAGGAAGTCCACACCCGGACTGTGTTGGAGGTGGTTTATATGTGTTTGTGGCGAGGGATGGTCAGGTTAATGGACGGGGGTTCGGATAGGTCGCCAGGCCGAGGCGTCGCGGGCTGATAGGTCCTTCTACATGGCTGGGATGCTTCTACATGGCTGGGATGCGGCGGCTTTAGCTGGTGAAGTGTGCTGTTATTGGTCTCCAGGATCTGGGAGGCTCCTTCCATTAGGGACTTTTCCCACTGGTTGGGGAGAGAAGGGGTGACCCATCATGGCCCTGGGGTCCGGCCTCACAGAGAATACCATGGACTGTATATTCTATAAGGTCACAAAGGGTCAGACATATCTACTTCTAAACAATCTACTTGTGCTTTATTGACTAAGCCAAAGCCTTTGACTGTGGATTACAACAAAATGTGGAAAGTTCATAAATAGATGGTATTACCAGACCGCCTGACCTACCTCCTGAGAAATCTGTATGCAAGTGGAGAAGCAATAGTTAGAATCGGAACAACAGACTAGTTCCGAATTGGGAAAGGAGTAAGTCAAGGCTTTATATTGTCACCCTGCTTATTTAACATATGCAGAGTACATCATATGAACTACTGGGCTTGATGAAGCACAATCTGGAGTCAAGATTGTCAGGAGAAATATCAATAACCTCAGGTATGCAGATGACATCACCTTTATGTAGAAAGTGCAGAGGAACTAAAGAGCCTCTTGATGAAAGTGAAAGAGGAGAGTGGAAAAGTTGCATTAAAATTCAGCATTTGAAAAACTAAGATCATGGCATTGGGTCCCATCACTTCATGGTAAATAGATGGGAAACAAATGAAACAATGAGAGACTATTTGGGGGTGGGGGGCTCCAAAATCACTGCAGATGGTGACTGCAGTCATGAAATTAAAAGATGCTTGCTCCTTGGAAGAAAAGCAATGACAAGCCTAGACAGTATATTGAAAAGCAGAGATATTATTTTGCCAACAAAGGTCCATCTAGTCAAAGCTATGGTTTTTCTAAAAGTCATGAATGGAAGTGAGAGTTGGTCCATAAAGAAAACTGAACGCTCAAGAATTGATGCTTTTGAAATGTGGTGTTGAAGGAGAAGCTTGAGAGTCCCTTGGACTGTAAAGAGATCAAGCCAGCTGATCCTAAAGGAAATCAGTCCTTAATATTCAGTGGAAGGACTGATGCTGAAGCTGAAACCCCAACACTTTGGCCACCTGATGTGAAGAACTGACTCATTGGGAAAGACTCTGATGCTGGGAAAGGTTGAAGGGAGGAGAAGGGGATGGCAGAGGAGGAAATTGTTGGATGGCGTCAGCAACACAACGGACATGAATTTGAGCAAGCTTTGGGAGTTGGTGATCAACAGGGAATCCTGACGTGCTGCAGTCCATTGGGTAGAAAAGGGTCAGACACAACTGAGTGACTGAACTGAACTAAAAAATTAATCATTTTGATCAGTTAATACACTGTTATTTTTGAAAGAACAGTACTTAAGAAAAACTAAATTTTAACAAATTTGTATTTTTAAATATATTCAAAATGGCCAAAATTACCGAGTAGATTTTGAAGAAAGTATTTTTATGGAATAATAGATTCCTCCAATAAATGTTTAGTGTGTGTTTATAACCCCTGAAAATTCATTTCCAAAATATCAAAGCATAAGCAATCTTTACTTCAGAAATTAGAAAATATTTCAGTTTCAGGTTTGGTACATTAAAGTAATTCAAGATCAATTTAATGAATATAATGATTTACTGTTTGGAGAATAAAGAACTAAGATATTCTAACTCATAGGAGATGATTAATGTAATTTGAGAGGTCTAAGATTTATAGTTTACCAAATTTTAGTGTAAAGTATTTATATATAGGAAGAGCAGAGAATATACAAAGAGTACACAAGCAATTCAGTTCAGTTCACTTCAGTCGCTCAGTTGTGTCCGACTCTTTGCAACCCCATGAACCTCAGCACACCAGGCCTCCCTGTCCATCACCAGCTCCTGGAGTTTACCCAGACTCATGTCCATTGAGTCAGTGATGCCATCCACCCATCTCACTCTCTATGGTCCCCTTCTCCTCCTGCTCCCAATCCTTCCTATCATCAGGGTCTTTTCAAATGAGTCAGCTCTTCACATGAGGTGGCTAAGATATTGGAGTTTCAGCTTCAACATCAGACCTTCCAATGAACACCCAGGACTGATCTTTAGGATGGATTGGCTGGATCTCCTTGCAGTCCAAGGGACTCTCAAGAGTCTTCTCCAACACCACAGTTCAAAAGCATCAATTCTTTGGCACTCAGCTTCCTTAATAATCCAACTCTCACATCCATAAATGAATACTGGAAGAACCATAGCCTTGACTAGAGGGACCTTTGTTGGAAAAGTAATGTCTCTGCTTTTTATTATTCTGTCTAGGTTGGTCATAACTTTCCTTCCAAGGAGTGAGCATCTTTTAATTTCATGGCTGCAGTCACCATCTGCAGTGATTTTGGAGCTAAAATAAATAAGTAAATAAAGTCTACCACTATTTCCACTGTTTCCCCATCTATTTGCCTTGAAGTGTGGGACCAGATGCCATGATCTCAGTTTGCTGAATGTTGAGCTTTAAGCCAACTTTTTCACTCTCCTCATTCACTTTCATCAAGAGACCATCCTTAATAATCCAACTCTCACATCCATAAATGAATACTGGAAGAACCATAGCCTTGACTAGAGGGACCTTTGTTGGAAAAGTAATGTCTCTGCTTTTTATTATTCTGTCTAGGTTGGTCATAACTTTCCTTCCAAGGAGTGAGCATCTTTTAATTTCATGGCTGCAGTCACCATCTGCAGTGATTTTGGAGCTAAAATAAATAAGTAAATAAAGTCTACCACTATTTCCACTGTTTCCCCATCTATTTGCCTTGAAGTGTGGGACCAGATGCCATGATCTCAGTTTGCTGAATGTTGAGCTTTAAGCCAACTTTTTCACTCTCCTCATTCACTTTCATCAAGAGACCCTTTAGTTCCTCTGCACTTTCTGCCATAAGGGTGGTGTCATCTGCATATCTGAGGTTATTGATATTTCTCCCAGCAATCTTGATTACAGCTTGTGCTTCTTCCAGTCCACCATTTCTCATGATGTACTCTGCATATAAGTTTATAAGTTAAATAAGCAGGGTGACAATATACAGCCTTGACGTACTCCTTTTCCTATTTGGAACCAGTCTGTTGTTCCATGACCAGTTCTAACTGTTGCTTCCTGACCTGCATACAGATTTCTCAAGAGACAGATCAGCTGGTCTGGTATTCCCATCTCTTTCAGAATTTTCCACAGTTTATTGTGATCCACACAAAGGCTTTGGCATAGTCAATAAAGCAGAGTTAGCTGTTTTTCTGGAACTCTCTTGCTTTTTTGATGATGCAGCAGATGTTGGCAATTTGATCTCTTGTTCTTCTGCCTTTTCTAAAACCAGCTTGAACATCTGGAAGTTCATGGTTCATGTATTGCTGAAGCCTGGCTTGGAGAATTTTGAGCATTACTTCATTAGTGTGTGAGATGAGTGCAATTGTGTGGTAATCTGAGTATTCTTTGGCATTGCCTTTTTTCAATATTGGAATGAAAACTGAACTTTTCCAGTCCTGTGGCCACTGCTGAGTTTTCCAAATTTGCTGGCATATTGAGTGCAGCACTACCACAGCATCATCTTTTAGGATTTGAAATAGCTCAACTGGAATTCCATCACCTCCACTAGCTTTGAAGGTAGTGATGCTTCCTAAGTCCACTTGACTTTGCATTCCAGGATATGGCTCTGGGTGAGTAATCACACAATGGTGGTTATCTGGGTCATGAAGATCTTTTTTGTACAGTTCTCTTTTTTCTTGCCACTTCTTCTTATAGCTTCTACTTCTGTTATGCCCATACCATTTCTGTCCTTTATTATGCCCATCTTTGCATGAAATGTTGCCTTCATATCTCTAAATTTCTTGAAGAGATCTCTAGTCTTTTCCATTCTATTGTTTCCTCTATTTTTTTGCATTGATCACTGAGGAAGACTTTCTTATCTCTCCTTGCTATTCTTTGGAACTCTGCATTCAAATGAGTATATGTTTCCTTTATTCCTTTGCCTTTCACTTCTCTTCTTTTCACAGCTATTTGTAAGCCCTCCTCAGACAATCATTTTGCCTTTTTATATTTCTTTTTCTTGTGGATGCTCTCAATCCCTGCCTCCTGTAAAATGTCACAAACCTCTGTCCATAGTTTTTTTTTTTTAATTTATTTTTTAAATATAAATTTATTTATTTTAATTGGAGGCTAATTACTTTACAACATTGTATTGGTTTTGTCATACAGGAACATGAATCTGCCAGGAGTGCACATGTGCTCCCCATCCTGAACCCCCTCCCACCTTCGTCCCTATATCATCCCTCTGGGTCATCCCAGTGCAGCATCCCTGAGCATCCTGTATCATGCATCGAGCCTGGACTGGTGATCTGTTTCACATAAAATATTATACATGTTTCAATGCCATTCTCCCAAATCATCCCACCCTTGCCCTCTCCCACAGAATCCAAAAGACTGTTCTAGTTGTCTGTGTCTCTTTTGCTGTCTCGCATACAGGGCTATCCTTACCATGTTTCTAAATTCCATATATATGCGTTAGTATACTGTATTGATGTTTTTCTTTTTGGCTTGCTTCACTCTGTATAATCAGCTCCAGTTTCATCCACCTCATTAGAACGGATTCAAATGTATTCTTTTTAATGGCTGAGTAATACTCTATTGTGTATGTGTACCACAGCTTTTTTATCCATTCATCTGCTGATGGATATCTAGGTTGCTTCCATGTCCTGGCCATTATAAACATTTCTGTGATGAACATTGGGGTACACGAGTCTCTTTCAATTCGGTTTCCTTGGTGTGTATGCCCAGCAATGGGATTGCTGGGTCATATGGCCAGTTCTACTTCCAATTTTTTAAGGAATCTCCACACTGTTCTCCATTGTAGCTGTACTAGTTTGCATTCCCACCAACAACGTAAGAGGGTTCCCTTTTCTCCACACCCTCTCCAGCATGTATTGCTTGTAGACTTTTGGATCGCAGCCATTCTGACTGGCATGAAATGGTACCTCATTGTGGTTTTGATGTGCATTTCTCTGATAATGAGTGATGTTGAGCATCTTTTCGTGTGTTTATTAGCCGTCTGCATGTATTCTTTGGAGAAATGTCTGTTTAGTTCTTTGGCCCATTTTCTGATTGGGTCGTTTATTTTTCTGAAATTGAGCTGAAGGAATTGCTTGTATATTTTTGAGTTTAATTCTTTAACAGTTGCTTCATTTGCTATTATTTTCTCCCATTCTGAAGGCTGTCTTTTCACCTTACTTATAGTTTCCTTTAAACTTCTGCACAACGAAAGAAACTATAAACAAGGTGAAAAGATGCCCATAGTTCTTCAGGCACTCTATCAGATCTAATTCCTTGAATCTATTTGTCACTTCCACTAAAGAATTGTAAGGGATTTGATTAAGGTCATATCTGAATGGTCTTGTGGTTTTCCCTGCTTTCTTCAATTTAAGTCTGAATTTGGCAATAAAGGGTTCATGATCTGAACCAACCTCAATTATAGGTAAAATAAAATCTAACTGCCTATTTCTTGAACAGGCAAATTAAACAGTTAGATTCTCCAAACAGGAAGGCTTGTTATCTTACATATAATTTAAAATTTAAAAATATTCTAGTCAGTCTCAAAAAGTTTCTTAATTTATCTCCTTTGAATAGAACATATTTAGAGTTGGAGGATGATATGTTTTGCCTGCAAGATACAGTGTTTTTCTCCATGAAAGAGCTTTCTGCTTTGCAACAAAAATAAAGAGAACAGTGATTTTTGCAAGTATACTCGTTTGAACTCAATATTATTAGAAAAAGCCACAAATTCTCTATGCACAGAATGCAAATCTTTACTGACATTATTTATTGTCTGTATATGTGTATATGGTGGTTTAGATGCTAAGTCATATCTGTCTCTTGTGACCCCATGGACAGTAGCCTGCCAGTCTCCTCTGTCCATGGGATTCTCTAGGCAAGAATACTGGAATGGGTTCCTTCTCCAGAGGACCTTCCCGACCCAGGGATAGAACCTGTGTCTCCTGCATTGCAGGCTGTTTCTTTACCGACTTAGCTACAAGGGAAGCCCTATATGTTTATATAAAAGAGAGAAAAAGAAATTTCAACGTGTTGTTAAGTGATTTCTCTTCCAAGGACATAGGGTAGATGCCATCCCACTTCTTTAGTATGTTCACTGACATCTGGAGAATTTACTAGAACCATGACTTAAATACAATGACAGTTCTATTTTCAAGTTGAAGCAAACTATTCATTAAATAATTTGATTAAACATCTTATTAAACAACTCCATTAGGTAAAATTCACTTTTTATGTCAAATGTAGATTTATCAAGATGTATAACAGAAGAAATGACAACAAAATTAAAATTACCTTCTAGGATCTAAATGTGAATGGAAAAATATTCATTTATTGCTAATTTCAGGTTATAAAAAAACTTCCTTTTTTAAAATTATAGCTAAAAATAAGCTGTAACAAAGTGTTGTTTTTCTGAATTTGGATTCTGTAACAGCAACTCTCAGTTTGCCCTAAAGTGTACTAACATCATTGCCTTAGTCTCTACTAGCTGGAAGAGAGAAAGTTATATAAAGCCTGCATTTTGTATGCAGAGTTCTATAAGCATTTGAATGCAATGTTACACTATTTTCACTGTGTCTTTAAATTTAACTGATGCTGCTGAAAGTCGACATCTGACTATAAAGGGCCAGCTTCTCCTCCTAGCCTGGCTTTCGTTTCACAAAGCACCTTTCCCAAAACACGTTTCACTTTCATTTGCTTTGTCAAGTAAAAAACAAAATAATTTTTTTAAAAAAAGCCTTCTTTTTCTTTTACCTATGGTAAATAACAAAGTCTTTTCAAGTGGAAAGACTAAGATTGGCTGCACTGAATACATTACAGCATCGATTAGACACTATCGATTCTGGAGATAATAGCCCTTTAACTACATGGGGTAAAACAATTCTGCAAGGTAAATTTTATATTACTTAAAGACAATTAAGATATTTGAATGTAATAAAGAAATAAAACCACAAGTTTTAGAAATTTTATACAGAATGGGATGTGCAATGTCATATAATGACGTATGAATCAAACTCCAAAACTGGTTAAATGATTCATCGTATGCACTTTGTGATTCACTGCTGCTGCTGCTAAGTCGCTTCAGTTGTGTCCGACTCTGTGTGACCCCATAGACAGCAGCCCATCAGGCTCCCCCGTCCCTGGGATTCTCCAGGCAAGAACACTGGAGTGGGTTGCCATTTCCTTCTCCAATGCATGAAAGTGAAAAGCGAAAGTGAAGTCACTCAGTTGTGTCCGACCCTCAATGATCCTATGGACTGCAGCCTACAAGGCTCTTCCATCCATGGGATTTTCCAGGCAGCATTACTGGTGTAGGGTGCCAGTGCCTTCTCCACTGAGACATGGTAATTATCTTTGAAAGGCAGAAAGTTGCTTTATTCATTTAATCATAGATATTTAAAACATTTCCCTAGAATTTTTTAACATGTATACAATAATACATAAGTAGAAGATAACCTCCATCTCCCTCGCTTAGAATAAAACTTTTCATAGTTCTCTGAGTATCTTGCATGTATGCTTATAAAATTATTGTTTTAGATAATTTATTTTCCTATACATTCTCATTGAACATTTAAAACAACTTTATTAAATAATAAAATATTTTTAAATAAGGTTTCTGAATATTCATTCTTGCTTATTCATAACAAATTACTTATTTCTAAATATACAAATGAATTGCTTAAAATGTTAACCCAACCAGTTCAGTTCAGTTCAGTCGCTCAGTCGTGTCTGACTCTTTGCGACCCCATGAATCACAGCACGCCAGGCCTCCCTGTCCATCACCATCTCCCGGAGTTCACTCAGACTCACATCCATCGAGTCCGTGATGCCATCCAGCCATCTCATCCTCGGTCGTCCCCTTCTCCTCCTGCCTCCAATTCCTCCCAGCGTCAGAGTCTTTTCCAATGAGTCAACTCTTCACCTGAGGTGGCCAGAGTACTGGAGCTTCAGCTTTAGCATCATTCCTTCCAAAGAAATCCCAGGATTAATCTCCTTCAGAATGGACTGGTTGAATCTCCTTGCAGTCCAAGGGACTCTCAAGAGTCTTCTCCAACACCACAGTTCAAAAGCATCAATTCTTCGTTGCTCAGCCTTCTTCACAGTCCAACTCTCACATCCATACATGACCACAGGAAAAACCATAGCCTTGACTAGAGGGACCTTAGTTGGCAAAGTAATGTCTCTGCTTTTAAATATACTATCTAGGTTGGTCAAAACTTTCCTTCCAAGGAGTAAGCGTCTTCTAATTTCATGGCTGACAATCACCATCTGCTGTGATTGTGGAGCCCCCCAAAATAAAATCTGACACTGTTTCCACTGTTTCCCCATCTATTTCCCATGAAGTGATGGGACCAGATGCCATGATCTTCGTTTTCTGAATGTTGAGCTTTAAGCCAACTTTTTCACTCTCCTCTTTCACTTTCATCAAGAGGCTTTTTTAGCTCCTCTTCACTTTCTGCCATAAGGGTGGTGTCATCTACATATCTGAGGTTATTGATATTTCTACTTGCATTCTTGATCACTTCCCTGTTCAACGAAGGAGTTATTTTATAACATTAGGCTGTAAGAATGTAACAGAAAATCAGTCAAAACACAGATATTTCTATCTTCATACTAATAATACTTAAATTTATATCCTGATTCATAGGCTCTAAAATATTCTAAAAATTCTCAAAAATTTCCCTGTGAACTCCACATTCTCACAGTGGACATCTCAAGTCTTAATAAATTCAAACATAATTCACTATATCACCCTGCTCTGCAGATTGATTACCCCTATATTCTTTCTACTTGGATATTTAGCACCTCCAGTCAAAATCTGTAAAGAGCCCCTTGATTCCTCTGAGGTGTTTTCCACATTTAATCTGTATTCCTTTTTTATATTTCTGGATTAAGGCTTTGTAATACAGTGGTTTAAATGAATGTATGTACATGTAGCTTTTCAATGCTTGGTTTTAATGGTTACAGAGAAGAAAATGATACTGTATCAAATTATGTTGATCTTCAAATAATAAGTTCATCTTGAGCTGCATGGACTAAATTATGGTATTCTGTTTTCAATTAGAAGCTAACTTTTCACAAATTCAGCTCATAAATTTTCAT
Source organism: Aepyceros melampus (assembly GCA_006408695.1). Classification (NCBI taxonomy): domain Eukaryota; kingdom Metazoa; phylum Chordata; class Mammalia; order Artiodactyla; family Bovidae; genus Aepyceros; species Aepyceros melampus. Next base: position 565,571 of record SJXQ01011305.1, read on the forward strand.
CTTCATTGATATTGATTAGTTTTATTCAAAACTGAACTAATGCATACTATAAATATTTTGATTATATTTTCAAATTCCACTGAAATTCTTCATATGGAAAATGATTTAAAAGGTTAAAACATTCCTTTCCCAAGTTTTATAAAGTGTCATGAGAATGCTATATGTGAAATATTTATATTGGTAACTGAATCACACTGTGATATAAAGAGAGAGCAATGATAAAGAAACAAGGTAAAGAATACAAGTAAACTTAGATAAAAAACACAAAAATGTAACTGCGATAAGGTGAAACAGAGAAGTGCACCTCAGACTGAGGTGCGATTTTACTGGCACTTGATCATGGTGCTCATCCCACCTCCTGATGGAGACAAGACTCTAAGGGCACCCCGTAGACTCTTCCCTCCTCTCCTAGAAAGACACATACGGGTTTCTGGAAACCATTCTAACATCCTTTCCAGAATGAAATATGAATCATAGGTTAATTTCTTGTTAGTTCTTAGTAGGCTGAGGCTTTAGGAATACTTGAGTCTGTTCTTGGTGATACAGAGTTTTCCAAATAACTATTTTCAAATTTATGTTTACAGAAAACAAGTTTTATTTCAGAAGTAGTTTCTTGGAACATTTAAGTGCATCAATTTGTTTTTCAAAATTATATGCTTGGTGACATAATTCTTACATCTCATCATTCTAGGAAAGATGAACAGATTTTAGAATATATCTTTCTGTAAAATGTGTAACTGATATATAATTTTGTCAGATCTTTCAATGAACTGTAATTATCTCCTGTAGCTCTTTTTGACAATTTCCTGCATTAGCTAGATTATGGATAATTCAGTGTGTGTATTGTACATGTAGCTTCTCCTTATGATCATACTTCAGAATATTTTTTATTAAAATTCAAGTCAAAATAACCACTCTTTGAAAGGTAACACAAAAATAATAGTTTATTATAAAACTAATATTTTAGCTGAAGTATCACTTAAAGTATTTTAGTTTGGAAATATTATTCAATAAAGTCTAAGTGGTAAAAGAGTAAAATCTTTACTCTCACATAAATATAACACGAACATGTCAACATCTGTATTTAATTAATTAGATATTGAGAGAAACAATGTTGCACCTGATTCACAGGAGAATCCAGAGTGCCAAAAATAGAGATGTAAAAATGATGACATAAATCTATAAATAGAGATAAACTGGCAAAGCCATCAACAAGAATAGACCAATAAGCACTTGTGTTACATATGAGACCATTTGCATTTCTTAGGACCAAAATCATTTTCATTGCTCTGTTTTACATTTACTTACAATTTATAGATTGTCCATAGGTCACAGACAAGAAAGGCAAGGATATCCTGAGGGTTTAATAGAATGCTCTGTATATTTGTCAATTTCAGAGTTTTTACGGTGTTTTCTGACACTAGCATATAGCAAACATTGATATATTTTACAAATGTATTTTCCAACAATTCCCTAAATTTCTTTTCATGTGCTTTATTTCTCAAAGTATTTGTCAATTTTGTTGTTCCTGTGTGGGCTATTTCCAGACTTAAGTTATTAACATTACTGCTATGAAACTTTGTACCTATATTTGATTCACACATATATAAAATTTTGTTGAGTATACCTAGAATTAGGGCTGCTGCAAACTTTGTATGTATGTGTTTAGCCATGGTAGATATTCTCCAATAGATTTTCAAAGTAGTTGCATTAATTTAGTAATCCTAAAATTAATATATTAGAGTTTTAATTTTTCCATAACTTATCAACACTCAATATAGTATTTTGCATTTTTAAGTATTTTTTTTCTCTGTATTAAGCTTTAGCTACTTTTAAGAAGGCATTTGGAGAAGGCAATGGCACCCCACTCCAGTACTCTTGCCTGGAAAATCCCAGGGATGGAGGAGCCTCGTAGGCTGCAGTCCATGGAGTCGCGAAGAGTCAGACACCACTGAGCGACTTCACTTTCAATTTTCACTTTCCTGCCCTGGGGAAGGAAATGGCAACACACTCCAGTGTTCTTTCCTGGAGAATCCCAGGGATAGGGAAGCCTGGTGGGCTGCCATCTATAGGGTCGCACAGAGCTGGATACGACTGAAATGACTTAGCAGCAGCAGCAGGAAGAAGGCATTTAGATAGTTTTAAAGTTTATTTTTTTTGGTTTTTTATACTTATGTTAATATTACATACAAATATTTATGATTGTTTACTTCCATCTATTCAACTCTTTTAAAACTTCTTTCTTTCTCCTTTCTAATTTAGCTTGCATCTCCAGAAAATGTTTAACAGTAATTATATGCTTTCTGCAACTTTATGGGAAATGCTGCTACACTTTTCTCATTTTATACACATCTATAACATATATGTATCATATTTATGTACATAATCTTTAGAATACTGAGTATATATAATTTAATTTCTCCATTATACAATATTTTAACTCAAATTCACACAAACATTATATGAATTTCACCAAATTTAAAAATAATTATATATTTGTTCTTGGATATTAACACTAGAATGATATTTTATTATATGTATTATTGTTTACATATGGGGCTAGGTTATGTTTGCTAATATTTTCTTGTGATATTGCATACATTTCATCAATCAATTGGTCTTAAGTAATCATTTTTTGTTCAACTTAACAATTTTAATACTTTCAATCTTATACTAGACTCATGGAAAATAATTTGGAAATACTTTTCCTATTTAGAATAAAGTCAAAATATATTTTCATTGGATACTGCAAACATTGTATAGAAGCAACCATATTTTCAAGTACTCAATTTTTTCTTTAAATATACCAGGAGAGGCATAATTATTTCCATAAGATTAATGAATAAATCAGAGCAAAGAATAGAATTCCTCTTTATTCTTGGTTTTTAGATGATTGAAAACAAATTAATTTCTTTGCCATTTAAAGTCCCTCAAATCCTTTAATTTCATTGCATATTCTACTTTACTGCTCTCTCTGACTTTTATCTATTATTTTATGTGTCATCTCATTTATTGAGTGTGTTTGACTAGTATATTCAACTGTTAATTTCTTTGTTTGCCACTGTTCTGTGTGGCCTATTGTAAGATGCACTTATTGGAATTTTATTAAAAATGACAGTGTGAAATTATACTTAATTATCATGGTTAACACAGATTTTTAACTAACTTAGGTAATGTATTTTCTGTTTTTCATCTTTTGTAAATGGTTTGCACTCTAATTGTTTTTAATTTTATCTCTACCATGTTGAATTTTTTGCCTGAACTTGTGAAATTAACTGACATAAGAGATTAACAGAAGAAAAGTATATAAATGTATATAATACAAGTTTTATGTGACATAGGAGCCTTCATAAGAAAGAAAAAATCAAATAAATGAAACACCTCAATGCTGTTATACTATATTGAACAAAGAGAGGAAATTTTGGAAAAGTAACTAAACTATATAGGGAAGATTTAAAACAAAGAAAAAAACCTTTAAAGTCTTTTCTTAGTGTAATTTACTCTGACATGACTCCATGTACAAGGAGAACATCATTTACATGAGAGTATTTACCCTTGTCTTCATGAATGAAAAGGGTCATTTGAATGACTGTCTTCTATCTGCCATTTATCAAGTGCCTTTAGTTCAAAATAATTCTTGTGATGTGGCATGTTTTGGGGTGTCATCTTCTGCCAGCTTTCACTGTCACTTTTAATATTTTCTAAAAAGGATATATAAAATCCTGTTTATTTGATGTATACCGATTTTTTCAAACCCAATTCAAGTATGACATCCATTTAAAAGCCTTTCTTAATCTTTAATTTTCTCTGTGCTAACATGCTTTAGTCCTGTTTTAGAAAGGCATCAGTGACACTGTTTTGATTTTATTGAATTACTTGACTAAAATTTCTCATTGGAATATAAAATTATTTGAGGCATATCATGAGTCATACCTCTCTTCAACTCCAAGCTGCTGCTACCAAGTCACCTCAATCGTGTCTGACTCTGCGGCCCCGTGGACCATAGCGCACCAGGCTCCTCTGTCCACGGGATGCTCCAGACAGGAATACTGCAGTGGGTTGCTGTGCCCTCCTCCAGGGGATCTACCTGACCCAATGGTTTCGAACCCGCCTTACTTGTGTTTCCTGCACTGATAGGCGGGTTCTTTACCACTAGTGTCACCTGGGAAACCCTTTCAACTCCATATTTAATATTAATTTTTGTTTCTTTAAAAGCCTTTAATAAATATTTAACTAAGAGCATTTCTGAGAGTTTTCCTACTGGCCTCATTACAATCTTTCCACAGTTCTGGATCTTTACCTAGAATCTTAGACTGAGGAAACATGGTAACCTTTGGAAAGTCCATGAGCCAATTTTTTGAAACTAAAGCGTACATCTGATAAACTCTATTATGTCACTGGGAAAGGATCCATATGAAAAATTTTGAGGAATCAGCTTATATTTTCAAAGATCTTCTTATGTGGAAATTCCTTTCAAGAAATTAAGTGTTGAGTATATTTTTTCTTCAATTACAAACATAAATGTTTGTATTGGATTATCATTGGGGTCTACTGTGGTTGCATAAATGGATCTATTATTTAAACATCATATGCTAGTATTATATAAAAGGAAAAAATTAAATTGAATTATATAAAACTTATATAGTTTGTTCTGTTCCAGTTCTATTTCTCTAATTATTAATAGTTCACATGCAAATGGTAAACAAGTATTTAACATAATTTGGAAGTCTCATTGAAGTTTGAGTGTTGCCTTGTTGATCACCAAAAAACTGACACCTGAATGTTAATTATTTACATAAGCAAGGGGAAACAATACAGAGTTGTATACTCATTTGCCCCATGATCTTTCTTTTGGTTTGGCCTGACTTCATGCTCTGCCTCGAAAGAGCTTATTTTCAGTGTTCTCTGATAATTTCAGAAAGTAATTAAATACAAAACAGAGAGCTGATGCCCTTCATCTCTGGCGTCCCTCCAATTCACAGTTTTTAACTATGTCTTCACTCACAACTTCTGACTATGATTGCCTTCTGCCTTTGTTTATGAAACTCAGCTATGCGTGTGTTTCTTATGTTTCATCAAATGACTGTCACCTACCTCCTTTGAAAAGCCCAATATTTACTATAATGTTTTTAATGTGTTAGAAATTATAATGTGTTAGATTTTTATATTCATGTTTTTTGTGTACGTGTATATTCTGATTAAAAAGTGTGACTTGACTCATTCCTATTTTTACTTAGAAATATATTTTTACTGAAAAATATTTTTCATGAATACATGTATATTGTTCAAGTAGAAACTTTTCTCTTTATTTTACAAAATATATACAATAGTTTCAGATTTTTACAGATATATATATATATGATAATCTCTAACTTGATCATTTGTTCAGAATAACAACTTATGTACCCCTAGATTTACTAAAGATACATAACTAACTTAATAAAGAGCAATGCACTTGCCTGCTACTATTCCATACCTTAAAGGTATGGCAGTGACACAAGGAAATTTAAGGATCTCAGAGTAAAACTCACAGGGAATTTGTTTTAGTAGTTATAGAGCCTAACCCATCCTGTTTTACATATCAAGGAATGAAAATTTAATTTTACATGATTTATGCTTAATTAGAGATTTTATTTTATGACAATTTCAGGTCATAGATAGCGATTTTTAAAAGATATGTGAAAGACACATACAGAGCATAACAATACAGAAGAACTTTATAAACTAATTTGTTCTTCAAATATATACCAGATAGTTGAGGTAAACATTCATATGAAAGTCATAAGTAATAAAACTAAAGAGAAAAGAGCAAGTGATTGCTTTTCAGCAAACCTTTAAAAAGAATAAAGCAGAGCAGTCTCAAATAAATCCTGCAGTTTACAAAATGATTTGCCACTGCAATGATTAATTTCTAGTTTATAATGGGTTTTATTTTCACGCTTTTGCAGTAATACATTCATTTCATGCTCAATTTATACCAGAGTTAGTCACAGAAATCTTTATAAAGATAAAGCCAAGTTATATTTAATCTTATCTTTTAAGCTGTATCAGCATGACATTCTGTAAACTGGAAGTTACTAATGCAGTAACTTAAATATGGGCAATAAAATATGGGCAAGAGATATTTTTGGTCTCTAGTGGAAGAAAATATTACTTCATTAACCATACACATATATTTTGATATATTCAACTTGTATAGATCTATATTATCTGATTGATGTGAATCCTCAAAATTTAAGAAGCCATTAGACTTTGTATATATATATGTATATAATATGTAATTATATATTAATACAATTAATATATAATTATATATGTATATTATATATAGATGTAATTATACATATGATTATATATGAAGCAAGCTTCATCCTTCTTTTTAGTGTATTTCATCACATTCATTTTAAAAGGAGAAAAATTAAAAATTATGTAATGGAATAGAATTGGATATGTGAGTGGATTTTAATAATTATAGCAGGAAAATAAATATTTCTGGTTTATGATGAGTGTCTTGATTAATTAACAAAAGTGTTCATATGCCTCTTGAAAATGCAGGGCTTAAAAGAAAGACTGACTTTTTTCTTAGCCCTTTCTTGGTGTTTTTTTATCTAGTAAGGATTCCATGTTTATAGATCCTTAGTAATTATCTATATCATATTTTTAAGCAGTGTTGGAATTATTACTTTTTCTCAAGTTAACAATAAAATATTTTTTTTTTGTTTCCATATTCCTAAAGCTTTCAAACTAAGTGATACAGGATAACAAATATTTGTAGGGTGAAAAACTGAATAAACAGTGAAAAATTGATTGTATAAAGTTTAGAGAAAAAAAAATATGAATTTAAAATGTCAAGACTGAGGCTACATTTGCAAAATATGTACTTTTTTTCCCAATGAATTTTGACAAATATAGACCATATATGCAATTCATGCATCTTAATTTGGTAAGTGTTCAATATGGATAAGTGCTGAAGCAACTACACTTCCTTAGGCAAAAATCAAAACAAAGTAAAAACTCACACAGAAAAAGCCACCAATTAATTCACACTAAATACAAATTTTAAATGTAAAATTTAAAGCTCTAAAACATTTAAAAGAAAACCTAGGACTACATACACATTAATTCAAAGCAATTCATTTATTTAAATATAAAATTATAAAACTTCTACAAGATAACCTTTGGAAAAAATCTTCAACATTACAACAAATGCATATCCTGAAAAAATGAAAAATTAAATTCACACAGAAACTTGCATATCAATGAAATCAACACCAAAATTAAGAAACAGAATATCTCATCTCTACAGGATCCTTATTTGTAACTACATTCTTCTACAGTGAGAAGCTTAGTCATTATCATTATTTGATTTATGTAAATGTATTTATTTGAATTGTTTCACTAACTAATATTCTATCCTTTTTGTTGCTCTCCTTCTATTATTGGGTTCTGAATACCTATGCTCAGGCTCTGAAATTCATGCTGCCATGTTCCTCTTATATCCATTCCCTGCCCCTCATTAACCCCTTTTCTGTCCCCTCCTCACCCTCACTTAGGCCCAAGATCTCACACTGAGCAGATAGAAATGCCTCCACTTTCTATTTTAGACAGCTTCTAAATTTTCTGAAAGCAAATACTTTAATTCTGTAAAACTATGACTGTAAATATTCATGAGAGAGGAAAAAGTCTTCATAAGTGATCAATACAAAGGAATAGAGTATAACAATAAAATGAGAAAGACTAGAAAATTTTCTTCAAGAAAATTAGAGATATCAAAGGAACATTTCATTCAAAGATGAGCACAGTAAAAGACAGAAATAGTATTTGACATAATAGAAGTACAAGATATTAAGAACAGGTGGCAAGAATACAGAGAAGAACTATACAAAAAAGATCTTCATGACCCAGATAACCACGATGGTGTGATCAATCCAGACATCCTGGAGTGTGAAATCATGTGGGCCTTAAGAAACATCATTACAAACAAAGCTAGTGGAGGTGATGGAATTCCAGTTGAGCTATTTCAAATCTTAAAAGATGATGCTGTGAAATTGCTGCACTCAATATGCTAGCAAATTTGGAAAACTCAGCAGTGGTCACAGAACTGGAAAATGTCAGTTTTCATTCCAATCCCAAAGAAGAGAATGTCAAAGAATGTTCAAACTACCACACAATTGCACTCATCTCACACACTAGGAAAGCAGTGCTCAAAATTCATCAAGCTAGTCTTCAATAGTGCCTGAACCAAGAAATTCCAGATGTTCAAGCTTGATTTAGAAAAGGTAGAGGAATCGGAGATCAAGTTGCCAACATCCACTGGATCATCAAAAAAGCAAGAGAATTTAAAAACAAACAAACAAAAACCCAAAAAACAACAACAAAAAAAACCACTTCTGTTTCATTGACTACACTGAACTCTTTAAATGTGGATGACAACAAACTGTGGAACATTCTTAAAGAGAGGGGAATACCAGTCCACCTTACCTGCCTCCTGAGGATCTGTATGCAGGTCAAGAAGCATCAGTTAGAACTGGACATGGAACCATGGACTGGTTCCAAATTGGGAAAGAAGCACTTCAAGGCTGTATATTGTCACCCTGCTTATTTAACTTATGTGCAGAGTACATCATGTGGAATGCCAGGCTGGAAGAAGCACAAGCTGGAATCAAGATTGCCAGGAGAAATATCAATAGCTTCATATATGTGGATGACACCACTTTTATGGCAGAATTTGAAGAGGAAGTAAGAGCCTCTTGATGAAAGTAAAATAAGAGACTGAAAAAGCTGGCTTAAAGCTCAACATTCAGAAAACTAAGATCATGGCATCTAGTCCCATCACTTCATGGCAAATCTATGGGAAACAATGGAAACCGTGACAGACTATTTTCTTGACCTCAAAAATCACTGCAGATGCTGACTGCATCCAAGAAATTAAAAGATGATTGATTATTCCTTGGAAGAAAGGCTGTGACCAACATAGACAGCATGTTAAAAAGCAGAGACATTATTTTGCTGACAAAGTTCCATCTAATCAAAGGTATGGTTAGAAGAAAGGTTAATGCTGAAGAATTAATGCTTTTGAACTGTGGTGTTGGAGAAGATTCTTGAGAATCCCTTGGACTTCAAGGAGATCAAACCAGTCAGTCCTAAAGGAAACCAATCCTGAATATTCATTGGAAGGACTGATGCTTAAGCTGAAGCTCCAATACTTTGAGAAAATGACTCATTGGAAAAGACCATGATTTTGGTAAAGATTGAAGGCAGGAGCAGAAGAGGATGAGATGGTTGGATGGCATCACTGGCTTAATGGACATGAATTTGATCAGGCTCTGGGAGTTGGTGATGGACAGGGAAGCCTGGTGTGTTGCAGTCCGTGGGGTCACAAAGAGTCAGACACCACTGATTAACTGAACTGAAGAGTGTAAATAAAATAGATGTAATTTCAGAACCTTTATCTGGAGCTTCAGAACACATTTAAAGTACAGTGAATCCAAACCACAAATTCTTCTTCAAATTAGGCGGTTTTTGCTGTTAAGAATAAAACACAATCAGAAGCACCTAATTACTCTGCGCATGTGTGCTAAGTCTCTTCAGTCATGTCCTAATCTTTGTGACCCCGTGGACTATAGCCCACCAGACTCCTCTGTCCTTGGGATTCTCCAGGGAAGCATACTGTAGTGGTTTGCCATTTCCTCCTCCTGGGATCCTCCTGACAAAAGGACTGAGCCCACATCTCTTATGTCTCCTGCATTGGCAGACAGATTCTTTACCACTACCACCACCTGGGAAACTAAACACTCTGAGTGATCTCTAATCACTATCTTTGCTACTGTTTTAAAAATCATACTGTCAGCTACCACTATCATCATTTTTGTATGCATGCTTTCTGTCTCATAGTTATCTGTACTTTCATTTTTCCTAACTAGGCTTCCCCCATTTCTTCTCTCCAAATTTATTTCACCATACATTTTGGATTCTCTATACTTTGTTAAACAAACTCTTATTCTTAATTTTCCTATTTACATTCTCTTTATTTTAGTGTGATAATGACAACTACACTCTTCCTCTCTTGCTTACCCTTTTTTGATTAAAATTTGAAAGTTGAAATTTCAGAGGTACTTGATACCTTCTCTTCTCATTTATATTTTGTAAAGTTTTCTTGCTTCTTTTTTTTTCTTTTTTGTAATTTTTATTTATTTTTTTAAATTAATTTTTATTTTTTTAGTTTGTTTTGCTTTACAATACTGTATTCGTTTTGCTACACATCGACATGAATCAGCCACGAGTGTACATGAACTCCCAATCCCGACCCCCACCTCCCCCCTCCCGCCCCACACCCTCTCTCTGGATTATCCCCGTGCATCAGTCCCAAGCATCCTGCATCCTGCATCAAACCTGGACTGGCGATTCATTTCACTTATGATATCACACATGTTACACTGCCACTCTGCCAACCCATCCCACCCTCTCCCTCTCCTCCAGAGTCCAAAAGGCTGTTCTATACATCTGTGTCTCTTTTGCTGTCTTGCGTACAGGTTTATCATTACCATCATTCTAAATTCCATATATATGTGTAAGTATACTACCTGCTTCATCACCTTTCTTTACATTATTATGGTTAGATAAACTTCCTTTATGAATTGCAGGATTGGAACTTATATTTTGTCTGTTTCTCTAGTTGAATATTGTCCACATTTCTACAGAGTTCATATTTCATATGGAATTTCCAACAATACACACTTATTGACTAGTCAGTGTCATATTCAGCAAAAGCCACCAGATACCTTTCCTCAAAGCTACATCTGTACTTTTAATAACATGAGCCTCTAAATTATTTCTCTGTAATATTTTGTTATCTTCGCATCTCATCTATCCCCATCAAACATCATATTTGGCCTATTGAGAATTTAAATTCTTAATTAAATGTCTTAGTTTGTTATTTTTAAAATTTATCTATTCTACCTGTTTTCTTTCATATTTGAAAATTTCACTCATTTTACTCACTCTACATGTTTTTAACTCATCTGGAAAAAATGTCTGTCCTGGGAAATTCCAAATGTGCATTTTCTCTGCGACTCTGAGGCCACTATACACTGCCACAGTAAATCATATACACTTAAAGACTATTGCCACTATAAAATTTGAAGTGTCCAATTTCATGTTTGCCCCCAATATTTCAGAACAACCTTTCATTTCCTTCATCAACTTTCTCATTCTTTTCACAACACTACTTAAAAAGTTTCCAATCACTTATACTTCTGACTCTCCAACCTCATTTCTAACACTTAGGAGATAAACTTGCTTTCTACTTACTGGGAAAATAGGCACCAATTTCCTACCAACAGACCTCAGTTTTACAAGTATTGGTGCTCATAAATCAACTTTCTGTTGCTGTTCTTTCATCCATGAACTGCATGCCATCCATATCGTAACAATTTAGGACATTTTAATTTTATCACATACTTCATTTGTTTTAAATTACTACTTACTATCAGATAAACATGATCAGAAACTCAAATTGCTCTCCATTACAAGTAAATGCAATTTATGATTCTGGATTAAATTCTAAAATAATTTTAAAAAAGATATAAAAGATATTATTGGATCGCAGCCATTCTGACTGGTGATCCAATAATATCTTTTATATCCAATCCAATAGTCTGCAAGCAATAAATGTTGGAGAGGGTGTGGAGAGAAGAGAACCCTCTTACACTGTTGGTGGGAATGCAAATTAGTACAGCCACTATGGAAAACAGTGTGGAGATTCCTTAAAAAATTGCAAATAGAACTGCCATATGACCCAGCAATCCCACTGCTGGCCATACACACCGAGGAAACCAGAATTGAAAGAGACACGTGTACCCCAATGTTCATCGCGGCACTGTTTATAATAGCCAGGACATGGAAGCAACCTAGATGTCCATCAGCAGATGAATGGATAAGAAAGCTGTGGTACATATACACAATGGAGTATTACTCAGCTATTAAAAAGAATACATTTGAATCAGTTTTAATGAGGTGGATGACGCTGGAGCCGATTATACAGAGTGAAGTAAGCCAGAAAGAAAAACATCAATACAGTATACTTACACATATATATGGAATTTAGAATGATGGTAATGATAAACCTGTACGCAAGACAGCAAAAGAGACACAGAAGGATACATTTGAATCTGTTCTAATGAGATGGATGAAACTGGAGCCGATTAGACAGAGTGAAGTAAGCCAGAAAGAAAAACATTGATACAGTATACTAACACATATATATGGAATTTAGAAACATGGTAATGATAACACTGTATGTGAGACAGCAAAAGAGACAGAGATGTATAGAACAGACTTTTGGACTTTGAGGGAGAGGGAGAGGGTGGGAGGATTTGGGAGAATGGCACTGAAACATGTATACTATGATATAAGAAATGAATCACCAGTCTATGTTCAATACAAGATATAGGATACTTGGGACTGATGCACGGGGATGATCCAGAGAGTTGATATAGGGTGGGAGGTGGCGGGTCGGGGAGGGGGTTCAGGATTGGGAACTCATGTACACCTGAGATGGATTCATGTTAATGTATGACAAAACCAATACAGTAATGTAAAGTAAAATAAAGTAAAAATAAAAATAATTTAAAAAAGAAAACAAAGAAAAAAAGATATTATTGAAACATTTAGGGAAATTTGCATATCTCCTATATATCTGTTAGTAGTATTTTACCAGCACTATATTTGCTGATTGCTCTGTTGTTTTGTTTGTTCATTTTTAGATCACAACACTTCTACATAGTATTGATTTTGATAAAGAGCTTGTTGATGCTTTGTCATTTTATCCACATGGAGAAGTGCTACTGGGTAATTAGTTAGACCTAGAGCTAGCAGCCAAAATTAAGAAATTTGAGCCTAGAAATTAAAAATACCTCATTTTTCTGACTTAAGTGTTTTGTCCCTGTCTCTTCAGTTTGGACTGCTACAACAAATTACCATAAACTGTCTTATAAACAACATAATTTTTTCTCATGATTCGGGAGGTAAGAAAGTCTATGATCAAGGCATCTGCATGGTTGGGTTCTGCTGAGGTTTATTTTTCAGTTGAAGACTGTCATTTTCTCCTTGTATCCTCACATGGCTGAAAGAAAATGAGAAAGTTTTCTGGAGTCTCTTTTACGAGGGCTCTAGTCCCATCATGAGGAATTCATTCTCATGACATCGTTACCTCCCAAAGTCCCAGCTTCTAAATACTATCAACTTAAGTGTTAAGATTATAACATATAAATTTTGAGGGGACACAAATACTCAGTTCATAGCAGACCATACTGAAGTATTTATAGGATACCCAAGATAATTAGGTACTTGTAAATATTTAACGCATTAAAGTAATCATTGCATCACTTTGGTGTGTTTAATATATCATATAATATTTTTGTATGCAGAAAAGCCAGCATCTACAAACAAAACAATGACATTTTAACAATATGTACATAATGAACTAAGCTGGAAGAAACTGAACAATGTTAACTAGGCTAAGATCATGTTTGAACTTAGCAGTAAGTAATGGAATATATATATTTATTAACAGTAAGTAAGGGATGTAAGACTTACCAAAAAACGTTTATGCTTTCTCTTTTTAATTGACATTTTATTACTAAAATTGAAGCATTTAATGTCAGATGTGAGAGCTGTGTGAGAGCTTAGTTGACTCATACTGCATTTTGTATCACATGAAGATGGTTGTGAAAACTGTGTCAATAAGCTGTTTTTTTGCTAAAATATATTTGCTGTATGACACAATCCTTTGGGATGCTTGTGCTTAGTATTTATAGTTTAAATAACTTGAATGTTTGAATACTGAGTAAAAAAGGTGCTGGTTGCTTAGTACATTTGGCATATAGAATAAATTTAATGGTTCTGCTTATATATTCACAAATTAATACTTTTAAAACCATTATTTATGTTTTTAAAATTACTCATTCTCCTTAGCCTTATTTAATGTTTTTGAATAAATTCATTTAGATGAATAATATTAGTGTAACATCCAACTATCTGTGAATTTGGATGACTAGTACTCACCTATACAGAAAATATGATTTTAGACATTTACTGTGTGATATGGTTATAGTAAAGCTTGTTGCTGTTACTCTAGACAGCTAAAACTGATGAGATACTCAATAAAAGTTGTTAGTCAAATCAATAAAAGCATCACAGAACACTTCAATTGGGTTGCTCAGACAGGTATTTAACTTGCATGTAAATAGTTAGTGTTAGTTAATTAAATGTCAATGGGTACTTCTAGATAAATTATTGATATTTCTCTGTAGTTAACTCAGAAACATGTTGCAAGAATTTTGAAAGAGTTTTATTTAGACATTATGTCAATGGGATCTATTCAACACAAATGACTATTTATTTATTTTTTATTTAATTGACAATGAATAAAAAATTACCCCTTCTATTTAATTTGAATCAAGGACTTAAATGCAATTTAATATTATCATTGTGCAACTAATGGTGTATGGTATAGTTTTTAAATTAGTAATAGTATCAGTATTTTTATTGCCTAACATTAAAATTATTCATTGTTGATTTTCAAATGCTTGTTCTATATGACAAAGAATAGGGTTCCTATTTCCCTTATGGAATTTTTCTTTTAACAAACATAATCTTAAAAACAAACACAAACAGTTTCCATTTTATAAAGAGGCAAAATGTTCATTGTCTACCTGAGTTGTCTAGACAGAAATCTTAAGAATACAAATTAATTTTAGACAATTTAATGTTGAAAACCAAATCATCTCAAACATCATTCTGTTTTCTGAATGAAATTACCCCATGTGCATTGATCTTGGAACCTTTAACTGCAATGATATTAGAAAATCAATTCATACTTGTATTAAAAGTTGAATTTGCTAAGAAGGTTAAGATGTGACATTCACTGGTCTAGTACAATTGTAAAACAATTCTTGTTATGAATTTTCTTTTTTTTTCTTTCAGATTTTATTTTATTTTATTTTATTTACTTTACAATATTGCATTGGTTTTGCCATACATCAACATGAATCTGCCACGGGTTTACACATGTTCCCAATCCTGAACATCCCTCCCACTTCCCTCTCCATACCATCTCTCTGAGTCATCCCAGTTCACCAGCCCCAAGCATCCTGTATTGTGCATTGAACCTAGATTGGCAATTCATTTCTTATATGATATTATACATGTTTCAATGCCATTCCCCAAATCATCCCCCTCTTGCCCTCTCCCACAGAGTCCAAAAAAAATGTTCTAGTCATCTGTTTCTCTTTTGCTGTCTTGCATACAGGGTTATCATTACCATCTTTCTAAATTCCATATATATATATATATATATATATATATATACATACATATGCATTATATACCTTACCAGTGTTTTTCTTTCTGGCTTACTTCACTCTGTATAATCAGCTCCAGTTTCATCCATCTCATTAGAACTGATTCAAATGTATTCTTTTTAATGGCTGAGTAATACTCCATTGTGAATATGTACGACAGCTTTCTTATCCATTCATCTGCTGATGGACATGTAGGTTGCTTCCATGTCCTGGCTATTATAAACAGCGCTGCAATGAACATTGGGGTACACGTGTCTCTTTCAATTCTGGTTTCATAGTATTTTTATCTTCTTCTGTTAGACAAATTTCATTTTTCTCCTTTAGATCTTATTTAATTGGTGATCAGTGTTTATAATTTGATAGAATGAGTGAAATCTCCTTTTTCTTCTCCAAACTTCAGTACTTCTGAATATTTCTTTGGGGACGAAGCTTTCAGATACCTAATTTTTGCCAAGTATCACAAAGTCACTGATTAAGCCTTTCAACAAATATTCATTAGGATTAAGGTCAAGGCATCTATTGAAAACACAAATTGAAATTTTCAAATGGCTACATTTGTAAATATTGGGCAAAATAATATAAAGAAAATAGTTCATAGTTAGTTCAGTCACTCAGTTGTGTCTGACTCTTTGTGACCCCATGAATCGCAGCACACCAGGCCTTGCTGTCTATCACCAAGTCCCTGAGTCTACCCAAACCCATGTCCACTGAGTCGGTGATGCCATCCAGCCATCTCATCCTTGGTTGTCCCCTTCTCCTCCTGCCCTAATCCTTCCCAGCACTGTTAAAATCCTGTCCATTGAACAAAAAATTTTTAAAAATTAAAAATCCTTGTACTCTCTATTGAATTTTTCTGTCCCTGCTTTGTATATGTATGTAGGTAGGCAGATATGGTATGCATGTATGTGTTTCTTAATAGAAACATTTCACTAAGTCAAGATTGTTTATAACCTCAGAAATACAAATTCCAAAATTTTGTTACTTCCATTTTGTGACACAATAGAATCCCCACTTGTTCTAGATCTGGAAGAAGCAAATAGAGTTGCTAGTAAAAATTTTATATTGAAATTTTTCTTGGGATATTTTAATCTTTATCCGGTATTTATTGATTGTATCAGATATGAAACTTTCTACTAAATATACTACAATTAACAGAAGAGGCTTCCCTAGTGGCTCAAATGGTAAAGAATCTGCCTGCAATGCAGGAGACCTGGGTTCGATCTCTGGTTTGGGAAGATCCACTGGAGAAGAAAATGCCAACCCACTCCAGTGTTCTTGGCTGGAGAATTTCATGGACAGAAGAACCTGGCAAGCTACAATCCATGGGGTTGCAAAGAGTTGGACATGCCTGAGCAACTTTCATTTTCACTTTCTTTCAAGTAATAGAAAATGATAAAAAAAGAATAGCCAGTATCCTAAGGGATTTCTGAGACTTCTGTACATGGATTTATGTGTATGAGTATACGTAATAGTATGAACAAATATGTGAAAATATTTGTTAGTGTTTTTGAGTTTGTATGTATGAGTGTGTGTATGTTTCTCATTTGTGTGTGTGTGTGTGTGTGTGTGTGTGTTGGAGGATGTTCATTATGAGTGACTCTGAACTAGTCACTTTCCTAGTGGGATGAGCCATTTCTTACATGCAAATTGATCTTTATATGGAAGACAGTATGATACCACTGTTTTTGTTTTCTTCATGTTTATTTGGGATTTTTTTTTTTTTTTTTGGGCTCATAGCAGGTTGTTTTTCATTCTGTCATAAATATAATTGGATTATTTCTCTAAAAGCCTGGCTATTCTTTCTCACTTGCAGCCTCATCAACTGCTAAAGAAAAATTAAATTTGTTTTAAGCCTACAAAAGCTGGGTTGTTGGTAAATTGTTGATAATAGTTTATGGAAAGAAAACAGAATATAGCACCAAGGAGCAATATCCTCAGATCTTTCTACAGGCAATAAATGACTAATGTGGACATGGAAACTATGCTGAAAGACATTATTAAAAATATGACTTTCCTTGAACCAAAATTTCTGAATGCTTTTGAACAGTTATGTGGAAAGTCTATTTTCATAAATATTTCCAGAATAGTAGAGGCAACCTTTTGAAATCCCCTTTCATTACGCCTAGGAAGTCACTCCTATTTGTAAACTATTTTAAATTCTCAGGAGAAATTTAGGAAGATAGATAATCCAAGAATATATTTCTTGATATCACAAAAGTTCAAGAGATGAGAAGTTACCAAAACTCAACTGGTTGTGAAATCATAGAAAATATAGTTCTATTTTATTACTGAGTTTCTAAGACTTTGCTTTATAAGAAGAAACTATCATTTGAAAAGATATTCACTGGGGTCATAGATAAACTTTACTCCTTTGAAATATTTTCCTTTCCTAGTGTTCTTTTTTTCCCCCCCAAATAACAGGACTGAAAGCAAATATTTTCAGAATGTTCCAAGAGTGAATAAATTTAGAGGAATAAGCAAAACCAGTTATTTAGAATCAAACAACCAAAGCAGTTAACTTACCTAATTTTAAATTACTTGAGAAGTATGTGTGTAATAACAGCAACATGATGAAGTGAAAAGCTACCTTTGTCTCTCCTGTTAAATCACAACCAGTAGAATATGCATAATATAAAATATGTACCTCTACCTAACACACAAGGATGCTGGAAAATTCCACACATCTGTGCAGCTAAAGGTGAGTGGATGGATAACATAGAGGAAGCAGAACTGAGGAAACAGCAGATGTGGTGCTACCCATTTCAGCTCCCTGCTGTAGCATCTGACCACATGGATCCAGAAAAGCTGGTTGTAGCAGGAGAGGATGTGTGCATGACTTGTCTCCTGGCCACAACAGCACCTGCAGCCACAGATAACTGACCAGCAGTGGAAATGGGGCCTGAGGTTCTTCTTCCAGATGCCAAGACAACCATGACTCTAAGCCCAAACCCACCATCCTCAATGACAGAGCCCACCAACTGTACAACAATGGACATGGTTGAGATGCCCAAACAACCCTGGCTCCCTCCCTCCTTCCATGAGCAGCAGAGCATATGATAGGGACTCCCAGACTCAAGAGAATATCCCACCACCCTAGTACACCAGGCAGCAATGTCAGCAACACTGACAGAAGCAAGACACCAATGACTCCAGAGGCACAGGAAGCTATAATAAGGGCACAGTGCTACATCTCTGATTGAGGAGGTAGAGGCTAGAAAATGTAGTCTTGCAGATATAATGAGAGGCAGCTCAAGTAAGAGAAACCAAATACTTGTGGTATATCACCACCTGCTAGTAAACTAAAGTCTCTAATTTCTAACATGTTGAATCTTAGAATCAAGCAGAAAGGTGTTTGCGTCTTCAGATGTACTGGCAAAGGAAAAATTCATCAAGACCATGAAGAACTGCAGTAACACTGTACCACAAAAGTATGATAGTTCTCCAGAAACCGAAATTAAATACCATGAAATATTGCAATTTACCTGATAGAGTGTTCAAAATAGCTGTCATGAAGAAAGTTAGTGAGCTACAAAAAAGATTAAAAAGGCAAAATTTTGTTCAAGAATAAAAATTAATGAACATAAGGAATACTTTACCAAAGAGATTGAAACTCTAAAAAGAACCAGGCAGAAATTTTGTAGCTGAATAAATCAATAAACAAGATGAAAGATGCATTAAAAAGCACTGGAAATAGAGAAGACCATACAGAAACAAAACTTAATAGCTTAAAGGTAGATATCTAGAAGTAATATGAGTCTATGTGGAAGGAAAAATAAGACATAAAGAAATGAGAAAATTCTCTTAAGAGATATCAGATGCTTTTAGGAAGGGCAACATTGTTACCCCACTCCAGTACTCTTGCCTGGAAAATCCCACGGACAGAGGAGCCTGGTAGGCTGCGGTCCATGGGGTCACGACGAGTCGGACATGACTGAGCAACTTCCCTTTCACTTTTCACTTTCATGCATTGGAGAAGGAAGTGACAACCCACTCCAGTGTTCTTGCCTGGAGAATCCCAGGGACGGGGGAGCCTGGTGGGCTGCCGTCTATGGGGTCACACAGATCAGACACGACTGAAGTGACTTAGCATCAGCAACATTAGGGTAATAGGTATCCCAGAAGGAGAAGGGAGGATGAAGAGAGCAGAGTGTTAATTTAAAGAAATAATAGATGAGAACTTCCAAAATCTGGAAAATTATAAAGAAGGTATATAAAGCCTATGAGTCAAGGACGACTTCTAACTGCCTAAATGAAAAAAAAAAAAAAAAGAGAGAGAGAGAGAGAGAGAGAGAGAGAGAGAAGAGGAAGAAGAAGTTCTCAGGGCACATTATATTAAAATAAGACAAAGGTCAGTGTAAGAGAAATAATTTTAAATGTAACCAGAGTGGTAACTTACAAAAGAATTCCCATTAGGCTATCAGCAGAATTCTCAGCAGAAAATCTATATATCAAGAGGGAGTGGAATGATATTCTCAAAATACTGAAAGATTAAAACTTTGACCCAAGTATATCAAAATTATTGCTCAGATATGAAGGAGAAATAACATTTTCCCAAAGAAAAGTGAAGAAATTCATCAACAGTACATCTTCTACCAAAAACAAAAATACATAAAACTATACATAGGGTTATAATAAATAGACAAAAGCAGAAAACTTCAACTCTTTATCACAATAGATTTTAAAATACTTTATTATAGAATGCAGTTTAAAGGGAAGAAAAAGTAGAAATAACAACTATAGCTACTTCAATTTGATCACAGATTCACATATAAACAGACAATTTGAGACAACAAAAACATAAAAGGGAAAGAGGAAAAGGATGAAACTCGAGTAGGTAAATGAAGATTAGATGCTATCAGCAGAATAAAGACTATTTTATCTCTGAGATGTTTTATACAAACATAGTCACCAGAAAACATAAATCTAGAGACACAGAACATAAAAAAATGAAACTGAGGAAATTATTATAGAAAACCACCAAACCAGCATTTCAAATAGAAACACAAGGGAAAAAAATGTAGAATGCAACCAGAAAAAAATAAAATAAAATAAAATAAAATAAAATAAAATGTCAGTGCTAAGTCCTCATAATAATCACTCTAAATGTAAACAGATTACATTCATCTATCAGAGAAGTGGCTGAGTGAATTATAAAACAAAAACTAACTAGATGCTTCTTCCAGGAAACTCAACTCTGCTCCAAAGATGAACAAAGGCTAAATGTAAAGTGATGAAAGATGTGTGTCCAAGCAAATGATAGCCAAAAGAAGGTAGCCAAGCAAGTGTAACTTACTCATAGCAGACTAAATAGACTTCAAGTCAAAAAAAGTATGAATCAAAAATGAACTATATATGAAGTTAGTTTTCAAGAAAAATAGTGGTTATTAATATATATATGTATACATATATATATATATCTGTATACACCGTTATCATAAGAACACCAAATGCATAAAATAATCATTAACAAATCTAAAGGGATAAATTGGCAGCAGCACAATAATAGTAGAGTATTTTAATGCCTCACTTACAATGATGGATATATCATACCGAAAGAATGTCAACAAGGAAACAATGACCTTAAATGAAACATTAGACTAGGTGGATTTGATAGATTTTGATAGAACATTTCATCCAAATGCAGAAGAATACATATTAGTTTCAAATGCACATGAAAACTTGCTCAAGAATAAACCATATTTTAAGACATAAAACAAGTATCAATAAATTTGAAAAAAATTGAAATTATACCAAGCATTTTTTCCCTCTGATCACAGTTGTATGAAACTAGAAATCAACTACTAGAATAAATCTTCAAAAATGTGGAAACAAAACATACTACAGCAGTTGTATCAGAAGAGAAATTTTAAAATTACTTGAAGACAATGAAAATGAAAATATGAAATGATAAAATCTATGGGATGAAGCAAAAGCAGTGTTAGGAAGTTTATAGCAATACAAACTATGGCAAGAAAAAACAAAAGTTGCAAATAAACAGGTAACCTTACACCTAAAGGAACAAGAAAAGAAAAAATGAACAAAAAGAACAAAGCCAGTATAAGAAAGGAAGTGATAAATACTAGAACAGAAATTCATGAAATAGAGACTAAAA
Source organism: Aepyceros melampus (assembly GCA_006408695.1). Lineage (NCBI taxonomy): Eukaryota > Metazoa > Chordata > Mammalia > Artiodactyla > Bovidae > Aepyceros > Aepyceros melampus. The sequence continues at coordinate 587,045 of SJXQ01011305.1, forward strand.
AGCAATCAAAAAGATCAATTAAAATAAGAACTGGTTCTTCGAAAACATAAAGTTGACAGACCTTTAGCAAGATTCACTAAGGAAAAAGAGAGAGGGCTCTAATGTATAAAATCAGAAGTGAAAGAGAAGAAATTACAATGAATACCACAGAAATACAAATATATAGAAGAAAATGTTGTGAACAGCTATCTGTCAACAATTGGACAGCCTAGAAGAAAGGGGCACATTCTTAGAATCACACAAACTTTCAAGGCTAAGTCAGGAAGAAATATGAAATCTGAATGTAGATTGAAACAGTTATCTAAATCCCCAAATAAACAAAAGTACAGGACCAAACAGTTTCACAAGTGAATTCTTCCAATCCCTTAAAGAAGATTTATTTATTATTATTATTATTATTATTATTATTATTATTATTTTTGGAAAACTGTCATATACTTTTATGAGGATTTTTTTTAATTTATTTTTTTAATTAATTTTTATTTTTTAGTTTGTTTTGCTTTACAATACTGTATTCGTTTTGCTATACATTGACATGAATCAGCCATGAGTGTACATGAACTCCCAATCCCGACCTCCACCTCCTCCCTCCCGCCCCACACCTTCTTTCTGGATTATCCCCGTGCATCAGTCCCAAGCATCCTGCATCCTGTATCGAACCTAGACCGGCGATTCGTTTCACTTATGATATCATACATGTTACACTGCCACTCTGCCAAATCATCCCACCCTCTCCCTCTCCCACAGAGTCCAAAAGGCTGTTCTATACATCTGTGTCTCTTTTGCTGTCTCCGTACAGGTTTATCATTACCATCTTTCTTAATTCCATATATATGTGTAAGTATACTGTATTGGTGTTTTTCTTTCTGGGTTACTTCACTCTGTATAATCGGCTCCAGCTTCATCCACCTCATTAGAACTGACTGAAATGTATTCTTTTTAATGGCTGAGTAATACTCCATTGTGTATATGTACCAAGGCTTGCTTATCCATTCATCTGCTGATGGACATCTAGGTTGCTTCCATGTCCTGGCTATTATAAACAGTGCTGCGATGAACATTGAGGTACACGTGTCTCTTTCAATTCTGGTTTCCTCGGTGTGTATGCCCAGCAGTGGGATCGCTGGATCATAAGGCAGTTCTATTTGCAATTTTTTAAGGAATCTCCACACTGTTCTCCATAGTGGCTGTACTAGTTTGCATTCCCACCAACAGTGTAAGAGGGTTCCCTTTTCTCCACACCCTCTCCTTTTCAAACTATTCCAAAAAAATTGAAAAATTCCTAACTCATTTTGTGAAGTTAAAAAGTCTGGTTTTGACCCCAGAACCAGACAAAGACAATACACAAAAGAGAAAATAACAGGTCAATATCTCTGATGTAAAATTCTCAACAAAATATTAGCAAACCAAATACAACCATAAATTAAAGTATCATATACTATGATCAAGTAGAATTTATTCCAGGAATGCAAGTATGCTTTAGATCAACAAGTCAATCAATGTGATAGACCACTTTAACAAAAAATGAAGGATAAAAACCATATAATCATCAATAAATGCAGGGAAAGTTAACAAGTTTCAACTCTAATATTCATTTATAATAAAAATTCTCAATAAACTGGATATACAAGGAATATATCTTAATGGAATAAAGCTTTATGACTGGCCCACAGCTAACATCAAAGTCAATGGTGAAAACCTGCAATCCATCAATAATGCATAGTCCCACCACTCTTATTCAACATTGTGTTGGAAGTCTCAGAGCAATTAAGTCAGAAAAAGAAATAAAAGACATCCAAATTGGAAACAAAGTAAAACTACCATTTACAAATGACATGATACTGCATATAGAAAACATTGAAGACTCCACCAAAAACTGTTAGAACTAGTAAATGTATACTGAAAAGTTGCAGGATACAAAATCAATATAGAAAAAAAATGCTGCATTTCTTTATATTAACAATGAGCTAACAGAGAAATTAAGAAAACAGTCCCAGTTACAATGTCAATAAAAATAATAAAATGCCTAGGAATAAATTTAATCAAGGAGATGAAAGATCAGTACACTAAAATTATCGTAATGCTTTGTAAGAAATTGAAGAATAAATAAATAAATGGAAAGAAACTCCATATTTATGGTTTATAAGATTTAACAATGTCAAAATGACCATTTGCCTAAAACAATTTACTGAGTTAATGCAATACCTAAAATACTCTAAGGACAATTTTACAGTAGCAAAAAATTCTAAAGTTTATATGGAAACACAAAAGACCACAAATAGCTAAAGCTATATTAAGAAAAAAGAACAAATCTAGAGGTATCACACTCCTTGACTTCATACTATATTACAAAGACATGGTAATGAAAAAATCAAGACATTGGCAGGGAAATGAATAAATATATCAATGAAATAATATAATACCCATAAATAGACCCACATGTGCATGGACAATTAAGATATGACAAAGGAACAAAGGCCATATATTGAAGAAAGTCTTTTGGGTACAAAGTTGGGAAAATCAGCTAAAAATTAAAACTTGACCACTGTCTCACATTATATTAAATAATCAACTCAAAATGGATTATGGAGTTGAATGTAAGATCTGAAACTATAAAACTCGCAGAAGAAAACTAGTTAATATGCTCTTTGACGTTGGCCTTAGCAATATCTTTTTGTTAAAAACTATGTTGAATAGTAGTGGTGAAAGTGGGCACCCTTGTCTTTTTCCTGACTTTAGGGGAAATGCTTTCAATTTTTTACCATTTGGCATGTGCATTTATTATCTACTCTAATATGAAATAATGTTCACCTACAGAAAAAGTTTTATTTCTCACCCATAAATGTTAAGGAAATGAGAGTCCTATTTACTACATTAGTATAACAATATTGAGTCTAAGTGATGAAAGCTGTATATTCATCTTTGACACAGCAACACAGATAATAGTTTTATATTACTTTGTGTTCATATTCTGGCTCTTAAAATTATAATCTTGAACAAGACTGTCTTCATTTTTCACACTACCCTCCTCCCATGCACAAGACAGTTGCCTGGTTCACTGCTTTGCAAATAGCAGGGACACAGTAAATATTTATTTGATTGATAAATATATTGACCTAATGAATATGTGACCATCATTACAAACCCTTTGAAGATTTGACTCAAATCACTCTGGAAGTTTAATCATATATCAAGCGCTGTGTTTTGCAGACAGCAGAGAACATTGATTAATCCAGCAAGTCATGTGAGTGGGGAACAAATAAGATCTTTTACTGACTTATCACAATATGATAAAAGTTGTTCAGCTGATCAGTCGTGTCTGACTCTTTGTGATCCCATGGACTATAGCATGCCAGGCTTCCCTGTCCTTCATTATCTCCCAGACTGCTCAAACTCATGTCCATTGAGTCAGTGATGCCATCCAACCATCTCATCCTCTGTCATTCCCTTCTCCTCCTGCCCTTTCTGAGCATCAGGGTCTTTTCCAAGGAGTCAGCTCTTCACATCAGATGGCCAAAATATTGGCACTTCAGCATCAGTCCTTCCAATGTGTATTCAGGGTTGATTTCCTTTAGGATTAACTGGTTTGATCTTGCTATCCAAGGGACTCTCAAAAGTCTTAGTTCAGTTCAAAAGCATTAATTCTTGAGTGTTCAACCTTCTTTATGGTACAACTTTCATCTCTGTACATGGCTACTGGGAAATCATAGCTTTGACTGTACAGACCTTTGCAGCAAAGTGATGTTTCTGCTTTTATATACACTGTCTAGATTTGTCATTGCTTTTCTTTCAAGGAGCAAGCGTCTTTTAATTTCATGGCTGCAGTCACCATCCATAGTCATTTTGGAGCCCAAGAAAATAAAATCTGTCACTGTTTCCACTTTCCCCCATCTATTTGCCATGAAGTGATGGGACCAGGTGCCATGATCTTCATTTTTTGAATGTTTAGTTTTAAGCTAGCCTTTTAACTCTTCTCTTTCACCTTCATCAAGACACTCTTTAGTTCCTCTTCACTTTCTACCATAAGAGTGGTGTCATCCGCATATCTGAGGTTATTGATATTTCTCCTGGAAATCTTGATTCCAGCTTGTGCTTCATCTAGCCCAGCATTTCACATGATGTACTATGCATAGAAGTTAAATAAGCAGGGTGACAGTATACAGCCTTGACCTACCCCTCCCCTAATTTGGAACCAGTCCGTTGTTTCATGTCTGATTCTAACTGTTGCTTCTTGACCTGCATACAGGTTTCTCAGGAGGCAGGTAAGGTGGCCTGGTACTCCCATCTCTTTAAGAATCTTCCACAGTGTGTTGTGATCCACATAAAGGCTTTAGCGTAGTCATCAAGCAGAAGTAGATGGAATATTACTCAGCCATAAAATGGAATGAAATTGTGCCATTTGTAAAGATGTGGATGGACCTAGAAACTGTCACAATGAAGTAAGAGAAAAACAAATATCATATATTAATGCATATATGTGCAATCTAGATAAGCCGTACACATGAACCAATTTGCAAAGCAGAAATAGAGACATAGACATAGAGGGAAAATATACCAACCCAAGGTGAGGAAAGGTGGAGGTGAGATGAACTGGGAGATTGGGATTGACATGTATACACTACTATGTATAAAATAGATATCTAATGAGAACGTACTGTGTAGCACAGGGAACTCTACTAAATGCTCTGTGGTGATCAAATGGGAAGAAAATCCGAGAAAGAGGGAGATTCACTTTGCTGCACAGCAGAAAGCATAACTTTGTAAAGCAACTATACTCTGATAAAAAAATATATATGTTTTAATTTTAACAAAATGAAAACAACCCATCTAATAGCAAATATTAATTTGTGGATCAGGACTGTTAGGGTTACAAATATCACTGCTTCTCTCAGCGATTATGGACATTGAAGAGTTGAGGCTTTTTATCATTCCAGTTAGGCAACAGGTTGACCAGATTTAGAGGCCTTGGGGTCAGACAGACCTGGATTCAAATTCCACTGAATGAGCTAGGGCAAGTTTTTCATAAACTTCCCTGAGTCTTAGTTTATTCATCTATAAAATGTACAGTGATACTAACTTTCTAGGGTTGTTGTAAAGACTGGCTGGAGTAAAGCCTGCAGCACCCTACATGTGGTTCAGAGGGGTATCCTCAGTGAGACCTGTTACTATTTTCTCATGATCATTTTTGGAGCTGTGTTAGTCTGCTGGGGCTGCCCATAATAAAATACCACACACTGGGTGGTTTTGACAGCAGAAATTTGTTTTCACATAGTTTTGGAAGCTAGAAGTCCAGGATCAAGGTGTTGGCAAGTCTGGTGTCTTCTGAGGCCTCTCTCCTTGGCTTGCAGACAGCCGCCCTCCACTGTGTCCTCACACGGCCCTTCCTCTGAACCTGCGCCTCCCTGGTGTCTCTTCCTCTCCTGAGGAGAACATAAGTCTTATTGGATTAGGGCCCCACCCTCATGACCTCATTTAGCCTTACCTCTTCGAAGAATCTATCCCCCAGTATAGTCAGAATGAGAGTTTAAGGGTTTCAACATAGGAAATGGAGGTGGGGGGCAGGGTGCGGGGGGACACATTTCAACCCATAACAGATGGTAAGGAACTTTCCACAAAATATTTCCAACTTTGATATTTGTTTTGTTTTATTTTTTAAATATTGTCTATTTAGTAAATAATTCACAGAGACAAAAGTGTTTTTTGTTTTGTTTTGTTTCTAGTAGATAGGCACTGAGAAGGGCATAGACCAAGTATATTCAGTAGCTGATGCTCCTTTTACAAAAGAGAAGGGAAGCCAAAGGAAGAGGGAAACATTACATGGAGAGAACCAGAAAGAAGACACAGAAATAAATCTATGAGGTGGGCTTCTTACTGAGTGGTAGAGCTCTACCCAAGGATGCATTTGAAGAGAACAGCAACAGGAAACGAGGAAATAGAAGTGTCTCCCACTGGAGAGAATGGAGAGAAAGAGGGGTGAGAGAGATTGAGAGACAGTTCTCTCTTTTTTGGAGGGGGACGGCTGCCACACCACAGGATATGTGAGATCTTTCCCCACCAGGGATCAAACCTATGCCACCTGCACTGGAAGTGCCGAGTCTTAACCACTGGACCACCAGGGAAGTCCAAGAAACTGTATTTCTGATGGTGAATGTGTGTGTGAGAGAGAGAAATTGTATTTCCAGTGGCAAATGTTTGTCTAGTCAAGAGATACACAGTCAGTTTCTTGGCCAGTTGGGTCTGATGTCCCCTCCTTCCCAGCCAGGGAATTAGGCACGTGCAGAGCACAGCAACTTCTAACTAGACCCTGAACAACTCGGGGGAGACTATTTTAAAAACTTTTTTTTTTTTACCAGTAGTTACTATTTTGTATTCAAAGTGAAACCATAGGCGTCTTCAAACTGTAAACAGTAATTTTATAAAGAAGCAGCTTACAGGCTTAGGGGCAGATACATGCTGAAATTCGCTCAGTGAGGTGCAGCCATGGACACTTGGGCCTTCCTACCTGCTTAGTCACTTTTCCTGCCCGTATCCAGGAAGGTTTTGGCGAGGGGGTTCCAGATTGTATTATTTTTTCCAGGCATTGTTCCAGAAGATTATATTGTACTAATGCAAAAGAAAAAAAAAAAAAAAAGAAAAGAAAAGGCTTCACTTGCATCTGAGTTCAGAGCTTTTTTTTTTCTTGGTTTGATCTTACTGTTCATAGAGAACTTTGAGTTCTCTGAGATTTCTAGCACACCCATCTGGCAGACGCACTTAGTATTTTGGGGTAGGCCTCTGCAAAGTGTGTATTAGAATTGACTGGCGTGTCCTTGACTCACACAGCCTTCCTACACTTGGGAACGGTCTCACCATCTCCAGACTTAGAAAATTGTGGGTTTCATCCAGTTCTTTAACTGGAGCTGTAAGAGTGGATCTATGCATCTTCTAAACCTAGGAAACTACATCTGTATTCTTAGCCTGTCATGTTAACAGATTCCGGTAGTAATTCAAAAGGCAAAGAAAATAAAAATGTGTCCGGTACTTTGCTAAGCACAAGTATGCATATCAGTTCATGTTAAGCTTCCCAGAGGCATGAACAACGAGAGCAGGCAAACAGAGATTATGAGCTCCACCCAAGGCCATCCGCTAGTAAGTTTTCAGCTGGAATGTCCTTGGGTCCAGGACACCTTCTCCAATATGCTTGAAGCCCCTTCTGAGCCTTCACCTTTAAGAACTCAATGACATCCATCTACTTTGGTATGATGTCCATATTTTATCCTCTCACTACTTATATGACTGTTTCTCTCCCTGAATCATAAGTACTCATGTTGGATTTTTATTGGGAAAAATTTTTATCATCAGTATATATAGTTTCTTACTTATTTTCTTTCCTTTTGCAAAATATTGTGCAAGTTTTGCTTTCAAGGAATCTGCGGAGGGACTTCCCTGGTGGTCCAGTGGTTAAGAATCCGCCTTCCAATGCAGGGAACCTGGGTTCATTTCCTAGTCAGGGAACTAAGATCCCATATGAGTGGGGCAACTAAGGCTGGGTGCTGTAGCTACTGAGCCCACATGCTCTGGAATCCATGCTCCACAGCTCGAGAAGCCACCTTGAGCCACAACAAAAGATTCACATGCCACAGCTAAGACCCAACACAGCCAAATAAAAAAAATACATAAATATATAAAAAAAGAAAAAAATCTGCCTGGTATGAGATTGTGTCTGAGGTGTAAATGGCCAAGTCAAGATACATGGTAAGGAGAAAATGATGTAATTATGAGTTCTGTAGGACCTCCAATATGATTTATTGAGTAGAATGTTTTTTAATAGAGACTATTGCTTAAATTGGGCTTCTCAGGTGGCACAGTGATAAAGAATTCACCTGCCTATTAGGGAGACACAGGAGCTGTAGGTTTGATCCCTGGGTTGGGAAAATCCCCTGAAGAAGGAGACGGCAACCCACTTCAGTGTTCCCATGGACAGAGGAACCTGGCTGGAGGCAGTCCAGAAGTTTGCAGAATTGGACATGACTGAGCACGCAGGCAATGCAACAAATTGCTTCAAGTTACATTTCTCGATCTCAAGAACCTAGAGAAGAAGCAAATCTAATAGCTACCACCTCTGCAGTGGACTTTTAAGTCAAAATAATAGCTTCTAGTCAGTCATCTCTAGAATTCTGATTCTAAGATTTCAGCCAGAGAATTAGGATGATACTAAAACAGATCTAAGCATTCTTTTTTTTTTCAATTATCATTCTTAGTATGGTGCTATCCCTCATTCCTGTGCCATTTTATAAAGTAAAAATAATAATATTATTATTTTTAAAGTAATGCACTTATCATAATAGTCCATCTAGATTTTATTTTGGAGTGTATTTGGAGGTAGGAGTTTAAACTTTTTTTTTAGGTGGATGCCCTATCATATGAACATGCATGTGGACTCAGTTGCTGAGTCATGTCTGACACTTTGTGACGCTATGGACTGTTGCCCTCTGTCCATGGGATTCTCCAGGCCAGAATACTGGAGTGTGTTGCCATGCCCACCTCCATGTGATCTTCCCAACTTAGCAATAGAACCTGTGTCCCCTGTTTCCTGCCTTGGCAGGTAGATTCTTTACCATTGAGCCAACTGTGAAGCCCTAAAATATCAACACTATTAACTAAATCAGCCTTTTCTTCCCAAGTTGAAATAATACCTTCACCATATATTAGTTTCCCATTTACGTCTGATGGTACTTCTGAACTTTATCCTATCAGTAAATTTATTTATTACATAGAAATACTATACTATTTATTTATAATTGCCTTATATTATACTCTGGCAATTATAAATAATATTGGGCTTCCCTGGTGACTCAGACAATAAAGAATCTGCCTGCAATGCTGGAGACCTGGGTTCAATCCCTGGGTCAGGAAGATCCCCTGAAGGAGGAAATGGCAACCCACTCTAGTGTTTTTGCCTGGAGAATTCCACGGACAGAGGAGCCTGGCAGGCTACATTCCATGGGATCACAAAGAGTTGGACATGACCGAGTGACTAACACACACACATACACACACATAAATAAATATTACATTCTAATAGGCTTCCTGGGAAAAGGCAATGGCAACCCACTCCAGTACTCTTGCCTGGAAAATCCCATGGACGGAGGAGCCTGGTGGGCTGCAGTCCATTGGGTTGCTAAGATTCGGACACGACTGAGTGACTTCACTTTCACTTTTCACTTTCAGGCATTGGAGAAGGAAATGGCAACCCACTCCAGTGTTCTTGCCTGGAGAATCCCAGGGATGGGTGAGCCTGGTGGGCTGCCGTCTATGGGGTCACACAGAGTTGGACATGACTGAAGTGACTTAGCAGTAACAGGCTTCCCAGGTGACTCAGTGGTAAAGAATCTTCCCACAATGCAGGAGACCCAGGATCTATCCCTGGAGAAGGAAATGGCAACCCACTCCAGTATTCTTGTCTGGAGCATCCCATGAAGAGAGGAGACTGACGGGCTACAGTCCATGGGTCCTAGAGAGTTGGACACAACTTAGCCTCTGAGCAGACACACGTACATTCTCACATATTTCGAGATATTATTCTTTTTTTCTCAAGATTTTCTTGGCAATTTTTTCACACATTTACTTTACAATATGAATTTTACAAAATTTTGTCCCCTTACCCAGATAGGAAAGTGAATTTCTGATTTGTATTGCATTGGGTTTATATATTTATTTGGAAAGGGTGTGTTTCTTTTTTAATGATATTGAAATTTTTTATCTTAGAATATGAAATGTCTTTCAATTTGTTCAGATGATGGTATTAGGACCATCAATAAAATTGAATAACATTTTTTCATTAGGTTCTATAACTTTATGCTGGTTATTTTAGGTCTTTTCCTGTTGTAAATTATTGTACGTGGGGTGCATTTTTTCCATATCCATTTCTAACTAGCTTATATTATAAATGTTATATCAATTATTTATTTGAAATAAATATGTATATTTCTTATGAATTCTAGTAGGTTAGTAGCTATCGTATCTATTAAAATAACTTCTCTTCCTTCCAGTTATTTTCTTACTTTATTGTACCCCAGTGGCTCATGGTAAAGAATCCACCTACAGTGCAGGAGACACAGGAGATGTGGTTTGATCCCTGGTCCAGGAAGATCCTTTGGAGGAGGAAATGGCAACCCACTCCAGTGTTCTTACCTGGAGAATTCCTTGGACATTGAGCCTAGCAGGCTAGAGTCCACAGGGTCTGAAAGAGTCGGACACAACTGAAGCGACTGAGAACAGCACAGCTAGAAAACCAAAAGTACTGTTTTTTTTGTGTGTGTGTGTTTTTTCTGCGCTAGGTCTTCCTGGCTGTGCTGGGGTTTCGTTGCTTTGTGTGGGCTTTCTCTAGTTAAGGTGAGCGGGGGCTACTCTTTGTTTTGGTGTGTGCGCTTCTCATTCCTGTGGCTTCTCTTGTTATGGAGTACAGGCTCTAGGCTCTCAGGCTTGGTAATTGATGACGGCAGCTACTCCAGGGCATGTGGAATCTTCCTGGACCAGGGATTGAGCCTGTGTCCTCTGCATTGGCAGGCAAGATTCTTATTCCCTGTGCCATCAGGAAGTCCCCCAAACCAAAAATATTGTTGAATAAAAGTGGCCTTTTCCTGATTTAAATGTCAAGACTTCAGTGGACTTCCTTGGCACAGTGGACAAGGATCCACCTACCTGTGCTGGAGACATAGGTTCAATCCCTGGTCCAGGAAGATTCCACATGGAAGGGAGCAGTTAAATCCATTCGGCACAACTACTGAAGCCTGTATGCGCTACAGCCCATGCTCCACAACAAGAGAAGCCACCACAATGAGAAGCCCGTGCTCCTCAGTGAAGAGTAGCCCCCATTGCTGCAACTCTAGAGAAAGCCCCTGTGTACCAACAAGGACCCAGTGCAGCCAATAATTAATTTTAAAAAATGTCAGGGCTTCAGTATGTTACCATTTAATATGATGTTTACCTTGACAAGGAAATGGTAACCCACTCTGGTGTACTTGCCTGGAGACTCCCATGGACAGAAGAGCCTGGCAGGCTATAGCCCATGGGGTCGCAAGAGTTGGGCATGACTTAGCAACTAAACCACAACCATGAGGTTGATCAGGTATATGGGTTTGTGTATATGTGAGTGTGTGTGTATAAGTAAATTTTATCATATTTAGGTAGTTTCATTCTATCAGTATTTTACTTAGGATTTATATTGGGAATGGCCACTGAATTTTGTCAGCAATTTGGGTCATTGATTATGCTAACACTAGGATGTTTTCTCTTTATTATGGCAATGAATTATATTGATATTAAATATCAGAATGGTAGTTTAGGAAAATGTATGAGTATCCTTCCAGTGTGGGAGGCTTTCTTACTAAGCTGTGCTGTGTTTAGTTGCTCAGTCATGTCCAACTCTTTGTGACCCCATGGACTGTAGCCCTTCAGGCTCTGATGTCCATGGGGATTCTCCAGGCAAGAATACTGGAATGGGTAGCCTTTCCCTTCTCTAGGGGATCTTCCCAACTCAGGGATCCAACCCAGGTCTCCCATATTGCAGACAGATTCTTTACTGTCTGAGCCACTAGGGAAGCCCAAGAATACTGGAGTGGGTAACCTATCCCTTCTTCAGCAGATCTTCTCGACCCAGGAATCGAACTGGGGTCTCCTGCATTGCAGGTGGATTCTTTACCAGCTAAGCTACCAGGGAAGCTCAGAAAAGCCAAAAGGGAAAAGATTTCAGGATATAAGTTTAGACAAAATTGTTGGGGCTTCCCTGGCGGTTTCAGCAGTTAAGACTTTGTGCTTCCATTGCAGGGGGCACAAGTTCAATGCTTGTTTGGGGAAAGAAGATCCTACTTGCCACGCAGCACAGTGGGGGAAAAGAAAAAATGTTACATTTCTGAAATGGTATATACAGCATAAACAATGTCAGTTGACACCCTCATCAAATAAAAAATTATAACCACGAATATAAAAAGACCTTTTATGAATTGATAAGAAAAAGATAAGCCATAAGGGAAAGTAAAAACACAATATGATCAGGCAGTTCATTAATTCAGCAATTTCATTTTTACTTCCTATTATATTACTGACACACATCTAGATCTTAAGACAATAGCAATGAGCCAAACAGACAAAGACTCCCAGCCTCATGGACCTAGTATTCTAGTGGGGAGTCACTAGTGTTACCTCACCTACTCCTTTGTGTGATTGTGTCAAAACTTTTTTCACAACCAGTCTCCTTTCGCCCAGTGCAGGTTGCTTCTAATTTTTGAATCCACCTGTCAATGCAGGAGATGTCGGTTCAATCCTTTGGTCGGGAAGATCCCCTGGAGGAGGAAATGGCAATCTACTCCAGTATTCTTGCCTGGGACATCCCATCAACAAAGGAACCTGGTGGGTTATAGTCCTTGGGGTCCCAAATTTCCCTTCCTAGCTTTTGTACCATAATTATGAGATTACCTGTTTCTACACAGCCTTGCTAACAGAGTGTGCTTTCAGTCTTTAGGATTTTGTCAGTCTGCATGGATGAGGAACAGAAAATACATAGCTTGGTATGATTTTAATGTCCTTTTCTGTTATTCTATGTGAAACTCAGCATCTTTTCATGTTTACAAGCCTTGTGAATTTTTTTCTTTCTGTGAACTTGGTTTTCCTTTTTTTTTTTTTTTTTCTCATTTAAAAACATTATTTTTTGGTCATTGTTGGTCATTTCTCTATTTCTACAAACTCTTTAGGGAGATTAACCCTTTGTTGTAATATTCATTATGAATGTTATTCCCAGTTTATCACTTTTTTTTTTGTCTTGGTTTGTCTTTTCTTTTTTAATCAGGTTTTTTTTTTTTAATAATTTTATTTATTTTTGGCTGTGCTGGGTCTTCCTTGCTGCGCAGGCTTTTCTCTAGTGCAGCTAGTGGCAGCTACTCTGTAGTTGCTGCTCAGTAGTTGTGGTGCCCGGGCTCTCGAGCAAAGGCTCAGTGGTTGTGGCTCACAGGCTTAGTTGCTTCTCAGCATGTGGGATCTTCCTGGACCAGGGATTGAACCCACGTCTCTTTCATTGGGAGGCGGATTTCTCACCACTGAGCCACCAGGGAAACCTTAAATCAGGTTTCTTGCTATTCTTTTAGTAAAATAAAATTTATCCTTTTTGGATTGCATACATTTGATAAATATATAACCAACACCATAATAAAGATATAAAATATTTTCACCAACCCCCAAAGTTTACCCATGTCACTTTACAGTCAATTCCCTTTCCCTCCTTCATCCCCTGGTACCACTGACCTGATTTCTGTTTTGCCTTTTTCAACATGCTCTAAATAGAATCATACAGTATATATGGTTCTTTTTAAAATCTTGCTCCTTCCTCTTAGCATAATGCTTTTGAGATTCAACCATGTTTTTGCACGTAAGAGCAGTTCTATTTATTGCTGATTAATATTTTTTTCATATTGATGTATTTATCTATTTACCAGTTGATAGATATTTTGTTTTTCCCAATTTGAAGGCGTTATGAACAAAGCTGCTTTAAACATTTCCATACAGGTCTTTGGAGACTTTGCCATACACAAGTTTTTTGTATTTATATATTCAAATGTATAAATCAATTTTCTTTTTTCAAGTGGCCACCCAATAGTTCCCAAACTCATAAATCAATCATTTAAATCTGATTTAAGAAGCATTATTTTAGAATTATTTGTAATTATTTATAATTTACTTAAAACATTTTAAATTTATTATAATTATATATTTATCACAATATTCAATTATCACAAATATTCAATTAAATTTAGAAGTTACAAAACTATTTTTCTTTAAACCCTCAAATACAACTTGCAACCTAGTAAATTCAATTATAAACCAAGTAATTTTGTGTGAAAAATTAAAAACACTCATTTTCATTGTTCTTTGATTAATGTTTAATTTGCTATACATTTAACAAGTTGTAGAAGAATTGATGCTTTTGAACTGTGGTGTTGGAGAAGACTCTTGAGAGTCCCTTGGGACTGCAAGGAGATCCAACCAGTCCATTCTGAAGGAGATCAACCCTGGGATTTCTTTGGAGGGAATGATGCTAAAACTGAAGCTCCAGTACTTTGGCCACCTCATGCGAAGAGTTGACTCATTGGAAAAGACCCTGATGCTGGGAGGGATTGGGGGCAGGAGGAGGAGGGGATGACCGAGGATGAGATGGCTGGATGGCATCACTGACTCAATGGATGTGAGTCTGAGTGAACTCCGGGAGTTTGTGATGGACAGGGAGGCCTGGCGTGCTGCGATTCATGGGGTCGCAAAGAGTCGGACACGACTAAGCGACTGAACTGAACTGAACCGAATCTTGCAGTCATGAAATTAAAAGACTCTTACTCCTTGGAAGGAAAGTCATGACCAACCTAGATAGCATATTCAAAAACAGAGACATTACTTTGCCAACAAAAGTCTGTCTAGTCAAGGCTATGGTTTTTCCAGTAGTCATGTATGGATGTGAGAGTTGACTGTGAAAAAAGCTGAGTGCCGAAGAATTGATGCTTTTGAACTGTGGTGTTGGAGAAGACTCTTGAGAGTCCCTTGGACTGCAAGGAGATCCAACCAGTCCATCCTAAAGGAGATCAGTCCTGGGTGTTCTTTGGAAGGACTGATGCTAAAGCTGAAATTCCAATACTTTGGCCACCTCATGCAAAGAGTTGACTCATTGGAAAAGACCCTGATGCTGGGAGGGATTGGGGGCAGGAGGAGAAGGGGATGACAGAGGATGAGATGGCTGGATGGCATCACCAACTGGATGGACATGAGTTTGAGAAGACTCAGGAGATGGTGATGGACAGGAAGGCCTGGCGTGCTGCCATTCATGGGGTCGCAAAGAGTCGGACATGACTGAGCGACTGAACTGAACTGACTGAATCCCTTAAACATTTAAGCGCTGTTTACAAACTTAATCAAATTAAATTAAGTCATAAAACTTATAAATGGAACACGTTAAATTCTCTTAAATTTAAATACAGTGTGCCCCCTACATATGAACCTTCCAGTTCACACGCGAGCTTTCTCTGTCTAATCGCGTAAGTTAGTTCATGTGTCTGGCATATGCACTGTGGTGTGCACTCATCCTCCACAAGCGGTTGTGTTTGTCTGCTTTAATACAGTCCTGCGTAGAGTACAGTAGTGCTGCATCTTTAAGTCCAGGGCGCCCAGAAGCAAGCATAACAGCAGTGGTGGTGATGCTGGCTGTTGTACCGTCCTAGGGTACTTCTCAAGGTATTGTACTCTAAAATTAAAATTGGTTTGTTTATTGTTTGTGTTTGTGTGTTTTCTATGCATTGTTTGTGTGAAAAGTACTATAAACCTATTACAGTACAGTATTATACATTTGATTGTGTTAGGTGGTACCCAGGCTTACTTTGTTAAACTTACAAACAAACTGGACTTAGAATGTGCTCTTGGAAGGGAATGCATTCATATGTAGGGGACTTACTATAACACTGACAAACTCGATTAAATCCTCTTAAGAATTTCAATCTATATCAAGTATGGTTTTCTCAAGCACTTCTGAAATCTAAAGAGATAGTTATAAATCTAACAAAATTAAGCCACATGTTTATAGTGAAATAAACTTAAAAATGTAGTCAAACTCTTTTAAACATTTAAACATCTTAAAATCATTATACACTTAATACATATTCCTGAGTTTAAACATTGACTAAGTTTGCTAGTGCAAACTTAATCATTTGCATTAGCCTATGTATTTAAATTAAAATGATATATATAGTATGTCAGGTTCTGGACAACATTTTAAACATCTTAAGGATACACAAAGCACAGCTTCTAGTTAAAGTCCTATTATATATCTTCCCTTCCTCTGGCAACGCTGCTAAAATAACAATTACAGGGTTTTTCTAAAGCATAAACCCACAAGACAGAGAGACAGGGAATGGCGATGAAGGCAACAATTTTGCATGCTACAAAGATGACTTACGGTAGCTGGCTTAACAGTCCTGAAAATGCTGAATTTTAAGCTAGTGGTAGAGAAGTCAAGAAGTAATCAGATTTGTACCCCAGAACCTCAAAGCAGGGGCAATTCAGAAACAAGGAGAAACAGGTACTTTGAAGAAAGTGAGAAAGGACCTGTGAACAGGAGTGATGGTTGATATCCCGTTTAAGATGTGGTTAGAACCACTTTCTTCATCCTCTACTCCCAACCCCCTTTCCTCTGCACAACCAGCAACAGCTTTCCCTCACCCCTCAGGAGAGGCCTGGAAGTTTGGTCTCTGGAGGGGCAGACTAAGGATTCAATGGACTCCGGACCCCAGGTCAGTGGGGACAGAGGAACTCAGAGCTAAAGATGGCATGGAAGTAAATCCAAATCCAAATGCTGAACTGAGAGACTCATTCTGACTTCCCAGTGGCTCATGGAAAGCTTCAGGCAGTGAGGTTTATACCCTCCAGGGAGAAAGCTGGAAGATGCTTCACCAGCCAAGAAGGATCTTATGATTTTAATAGGATCCTCCAACCAAAGAGCTTCAGCAGATCACCCAACAGTGAGATCCTCGCTGGATAATCCCTGCTCAAATGCCCAGAACCTCCACGCAGCTACCTAGCACTCTACTCCTAAATAGATGTGAATGGTGAAGAGTTATCAGGCTTTTGTGTTTGTGCTCAGTGGCTCAGTAGAGTCTGACTCTTTGTAACCCCATGGACTGTATAGCCCACCAGTGGGATTTTCCAGGCAGGAATTCTGGAGTGGGTTGCCATTTCCTTCTTGAGGGGATCTTCCTGACCCAGGGATTGAATCCAACTCTCCTGAAGCCCCAGCATTGGCTGGTGGAGCCACTGAGCCATTTGGGAAGCCTCTATCAGTATTTTGAGGAAAGCCAGAACAAGTCAACAACAAAAACATATAGGAAATGTAATTTTGGAAAAAATGACTACAATAAACAAACAAAAAAAAACTCCTCAGTAATATCTTTGGAAGGATAAGAAAGTTATTATAGCCACAAATAAGAGCATCACACAATAAAAAAGAAACATTCAGAAACTAAGAAGATATTTTAGAAAAAATATATAGTAGGAAAAATGAAAAACTCCACGGAAGAGTTGGAAGATAAAATAGAAAAAATCTCCTAGAAAAAAAGAACCAAAAGTAAGAAATAGACAATAGGAAAGGAAAACAAAATAATAAAGGAATTGGACCAGGATGTCCAGATCTGGAAATAAGAAATTCCAGAAGAAAGTACACAAGAAAGTCTTCTAGATGTGAAGTATTCTCAGGTTCTAAGCTCTCACCAGGTACCCTGAAAAATGAATGAAAAAAGATTCATAACAGCTGTCTCAAGCAAGGTCCATTGAGGAGGCAGAAATCATCCTTATTTTATCAGAGACAATTTATTATTAAGCATTGCTAAGTAACAGAAGACAGTTAACAACATAAAGAGGGTAAAAGTAGGCAAAAACTTGAACACAGATGTTTATAGAACTTTAATTTGTAATAGTTAGAAACTGAAAACAACTCAGGAAACTAAGCATCAAAGCAAAGTTTGGAAGAAAATGCAGACACTGTGGGAGAGCACAGTCTGAGAAGGGAGGGAGTGGGGGTGAATCTGAGATGTTCACAGCATTCCCAAAGCGGAAGTCAAAAGGAGGCTAGTCGAAGTGACTACAGAGCCAGCCTAAGAGCCAGCACCTTATTGCTGTGATTGCCAAGCTCTTGATGTCACAGGGATAACATTCTGAGTAAAACATTAAAGACTCAGGTGTTGAATATGGGAAAGTGTTAGGAATACCTTCATCTATTTATTCTGCTGATGTATGTGTGTGTGTGTGTATGCGTGTGCGCACGCTAAGTTGCTTCAGTTGTGTCTGACTCTTTGCAACCCCATGGACTGTAGCCCGCCAGGCTCCTCTGTCCATGGGATTCCCCAGGCAAGAATACTAAGTGGGTTGTCATGCCCTTCTCCAGAGGATCTTCCTGACCCAGGGGTTGAACCCGAGTCTCTTATGGATCCTGCATTGGCAGGCAGGTCTTTACCACTAGTGCCACCTGGGAAGACCCTTAGGTATATATGAGAGTAATATAAATTTATTATATTAAAATTAATGTAATATATATATTGTATTAATATAATTCATAAAATTAATGAAGTACAGTTGACCCTTGAACAATGTAGGGGGTGGAGCATCAACCCTCTCTGCAGTTGTAAGTTCTTTTATAACTCCCCTGTCCATCCTCTCCATTGAACATTTTATACTTGTGGATTCAATCAACCACAGGTCATGTGGTACTGCAGTAAATATTTAGTGAAAAAAATTTGCCTATGTATGAACTTGTATGGTTCAAACCATGTTGATCAAGGGTCCACTGTAATACAACTGCTGAAAATAACATAATAAAATGCATGTCTAGTAAAGAATAAAGGAGCTCTTTCAATGCAAAATAAGTGATAAAAATCAATTTGGTTTTAGTTTCCTTCACAGTGTTATTTCTTTATACATAATATATTATGGTGTGGCATTCAGTATATGGTATACTAGATCTGGTGGAATATGGTATTATTTCATGTAAAAACACATTCAAAGGAAAAGAGATTCCCAACACAGTGATGGTGCTCTGGCTTCTCCTCTCAACAATCTATTGGCTCTGTCTCTAGGTGACACTGTTGTCACCTCAGGCTGGTGACATTCAACCTCATAGTGACAAAATGGTTGCTGCTACTCCAGTGATCACATCAAAGCACAGTAGCCAGTGCCCCCAAAGAAGCTGTGTTTCTCATGAATGAAAAATGTCAGCTGCCATATATAGGATGTTGGGAACTCAGGATGGAGACAAATGGATTGCCTGCTGTCAAGCCCTTAGTGACTATAGCCACCCCCAGCAGTGTACCATGAGGGGACTCAGGATGGGAAAAAACATCATACCAACCCTAGATAGCTAGAGTGCATATCAAAGGAATGATTACAGTAAGCCTGGATTCTTGCATCTTTCCATACATAGAAAAGCACTAGTCATTAACTTGAGATGTCTGGTTTTCTTTAATTATTGGTAATTTTTAATGTTCTGACTACCTAACAAGTCCATTCTAAAGGAGATCAGCCCTGGGTGTTCTTGGAAGGAATGATGCTAAAGCTGAAATTCCAGTACTTTGGCCACCTCATGCGAAGAGTTGACTCATTGGAAAAGGCTCTGATGCTGGGAGGGATTGGGGGCAGGAGGAGAAGGGGACGACCGAGGATGAGATGGCTGGATGGCATCACGGACTCAATGGATGTGAGTCTGAGTGAACTCCGGGAGTTGGTGATGGACAGGGAGGCCTGGCATGCTGCGATTCATGGGTTTGCAAGGAGTCAGACATGACTGAGTGACTGAACTGAACTGAACTGAAGCTTATCTTTGTCACAAAACTGTATGTTCTGTCTTCTTACCTCTTCAGAGCTATCTGAGAGGTTGCTTCCCAGACTTGAAGTCCTCAGAAAGTCTGCAAATAAAACATAATTCTCCAATTTAGTGATTTTTTTTTCAGTTGACACTCCTTATAAGTGATAAAATCTATCCCAGAACTTCCTAGAGATTTCTCCTGGTGTCTCACATGCTTGCGCTCACACTGATCACTGGCAGGGGGAAAAACCTACCAAGAATGGTTTACACCAGGACTTCTCTAGTGGTCCAGCTGTAAGACTCCATGCTCCCACTGCAGGGAGCCTGGGTTCGATCCCTAGTTGGGGAACTAAGATTCTGCATGACACACAGCTTGGTCTAAAAGGAAAAATAAAGGAAAAAAATAAAAGAATCGCTTAGACCAGTCATGTCCTACCCCCTGGATCTAGAGGTGAGGCCTGTGCCCTGAGCACCAGCAATGCAGAGGAGAGAGGCCATGGGATAAATCAGGATTCCTGTAGGAAGAGCAGGTGAGCAAAAGAATGCCAGGTAGCAACTGGCAATGTCTGCCACTGGTTCCTAATCACATCCACTGTGTTGAGAAGTTAATTCTCACCCCAAAGACAACTTCATTTCTGAGTTCCTAAAGGAAGAAAGAATGCAGTCAATTCTTCTTTATTAAAGATTTCAGTTTTTCCGTTCTCATTTTAGCCTCAGACTCATCTTTCCCGCAATTCATAATGATGCTTTTATTCCCAATATAGAAAAATTCCTACATTCCAATTTCAATAGCTGAAAATCTTAAGTTTTGCTGTGTCTAGACAAATCGAGCCAGAGGAATGCATAGTTGACGTTGTAAATGTGGATCAAAGTACATCATAATTGTTTATAATTTAAATATGCATGGAAATAAAATATCTTCATAATTCATTTTTTAAAATAATGTCTTTCTACCTTTTGGAATGCCAGTACTTTGTGAGCTTTTGAGTAATATCAAAAGGTAAAATTACTCGCAGTGTGCCCTTGCAGTTCTTTGCTTCTCCATTTCTCAGTAGACTGTTCAGATAACAAAATCCTTCTTTACTAAATAGAAGATCTAATTTCATAAACTCTCCCTGACACAGTATCTCAACTCCATTCTGTAAACCCCCCTAATCATATATGATTTCCAAAACGGGAAAATTTGATCTCATGGAGTAACATTAGTCTGCAGGAGAAAGCAGAAATAGTTGTGTGCTAAATTACAATCGTATTTCCTGGGCAGATGCTTCGAAAGATTCAGAATGCCTCATTTAGTCTGTGGTATCTGGCAAGTCACCCTAATCCTTCACAGACAGATAATTATGCTGTGGGGAAAATACTTAGAGCAAAGGATGTGCAATTCTTAATGATTATTGATGATCAGAAAAGTCAAATACCAAGTCAGAATGAAATAAAGATTTTTCATTTTTTTTGTCCATGCCATGCAGCTTTTGGGATCATATTTCACCGACAAGGGATAACCCTTTCCCCCCCGCAGTAGAAGCTCAGAGTCCTAACCACTGGACAGCCAGGAAATTCCCTAAAGACCTTTGAAGAATATGATTAAGAGACCTTACTGGTCGGTTCTTCGTATTTATAACACACTCAGTTCCAAATACCCACAGACCAGAACCTTATCTTTGTTCTCATCGACTATCTAACAATATTCAATCATACGTCATTAAGTTCTGCTCTTTAATCGTATTCTTCAAAGATCTTTAGGAAATTCCCTGGCTGTCCAGTGGTTAGGACTCTGAACTTCTACTGTGGGGGAAAAGGGTTATCCCTTGTCGGTGAACTAAGATCTCAAAAGCTGCATGGCATGGACAGAAAAAAATGAAAAATCTTTATTTCATTCTGACTTGGTTTTGACTTTTCTGATCATCAATAATCATTAAGAATTTAACCTCAGATATGCAGATGACACTACCCTTATGGCAGACAGTGAAAAGGAACTAAAAAGCCTCTTGATGAAAGTGAAAGAGGAGAGTGAAAAAGTTGGCTTAAAGCTCAACATTCAGAAAATGAAGATCATGGCATCCGGTCCCATCACTTTGTGGGAAATAGATGGGGAAACAGTGTCAGACTTTATTTTTCTGGGCTCCAAAATCACTGCAGATGGTGACTGCAGCCATGAAATCAAAAGACGCTTACTCCTTGGAAGAAAAGTTATGACCAACCTAGATAGCATATTCAGAACCAGAGATATTACTTTGCCGACTCAGGTCCTTCTAGTCAAGGCTGTGGTTTTTCCTGTGGTCATGTATGGATGTGAGAGTTGGACTGTGAAGAAGGCTGAGCACCAAAGAATTGATGCTTTTGAACTGTGGTGTTGGAGAAGACTCTTGAGAGTCCCTTGGACTGCAAGGAGATCCAACCAGTCCATTCTGAAGATCAACCCTGGGATTTCTTTGGAAGGAATGATGCTAAAGCTGAAACTCCAGTCCTTTGGCCACCTCATGCAAAGAGTTGACTCACTGGAAAAGGCTCTGATGCTGGGAGGGATTGGGGGCAGGAGGAGAAGGGGACGACTGAGGATGAGATGGCTGGATGGCATCACTGACTCGATGGACGTGAGTCTGAGTGAACTGCGGGAGTTGGTGATGGACAGGGAGGCCTGGCGTGCTGCGGTTCATGGGGTCGCAAAGAGTCGGACATGACTGAGCAACAACTGAACTGAACTGACCAGCAAGGGAACGGGAAGGCAAAGGGAGAAAAAAGAGGCAAAGACCCTCCTCCACAGAGCTCACACGCTGGCCTCAGGTGTCTGGCCTCCTGCTGGGCACTTTGCACTTATCCCAGATCATCCCTCAGAAGTTCAGTGAGGTGAGCATAGGGGGTTATCTTGGAGACGAAGAAGCTGGGGTCCCAAGAGATTAAGACTTTTGCCTAATAAACATGACAGAAACCAGGCTTTAAACCTAGGAGAAGGAAATGGGAACCCACTCCAGTATTCTTGCCTGGAGAATCCCATGGACTGTAGCCTGCCAGGCTCCTCTGTCCATGGCGTCGCAAGAGTCCGACATGACTTAGCGACTAAACCACCACCACAATTCCTAATACCAGAGTCTCTTCTGTTGTCCCAGTAGCAGGAATTTTCAGCCAGGTATAGTGATGGGAGTAGGATGGTCTCTGATCTGGGGGACTGGGATTGAGGTGTGTGTTGTTCAAATATATCCAAATGCTGAGATGCCTGCTGTGTACAACATTTCCCAGTGCCCCCTGGAGGGCTGCCTTGTGAGTCCCTCTCCTGTTGGAAAAAGACTTAAGCTCTAGGGACCTTAAGCTCTAGGTATGACAGATACCTCATTGTCTGGATAATTTGTGCAGAAAAGATATTGGGGTATTAGTGAGGAATCTTAGACCTCTCTTTTGGAAGTAAGCTCAGTTTTCAAATTTATTGAAGTGATTCCCTGGAAATACATGAGAAAGCTAAATATATGCTAAATTTAACCAACAATTTTAAAGAATTCTCACAGATCACAGGATTTCTATTAAGATACAAAATGATAACGAGGCTCACTGCTCGCCCCTCCTGGAGAGCGTATGAGGCAACGAAAAAGAACTAGACTCTTTCTAGGTCCGCCTCTGCCTGGGAAGAGATGCTGGGGCAAGTTATTTTACTCATCTGAAATCCACTTCTTCATAATAAGACAGTCACGCACTGCTCGCTGGGAGACTGATGAAACCCTCATTCTAGTCAGGTCTGATGTGGTAGTTATTCAGTCGTGTCTGACTCTTGTGACCCCATGGACTGTAGCCTGCCAGGCTCCACTGTCCTTGGAATTCTCCAAGCAAGAATACTGGAGTAGCTAGCCAGGTCTAAACAGTCACAAAACCCCTGGGAAGTGCCTCTGTGGCTTTTCTTGCAGGCAGGATTCTTCATGACCAAAACATTCACATTTGATAAGAATATGTTCAAAACAGTATTTACAGATTTTAAGGTTTTCAAAACAGAGATAAATATATAAGAATAACTATCTATGTGTTCTGGCTGAAGCTAATACCATGAGAGCTGGTACCTAAGTCATAACTACTTAGGGATCCTCTTTGGCTTCCTTCAAGCTGGATCTGTCATGGGAAATGGTTGCATTTACTGCCAAGCTAATGCCCCTTCTCCCTGCACATATATTTTCCTTTAAATATTTGGAGCTGTGGTGTATATGCTTTCAAGCCTTTTGACCAATGATTGTTAACAGTGATCTATGTTATTAGTCATTTCTTCACAAATTATTTTATTGGTGACAGAGTATTCCATCATCTAAATGTGCCATGATTATTTAATTACTCCCAACTATTGGACCCTTAGGTCAGCACTGATTTTTCATTATTATAATTAGCCTACAGGCTTCCCTGATGGCTCAGATGGTAAAGAATCTGCCTGCAATGCAGAAGACCCAGATTCAATCCCTGGGTCAGAAAGATCCCCTGGAGAAGGGAATGGCAACCCATTCCAGTATTCTTGCCTGGAGAATTCCATGGACAGAGGAGCCTGGCAGGCTACAGTCCATGGGGTCACAGCTGAGTGACTAACACACACACACAAAATTAGACTACAACAAACTTTCTTATATAAAAAATGTCATATACATCTCTGATAAATTAAGAGTAGAATGTCTGGGTCAAAGGGCATGGATGATTTCAAGGTTTGGGGGAGATATTATCAAGTCAATTTACACTCCTCTCAATGAGTGTTGAGGGCTCCCATTTTACCTTGTCTTCACAAGTATTGAGTTTTGTCACTTAAAAAAAGCTTAACTATTTGAGAGCAATGTCTAGTATCTTTTTCTGTTTTAATAAGTTTTTTAAAGAATATTTATTTGTCTGCATTGGGTCTTAGTTACAGCACGGGGGATCTTCTTGCCTCATGAGGGATCTTTTCTTTTGGTGCACGGGCTCTGACGATCCAGTACTTCGGTCACCTGATGCGAAGAGCTGACTCACTGGAAGAGACCCTGAGGCTGGGAAAAACTGAGGGCAAGAGGAGAAGGAGGTGACAGAGGATGAGACAGTTGGATGGCATCACTGACTCAATGGACATGAGTTTGAGCAAACTCAGGGAGATGGTGATGGACAGAGAAGCCTGGCATGCTGCAGTCCATGGGGTCACAAAGAGTCAGACATGACTTAGCACCGGAACAACAACAGTGGGCTTGGAGCACCTAGCTTTCTGTAGTTGTGGCACACGGGCTTAGTTGCTCTGTGGCATGTAGGATCTTAGTTCCCTCATCAGGGGTCGAACGTACGTCTCCTGCATTGCAAGGTGGATTCTTAATCACTAGACCACCAGGGTAGTCCTTTTAACAAGTTTTAACATCTCACATAATAGAGTCATGACAAGGCTAAGTTATGGTTCCGAGGATCCGATTTCTGTGTACTGCTCTGATACACAAAGCAGTGTAGATTTTATGTAAAGAGAGCTTTGTGACTCACAAGCAGCCCTGTGTTTGCGAGTGAGGAGTGAGGAGGCTGGCTTCTGGTTCTAGTCAGTCGTGTTTCCTTAGGCAAGTGTTCTATTCTCAGGCATTTATTTTAAATACCTCAGAGGAGCCAGTAGGATGCTTGTCTGTGTTGCAAGGTAACTTGGGTCTGTGCCCTGAGGAGCCTCTTTCCTGAGGCTGTTACAGCAAGCACTTCAAATATTGCCTTCTAAATCAGTCCCTGAGGGTTTAATTAATTAGCAGAAGGAATGTCAGAAATAATTTTTGATTGATGAAATGATTGATGTGCAAGATATGAATCTGACAAGTAAGGCTGTAATGTGTCTTTCTGCATTTTTTTGACAACATAAGTAAGCTTAGTAATCAAATGTTTCTGGAGTTGCACCCTGTCTAGAACTCCATGTGTTCCAAAATCTTCCATTTTACCTACAGTATAGTTGTTTGATCTGGCTCGAGGGGTAGCTGATTAGATTATTATAACAGGTGCACTTGCCCCAGAGAGAAACTTTGCTGTGAAGTTTCCTGTAGAATGTTAAAGTGGGCTGGGGCTGCAGGGCACTCCACTGAGCTTCCAGAAACATGTTTTGGACTCCTGTGGTGTCTGTCTTTCTTCTGTCAGAATTCAATTGTAAGATAACATCTGGTAGGTGTTGGCTGTAGGTGAAACAGGAGGGAAGGGGGCAGAGCACAACCTTTAGAGGAATGGGATGTGACAGACCGGTTAGAACCAACTAGATCCAAGATGGCAGATGAGCAGACTTCCAGTGGACCTTGAGCTTCATTGTAAGATCACTGTAATACATTAGCATGCTAAATGACACCCACCAGTACCGAGACAGTTCTGAGGCCAAACATAAGAGGTCAAAAGTGGGCAGTTGCCCAATTCGTGGAAATCTCTGTCCCCTCCACCCAAAATAGTTGGAATAACCCTCCCATTCATTAGAAAATTACCCAGCCCATAAAAACTAACCATGCCATATTGTGGGGCCCTTCAGCTTCTGAGATGGCCCACACTGTCTGTTATGTGTGTTTTTCTCTAAATAAAGTCACTTTTCACCTATCATTTCATCTCTGAGTTCCTTCATGTCCAGGCAAAAGCTTTAAATTCACCGGGAATGTAAGGAGGGACACCTATCATTTCTGACTTAACCTCTTTGAAGTGTTTTCCTCATTCAGATGAGTGGCAGGAAATGAACTAAATTATTTCTGAGTTCACAACTAGTCCTACAAGTTCTAGATTATGTGCATAAGAAACACACATAGATTCAAATGACCTGGCATATCCAATAGAAAGGAAATATTTGTCATAATATTTAATATTAATTTTAACGACACTTAATAGAAGGAAATGGAAAGGAAAATAGAGTGCAGAGAGATTAAATAAATGGGCTAGGTCTATCTTTGCTCCAAGATTCAAGCTCTTCTACTGTAACTCCTGATACCCTTTCATTACAGATTGAATTGTGTCCCTGGTGGCTCAGATGGTAAAAATATGCTTGCAATCCTGGAGACCCAGTTTTGAACCATGGGTTGGGAAGATCTCCTGGAGAAGGGAATGGTTACCCACCCCAGTATTCTTGCCTGGGAAATCCCTGGGCAGAGGAGCCTAGGGGTCTATAGTCCATAGGCTCATGAAGAGTTGGATGTGACTGAGTGACTAACACACTTTTTACATTCTTATGTTGAAAATTGTATTTGTAGATAGGACTTGTCATGAACTAAATAAGGTTAAATAAGGTCATAAGGATGGGGCCTTAGTCCGACAGAACCAGTGTCCTTAAAGGAAGAGGAAGAGACACCAGGGTTGCGCATGCTCAGGGGAAAGGCCACATGAGGACACAGTGAGACGCTGTCACCTGAAGCCAAGGAAAGAGGCTCCGGAGACACCAAACTTGCCGGTGCCTCGATCCCGGGCTTCCTGCCTCCAGAGCTGTGAGAGAGTAAGCTTCTAGTGTTCGTGCCACCCAGTCTGCAGTATTTCTCTATGGTAGCCCTAGGAGACTGATAAACCCTTAACTTTATGCAGATGGGGCAGAAAGATACGTAAGAGAATGATTTTGGTGAGCCTCATACCAGAAAAATAACAGAATAGGAAGGCTAAGGGATTTTCTGAAGGGAATCAGCTACCTCAGTTTTGTGAGATTACGGAGCTCTGAAACTTAAGTAAATATTTTCCCCTCAGCTCCTGTGGTGGTGGTTTAGTCACTAAGGGATTCTCCAGGGAAGAACACTGGAGTGGGTTGCCATTTCCTTCTCCAGGGGATCTTCCTGACCCAGGAATGGAACCCAGGTCTCCTGCATTGTAGGCAGATTCTTTACCAACTGGGCTATGAGGGAAGCTCCCATAGAGATTAGCAATAAAATCTAAGTGAAAAGCACTCTAGTTATCCCATCCCATGGGGCTTCCCTGGTGGGATTGCAAAAAGTTGGACACAACTGAGCAACTTCACTAGTTCATCCCATGAGTATTTTCTGAGGACCTACTTTCTGTTGGGCAGGGAGCTAGGTAAGATGACATGAAGGGTCTCTTCCCTCCTGAGAGAGAGATGCACAATCTTTCAGAAATCAGAAATGGGGAGTGGTTGAGGAGATTAGAGGGAGGGGACCTCAGGAGATGTTAGGGCATTTGGAGGCAACTCTTGAAGGGGAGGAAAGCTGGCTGATGCCCAGACCCACAGGCAAGGGGAAAGGAGTAAGGAAGAATGGAAGTTGTGCAGTTCATAGGCTGCAGGGATGGGCTTCCCAGACCAGCACCAGGAAGGGCCTCCAGAAAAGAGAGGAGAATGGATAGAGACCAGGGCAGTGGCCCAAGGAGGTGCACCGGGATCTGTGAGGAGCACCAGGAGTGCTGAATGGACAGGGTGGATGAGAGAAAACTAAACAAAGGGAGGCCTCTTAGTGAGTTTCACTTGCTTAACTATTTCCCCTTGAGTAGAAACTTGAGTTCATTTTTAACCCGACATGGTAATGCCAGTGAGGGAAGAACCCAGGACTGGGAAGACAACCAGTTTCTCAGCACTGTCTATCTCCTTACCCATCTTTTCCCCGGGAGCCCTGGTGCAGAAAGAGTTCACTGTCTTGAAATCAACACTGAATGTAAGTGCAATCCATAACTGTGGAAAAGAGGTTGCTTCTGATAAACCAAAATGCTCATGCATTATCAGGTTATCATTAACATGATAATGCATCAGTCAAATGCATTATCAGATTACCATTATCAGATCCATTACGTGTCCTGAGTAATGACACTTTGATGCATCAGTCAAGGCATGATGTTTTTCCTGGCTCTGCCCAAGTACCTGTCATTCTCCATGAGAAAGACATCCATTCCTTGTGTCTGCCTGGTAGACAGGACAGGGAGGAGGAGGAGAACCAAGCAATTACTTTGGAATTGGCTCCTGTACATAAGAATCTGTGTTCTCAGAAACACCTATCCTTTCAGCTCTGGGTGATTTAAGCATCAGTTGACTTGATAGATTTTTTAAGATTCCTTCCAGCATTTCGGTTTTGTGCTCCTAATCTCTAAGGAAAATGTTCCCTAATGCACAGATCTCACTTTTAATTTGATGTGACACCAGTTTGCAGTTACGGCTGCTGTTGGACACACAGCCTTATGTGCCTTCCAAAATAGTGATTTTTTTTTTTTTTTAAGACCCCAGACTTAAACTTGGCTGTTGGCGTTGCAATTGATTTTAACTCATCTCACCTTCAATCTATTCAATCGCAGGTAATTTTTAGATGGTGGAAGATCTCTCTGAGGAGTGAGTATCGATCAGCAAAACCTGGAGAAACAAAAGAAACTCATGAAGACTTCCTAGAGAAGTCCCATCTTCAGGGTAAGGAAGGGAGTGTATTACATACTTGCTACTGTTAAGTTCTCTTTAGTTAGTGACAGAGTTTGTCAGTGAAGTAGCAAACATCTCACCATTTGAAATATTGATATGTAGCTATGTGCTTAATTGGCTATAACATATGATAGAATATTGGGTTCTTTAAAAATAGAAAATTGTTAACATATCCTGAAATTTCTTTTGGAAAAAAAAACCTCTGAGGGACTTCCCTGACTGTCCAGTGATTAGGACTCCACACTTCCACTGCAAGGGGCATGGATTTGATTTCTGGTTGGGGAACTAAGATTCCACATGCCAAGAAATGTGGCCCCCACAAAAAAATTGTTAATAATCTTTTTTCATTTGCCCATGCAGCTTGTGGTGACTTAGTTTACCGACCAGGAAGACATCCTGTGCCTGCAAGCCATGTGGATGAAAATGCTGAGTCCTAGCCACTGGACTGCCAGGGAATTCTCATCATTAATAATCTTAAATCATGTAGTAAATATGATTTTTTCCCTAATATTTAATTAAAATGGCTTTCCTTTAGTTAAAAATAAGTTAAAAGATTATTCCAAAACATAATCAAATTATCAAGTCTTAAATTATTTTGCATTTTGGCATTCATTTAAAAATCCCTACCATTTCTTTTAATAGCCAGGTTTTCATGAGAAGCAGTCTTTTTTTTTTTTTTTTTTGCCATGTCACATGGCTTGCAGAATCTTAGTTCCATGACCAGGGATGTAACTCAGGCCCTAGGCAGTAGAAGCATGGAGTCCTAAACCCTGGACCTCCAGGGAATCCCCCAAAACCAATCTTAGGTAGCACTTGGACTAAATAGTAGAAATTGCCCTTCAATTTCTCCTTTGCTTTTTTCCTTCTCAATGTGAAAATTTCAAACATAAATGTAGACAGAATGTTTGTTAAAATAAAAGCTCAGATGTACCCATAACCCAATTCAACAATACTCAAAACACAAACTTTCTGTTCCCATTGGATTATTTTTAAGTAAACCTCAAATGTTACATCATTTCACCCTAAACTACTTCAGTATTTGTCTCAGAAAGGACTCTCTTTAAACTCTTTAATAATTAGTTCTTAATAATAAAATCTTAAAGCTAGAAGGCATTTTAGAGATTCTCATTTAATTAGGAGTAGGTAGCAAGCAATGTTCGGAGAAGGCAATGGCAAGCCACTCCAGTACTTTTGCCTAGAAAATCCCATGGATGAAGGAGCCTGGTAGGCTGCAGTCCACTGGGTCACTACCAGTCGGACGTGCATGAGTGACTTCACTTTCACGTTTCACTTTCACACACTGGAGAAGGAAATGGCAACCCACTCCAGTGTTCTTGCCTGGAGAATCCCAGGGACAGGGGAGCCTGGTGGGCTGCCATCTATGGGGTTGCATAGAGTTGGACACGACTGAAGTGACTTAG
Source organism: Aepyceros melampus (assembly GCA_006408695.1). Taxonomy (NCBI): domain Eukaryota; kingdom Metazoa; phylum Chordata; class Mammalia; order Artiodactyla; family Bovidae; genus Aepyceros; species Aepyceros melampus. The sequence goes on from SJXQ01011305.1 coordinate 617,133, forward strand.
CAGCAGCAGCAGCAAGCAATGCTAATAATATTAACATCAAGCACTTTCATATACATACTCTCATTTAATTTTTATAATATTCTTGTGAAATAGTCTTATTCCTATTTCCCAAATGAGATTCAAAATGGGTATGACTTTCCTAGATCCTATAGCTAACTACTGACATTGCCAGGCCTAAGCATTGAGGTAGGAAAAAAAATCTTATTTTTATTATTTGTTTATTTTTATTATTTATTTGGCTGAGCCTGGTCTTAGTTGTGGCACGTGATAGCTTTGGTTGCAGCATGCGGGATCTTTTTTTTTTTTAAGTTGTGGCATACAAACTCTTAGTTGTGGCACGTGGGATCTCATTCCCCCACCAGGAATTGAACTCAGGCCCCCCTGCATTTGGAGTGTGAAGTCTTAACTACTGGACCACCAGGGAAGTCCCCCAAAATCTGATTTTTAAAAGGCACACTCTAGTAATTTACTAAGGAGAAATTATCGCCAATTAAAGCATATCATCAATTATTTTACTTTAAATAACTTTTATTATTTCCATAGAAATTTTAATAATGATGGAAGACTGCTTTTTATTGTTTTCTCAGAGATTCTAACAAAAAAATAAACTAATGGCATATGATCAAAGTCATGGCTTTTTATATACCATCTCCATGACTATTTTGTGTTCATACATGCAGCTTTAAAAAAGATTTTATTCCATAACTTTGATTGAAAGGAACTGTCAAATAAAAAATGCAAATTAAAAAAAAGGCACATTCTAGGTGGATATTTGATAATCAAAATTCTTAAAGATTTTCTCTCTTAACATTATATCATATGAATAGTAGGTTTGGTTGGGTTTTACTTCCTCAAACAGTTAAACATCTGGATTGATTGTTCTCAGTTTTTGGTTATGAAATTCATTACCAGCCTGCAAAGAACCATGCTGAAGACTGTCTACTTTTCACTGAACAAAAATAAGTCCATGCATGCCTTACTTATTTAATTGTGGAATAGACAGGTTTCTGCAAAGATAGTTATAAAGTAAACTTCTATAAAACACATTTTGTTTCTGAGTCAGGTTCCATTTTATTTTCTAAGCACAATAATACCTAATCTGGAGCTATATGACTAGGGAGTGCTGAACATCCATTGACATGGGATTTTCTGATAGCTCTCGACAGAAACCTGAAGATGGGGGTTTGGGCCAGAGAGATGGGAGGTGATGTCTCTTTTTTTTTTTTTTTTTTTGTAAGAACTTAGCTGTTTTATTTTATTTTTTTATATTATTTATGGCTGCACTGGGTTTTTGTTGCTGGGCACAGGCGTTCTCTAGTTTTGATGCACGGGCTTCTCATTGCGGTGGCTTCTCTTGTTTCAGAGCATGGACTATAGGATGCTTTGGGGCTTCACTAGTTGCAGTGAAGCTGCACAGGCCCTAGAGCATAGACTCAATAGTTGTGACACACGGGTTCAGATGCCCCATGGTTTGTGGACTCTGAATCCACCCAGAGCATGGATCGAACCCTGTACTGGCAGGCAGATTCTTATCCACTAGACCAACAGCAGAGTCTGGGAGGTGATTGTCTTTCGACTAGAGGTGTGAGGGCCAAACCCTTACCTGTTTCTTGCAGCCCCAGGTGTCTCCAACACCCTTGCCGCCTCATAAAACACCAGAGTGGGGGCAACATCAGCTTCAGGACGACCACTAGTGGATTTCCCAGTCCTGGAAGAGTAAGAAATAAAGCAGGAATTTATGAGTCTGACTGAGGCCTCCTGCTGGCTCCATTCCCTCCCGGAGAGAGGCGAGTTGAGGAGTTCAGTTGAGGAATACACCCAAACAGTCTTTTAAAATTGCAGCCTTGTGAGCTGCAGTCTCATGCCAGGAATAGCATGGAGATAGCAAATTAAATCGGCCTGGCAAGTTCAAAGACGTCTATGTCTCTCTTTGTAGACTTCCTATAGCACTGGAATCTTGACAGGGGGGAAACCTCTGAGCCTCACTGCTGTTTCCCCTCCTCTTCCCCCTCGGTTCTTAGGGAATCCCTCAGAACCCCTCAGAAAGCCCTCGGCAGCAGAAGAGAAGTGCGCTGTGGCATGGAGTAGGGTCAGGGGTCAGAGCCAGGTTTGAATCTCTGCTGTCGTGTCTGACACTTTGCAACCCTGTGGTCTGTAGCCCTCCGGGTTCCTCGGTCCATGGGGATTCTCCAGGCAAAAATACTGGAGAGGGTTGCCATTTCCTCCTCCAAGGATCTTCCCCACCCAGGGATCGAACCCGAGTCTCTCCTGTCTCCTGCGGTGGCAGGTGGGTTCTTTACCACTAGTGGCCTCTGGGAAGCCCTTTCCTCCTCATATTAGGGGGCCAAATGCTTGCTCTATGTGTTCGCTGTGAGCATTTGATGACTTGACATTAGAAAGGTTTTTAGAATGGTACAGAGTCAGCTCTTTAATCTTTGTTTGCTGTTCTTAGTAAGTACAGGATGTTTGGATTTATTTTACCCATCCCCTCTTCATCACATTCCCAAGATCCTCTCAAAGTTTTTTCTTCCAAAGGTCTTCTCCTGCTAACATCCTAAAAAACAGTGGGAAGTTTCTAGAAATCACAGTCAATGTTGGTGTCAGCCCCAACAGAGGACCAGAACCATGTTCTCTTGGTTTGGGTGACGTTTTCTTCTCTGGCTTCCTGGAGCACCTTGGTCTTGGTCCTCCTCCAGCCTCACTGGCATCTTCCTGGTCTCTTCGCTGGGTCCTTCTCATCTTTCCAAATCTAAATATGGAGCCCTGGGTTCAGCTCATGAGCCTCTTCTCTTGTCAGCTTGTCAGTCTGCACTTATTCCCTGGGAAGATTGGCTCAGTTTTCTGTTTTTAATTTTTATTTATTTAACGATATCTGGTCTTAGTTGCAGCCCTTGGGATCTCTAGTTGTTGGCTTAGTTGCTCCGTGGCATGTGGGATCTTAGTTCTCCCATCAGGGATCAAACCCGCATCACCTGCATTGCAGGGTGGATTCTTAACTACTGGAGCACCAGAGAATTCCTGTGGCTCCAGCTTTAAATGCAGCCCATAAGCAGAAAGTTCCAAATTGGTATCTCAAGTCTGCACCTCTCCCCGAAACTCCACACTCAAATATTTATCCAGGTGCCCCCTTGCTATCTCTACCAAGGGTATCTAGTAGGCGCTCAAAGGTAACATGTCCAAAAATACCTCCTGATCCTCCCCCTGCCAAAATATGGCCCCAGTCCTAAAGTTATCCTTGGTTCCTTTCTTTCTCTTCGTGTTTGATCTAATCCATCAACAAAACCAGAATCCGAACTGTGTTCCTCTGTGTGGATACCCTCTCCCTGGGGTCTCTCTGTGTGTCCAAATTTCCTCTTCTTGAATCCTAGTCAGATCAGATCAAATTAGAGTCCACCCATGTGACCTGCTGGGCTTCCCAGTGGTACAGTTGATAAAGAATCTGCCTGCCAATGCAGGAGACGTTTCAATCCCTGGGTCTGGAAGATCCCCTGGAGTAGGACATGGCAACCCACTCTGGTATTCTTGCCTGGAAAATTCCGTGGACAGAGGAACCTGATGGGCTATAGTCCATGGTGTTGCAAAGAGGCGGACATGACTGAGCACACACATGCACACCTGTTTAAAGGTTCATCTCCCACTACAGTCATACTCCGAGGTATTGGGGTTTAGAATTTAAATACATGGATCTGGGGGAGTTTAGGAGGGCACAATTCAGCCCATTACAAGATTGTACTGTAATCTTTAGCACAGACTGTATCATTATTAAGTTAATAATTATGGTTATATTGGTCTCCTATTTCTGGTGTGACAAATTACCACAAATTTAGTGGCTTAAATGATAAAAAATGTATTTTCTTAGGTTTCTGGACTGCTGAAGTGTCACTGGACTAAAATCAATGTGTTGGTAGGACTGTTTTTGCAGGAGGTTCTGAGGGAGAATTCACTTCCTTGCCTTTTCCAGGTTTTAGAGCTGCCCATTCCTTAGCTCAAAGTCTCTTCCCTCATCTTCAAAGTCAGCAGCGGCCGGTGCAGTCTTTATTAACCTGACACTGCTTCTGGGTTCACATCTCCTTTTCTGATCCTGCACTTCCTGCCTCCCTGGTTTCCTTCTAAGAATGCCTGTGACTACACTGGGCCCTCCCAGTTCATCCAGGGTTATCTCCCTTTGTTGTTCAGGTGCTAAGTCATGTCTGACTCTTTGCAATCCCTTCCTTCACTATCTCCCAGAGTTTCCTCAATCTTCCCCAGCATCAGGGTCTTTTCCAATGAGTCGGTCTTCACATCAGGTAGGCGAAGTATTGGAGCTTCAACTTCAGCATCAGTCCTTCCAGTGAATATTCAAGACTGATCTCCTTGAGGACGGACTGGTTGGATGACTCTCAAGAGTCTTCTCCAACACCACAGTCCAAAAGCATCAATTCTTTGGCACTCAGCCTTCTTTAGGGTCCAACTCTCACATCCATACATGACTACTGGAAAAACCATAGCTTTGACCATATGGACCCTTGCCAGCAAAAGGATGTCTCTGCTTTTTAATATGCTATCCAGGTTTGTCATAGCTTTTCTTCCAAGAAGCAAGCATTTTTAAATTGCATGGCTGTCTTCCTTCATCAAGATCTTAATCACGTCTCTAAAATTCCTTTTGCCATAAAGCCACAAGTTCTGCAGATTAGGATATAGGACATCTGAAGGAGGGGAAGGGTGGTAACATGATTCTGCCTGTGTGCACGCTAAGTCACTCGTCGTGTCAAGCCCATGGACTGTAGCTCGCCAGGCTCTTCCATCCTGGGGATTCTCCAGGCAAGAATACTGGAATGGGTTGCCATGCCCTCCTCCAGGGGCTCTTCTTGACCCAGGGACTGAACTCTGGTCTCTTAAGTCTCCTGCATTGGCAGGTGGGTTCTTTACCACTAGCGCCACCTGGGAAGCCTATTATTCTGCCTACCATAATGATATGTGTCACAGCAACCTAAATTGTAAAATCAAAAACTTTGCTGATTTTTTCCCCCAAATTTGTATTTTTGGAAATATCCTTTTATTACGCACATATGCTAGGTGCTGTTGCCTTTATTGTTATCATCATTTAAAAATTTTAATGTTTAATTAAATTAAATTTTATTTTCTGGCCTTCCTGGGTCCTTGTTGTGTTCAGCCTCAGAAATTGCCACACACAGGCTTAGTTGCCCAGTGGTATATGGGTTCTTAGTTCCTCTTCCAGGGATTGAAGTCATGTCTGCTGCATTGGAAGGCAGATTCTTTTCTGCTGGAACACCAGGGAGGTCCCCAGATTTGTATATTAAAAGATAAAAATGATATATTTTTTATTTTAAAAGTCATCCATATTCTACAAAGTATAGAGAATTGTTAGCATGGCAATTAAGAGTGTTGCTTAACATGGACTACCTCTGTTCAAATTCTGACTCCAAATTCACTAGATATAGAACACTGGGCAAATCTCTTTGTATCTGTTTCCAGAAATATAATAGCATCTACCCTCATAGGGTCCTTATGAAGTTTAGTTGAGTGAAGTGCTTAGAATTTGCCTAGCATATGCGAAGAACTCAGTAAATTCTAGCTATTAAATTTAAAAGTGAAAATTCCTCTCTTCCTCCAAGTTCCATTTCCCAGGGAAAACTACTATAATAGCTTTATTTACATTTGAATTCTTTCTGCTTTGGATTTTGTGTGTATTTGTTTACAAAAATAGAATTTGTACTTCATAAATTTGTTTTTGCACTTAATATATTGTGAACATTTTTCTGTTAGCATACATAAAGATGTACCTTGGTCTTTTCTAAGACTGTATGGTGTTCCAGTGTACAAATACACAATCTTCAATTAGTGGGCATTTTCAAAAGCCTTTAGGTACATTCTGGGATATATGTATCTTTGCTCAGTTGTGTGAGAATGTCATTAACCTAGATTCTTAGTCATGGAATTACTCAGTCCAAAGATATTTACATTGATAGGTATGGAATATTTTATTTGAGGGGTGAACTCTTGAAAACCTTGTGTGAATCAAAGTTAACTTGACAAAGATGATATTTCTGCTAACCAGCTTGAGTAGCACTGTCAAGGAGGTAGCACAAATGCCATCTGCAACTCATTTGACCTCTATAATTATGCCAACTTTATAATTATGCTATTTTTGAAAGAATTTTAAGTTGAGTAGTTTACATTATTTCAAAATTTATTCATGAAATGAGACAGCATTAATATTTTGATATCACCATATTTTGATTTTCAGTAATTAATGCCTTACATAAGATGCCAGTCTCAGCTACACTCACAAATTGCTTTCCCAAAAAGTATGTATTAATATTAAAGTACTGAATATTAATATGTCCATATAACAGGATATAAGAATTTTCTTATACTTTTGCCATCACTAATTAAATATTGTTACTCTTTTTAATCTGTTCCAGTCTGATGGTAAAAATAATATGTTTAATTAGCATTTTCCTGATAACTAGTAAAAATACATCATATTTAATGGCCATTTACATTCTTTCTGTAATTTGCCTGTTTGTACTCTTTGCCCATTTGTCTATGAAGCTGGATTTTTTTCCCACCTCTGAGGACTCTAAAAATTTGAAGAAATAGCTATAGATTTCTTTTTCTTGCTAAGCTAAATAGATAGGAACAACCAAAAAATTAGCTATCAGAAATACTTTTTAAAATTTAGTTTAGGGCAAAGTTGTGCCCACATAACCTCAGTTGAAAGTGCTGATTCATGCATGGGTTGAGGTTGAATCCCACCTAAAAATAAACTTTTCCTACTTATCTCCAGTTTTATGTTGGTTGTTTAGATCTTTAGTGAATTATAAGTTGTGGTTAGGTATTTAGGCCAATCCACAGAAATCCCTGTGATAAAACCAAATGACCTCAATAACCATATTTTCTGAACCAAATGGCAAGGGTTTTTTTTACTTCTGCTATTGCATGTGAAAGGAAATGTGGGAGACAGGGTTTAGATGTCAAAGTGTTGAAATTCTTTGGACATTTAGAGATTTATGGGGGGAGTGGGACAATGATTGAAATGGGAACTATAAAGGAAAATGATAACACTAATAAAAACTAATATCCTAAAATATTGGCCTGAGTTCTAGATCCTAGAAATATTGGTTTACCTTGAATCTGAAGGTGGAAAAGAACATAGTCTTTACCTTTTTCTCAAAGCTGGGCCAGCCCCATTCCATGGGTCCCTGATACCTTATCTCTAGGTCCTTTCTTGAGGCCCATGTCTCCACCACTGACCTGGGACTTCATTCTCTTGTGCTTAGCTACCAACTCTTAGTCCATTCTTCTTCTCTCTGTCTTCCCTAACCAGCTGCTCCTTGCTTCAGTCTGAATCTCTAGAATTTCTGCAGAACTGGGATCGGGTTCTTTGGGTGAAGAGGGAGGCAGAAGGGAACAAGAGATAGAAGCATGGGAGCCTGGCTCTGGGCTACAGAGCAGGGGAGACAGATCTAAGTAAAGCTCTCTTATTTTACCACTTTATATTACCTAACTTTTGAGATATTAAAAAAAAAAACACAAATAAAATGCATGTAGTAAAACAAAAGATAAATCAGTTTTAAAAGGTGTAAGACAAAAATAAGTTCTCTTCTGGCCCCAAGTTCTTAGTTCCCATGACAACCATCACTAACAGTTTCATATATACCCTTCAAGAAATAGTCTATCCATATATACAAAATATGTTAACACAAAAAGAAGAATCTTGTACATTATGTTCTATACCTTTCCCTTTAAAAGTTTTAAAATTCAGAAGTATCTTAAAGCTACAAAAAAGAACAGAAGATAATATTTTAGATACCCAACACCACTAACAAAAGATTTTAAAATTTGTCACATTTACCTCTTTTTATTCAATTTATCAAATATGTTGGTGTAAGAGCCAACTCATTGGAAAAGGCTCTGCTGCTGGGAAAGATTGAGGGCAGAAGGAGAAAAGGGCGACAGAGGATAAGTTGGTTGGATGGCATTACCAACTCAATGGACATGAGTTTGAGCAAACTCGGAGATAGTGAAGGACAGGGAAGCCTGGTGTGCTGCAGTTCATGGGATTACAAAGAGTCGGACACGACTTATCAAGTGAACAACAACGGCAAAGTTACTCATACATCCTCTTCTTTCCAGTGTCTATAGCATCTGTAGTGCTGTTCTCTTTTTCATTTCTTGATAGTAGTAATTTGTACTTTCTCTCTTTTTTCTTGATCAACCTTGTCAGTAGTTTATTCATTTTATTTATGTTTTCAAAGACCTAACTTTTATCTCCGTTAATTTTCTCTATTGTTGTTTACTTTTATTGTTGATTTCTGTTCTTTCTTTTATTTCCTTCCTCCTACCTTTCTTAGGTCTGTTTGTTATTCTCTTCCTAGTTGCTTGAAATGAAAGCCTAAATTACTGTTTTCAGCTGTTTCTCCTCTAAATTTTCCTTAAGTGCTGCTGTAACTATATTAGGAAAGTTTTGATATATTGCATCTTTATTTCCATTCATTGTAAAATATTTTCTAAGTTTCATTTTGATTTCTTCTTTGATCTATAGATTATTTAGAAACATCTTATTAAGTTCCAGATAGGAATTTTTTATTACATTTTTTCTTCTAGCTTAATTGCATATGATCCAAAAATCTACTCTGAATGGCTTTAATTTTTTTTTGAATTGTTTTAATTTTGTGTTATCCTTTCTTAGAGCCCTAAGAATCTTCTCTTTATTATCCCAGCTTTAATACAAATGCTGTTGAAGTGAGATCCATATTTACTTAATGTCTTTCAAAGACGTTTAAAATTTTACACATATAGTCAAATTTCTGCTCCTCACCCATTTTTGCTCTATTCCCTTCTACTAACTTCTGAAATTGGTATCATTTCCAAGCATGTTTTATTATGCATAGTAACAAATACAGAAATAATATATACGACCTTTGTAAGTTTAAATTTTTACTTAAGTGGTATACTATATTTTCACCTTTGTTTTATCATTGAACACTTTTTTGAGATTTATCCATGTTGACATATATGTGTATATATATATACATATATACATATGTGTTTATATATATATCTCAAGTTCATTCATTTTAATGGTTTATGCTATTTTATATTGTAAACTTCAGTTCACTCAATCATCTCCCCTACTGAGGATAGTTAGGTGGTTTCCACTTTTTTGCAACAATAAATCTTCATTTATCCTGGTGCAATGGGTAAACATTTCTCTGAATCGAGCACATTGTGTTTGTTGACTTGTAAAATATGTGCCTCTTCAACTTTATTAGGTATTGATAGTCTGCTCTCCAAGTAAGTTAAATTAGATTATATTTTCATTGGCATTTTATGAGAGAGATGCTATTTCTCCACATTCTCACCAACATTTAGTGTAATAGAGATACATGTTAATTTTGCCATGCTGGGTATGCAAATTCCCTGATTAGTTATGATGTTGAATAACCCATTCTTATATTTATTGACCAATTTCCTTCTGAGAGCTGCTAATTCATCTCCTTAGTCTATTTTTTCTGTCTGGTTGTTTACCTTCTTTGTATTCATTGTAGAAACTTTTTGTGTATATTTTGAATACCAATTCTTTGGTTTGGCTATATGTGCTACTGATATTTCACCAACTCTTTGGTTTATCTTTTCACCTTGTTTATGAGTTTTACCCATAAAGTTTATGGTTTTAATGGAGCTCAAATTTGTCAGCCTTTTAATATATGACTTGTATATTTGTGTTTTGTTTAAGAAATCTTTTCCTACCTTGATTTCATAAGGATATACTCCTATGTTTAATTCTAAATATTTTGTGACTTGTTTCTCATATTTGGTCTTTAAGTTATTTCAAGTTTGCTTCTGGTTATGATGATATGAAATATTATTATTTTTCTGTATGGCCTGTAAATATGGCCAGCACCATTTATAGGATAGCTTATTATCCCACATTGTTTTGTAATCCCATCCTTACATGTTGCAAGTTCCAATGTACCTCTGCCATTTCCAGGGATATTTAATTCTGTTGGTTGATTATTCATCTTACACCAACTACACTGCTCTAACTGCAATTTTTATAGCAAGTTCTCTTACCTGTGGAGATGAATTCATCTGCCTCCTCCTCCTATTCTTTTTTTCAAAAAAATTAATTAATGTATTTATTTTTAATTTTTTGGTTGTACTGAGCCTGTATCATTGCAAGTGGGCTTTCTCTAGTTGAGGCAAGCGGAGGCTTTGCTTCATTGCCGTTCATGGGCTTTTCATTGCAGTGGTTTCTCTTGTTGTGGAGCACAGGCTCTATGTGCATGGGCTTCAGTAGTTGGAGCATGTCAGCTCAGTAGTTGTGGCTCGAGGGCTCTAAAGCACAGGCTCAGAAGTTGTGGCACAGGCTTAGTTGCCCTGAGGCATACGAGATCTTCTGGATCAGGAATGAAACCAGTGTCCCCTGCGTTGGCAGGCAGACTCCCATCCACTGAGCCTTCAGAGATGTCCCAGCCTTTTTTAAATTAGTTAATTACTTATTTTGGGGCTGTGCTGGGTCTTCTTTATTGTGCAGGCTTTCTCTAGTTGCAGTGAGCAGGGGCTGCTCTCTAGTTATGGTGCATGGGCGTCTCATTGTGTTGGCTGCTCTTGTTGTGGAGCAGGGCTCTAGGGCATGTGGTCTGCAGCAGCTGCAGTGCGTGGGCTCAGTAGTTGCGGCTCCAGGACTCTAGAGCAAAAGCTCAGTAGTTGTGGTCCATGGGCTTCCTGGGTCTTCCTGGACCAGGGCTCAAACCAATGTCTCCTGCATTGTCAGGCACATTTTTTACCACTGAGGCAGCAGGGAAGCTCCTCATTCTCTTCTTTACATGAGCTGTTCTTGACTTTTTATTCTGCCTCTGAGCTTTAAGATCAGCTGGTAAATCTATGCAGAGCTCCTTGCTGAAATTCTAATTGGATTTGGATTGACTTTCTAGGTTTTTGACAGAACTGTGATCCTTTGGTCTTCCCAACATGAGCATGGTATTTCTCTCCATTTAGTTAGATTTAGTATTTTCTTCACTGTGGTCTTATATATCTTTTGCTCAAATTCTTCCCAATCATCTTACAATTTTTTATAGTTAAGAATAGAATCTTTAAAAAAAAGTTGAAGAAATTCTGTTTTGAGTTTTGACTATAGAATAAACACGCATGTGCTTTCAAAGTCAAAATTGTAGAACAATGTACATTCAGAAGTTTGCAAAACTTTCTGCCACTACATAGCAAGGATTCCCTTTCCTCCAGCTTTTTCCTTCCTTTTCTCCAGTTTTCTTTTTTTTTTTTAAATAATATTTTCTTCACTTTTCTTTAAACCTACCCTGTAAAGCCTCCTCAGAGTCTGTCAGACTTCTATTTACTTAGTATAATATTTGGGCTTCCTTGGTGGCTCAGACAGTAAAGAATCTGCCTGCTAGGTGGGAGACTAGGTTTGATCCCTCAGTTGGGAAGATCGCCTGCAGGAGGCCGTGGCAACCCCTTCCAGTATTCTTGCCTGGAGAATTCCCATGGACAGGGGAGCCTGGCGGGCTACAGCCCATGGGGTTGCAAAGAGTCGGACACGACTGAGTGACTGAACACAGTATAATATTTGCTGAAGGTTTTTCAGACTTTAACTAACACTCTCCTCAGTTCAGTTCAGTTCAGTCACTTAGTCGGGTCCGACTTTTTGTGACTTGATGGACCGCAGCACACCAGGCCTCCCTGTCCATCCCCAACTCCTGGAGTTTACCCAAATTCATGTCTGTTGAGTTGGTGATGCCATCCAACCATCTCATCCTCTGTTGTCCCCTTCTCCTCCTGCCCTCAATCTTTCCCAGCATCAGGGTCTTTTCAAATGAGTCAGCTCTTTGCATCAGCTGGCCAAAGTATTGGAGTTTCAGCTTCAACATCAGTCCTTCCAATGAACACTCACAACTGATCTCCTTTAGGATGGATTGGTTAGGTCTCCTTGCAGTCCAAGGGACTCTCAAGAGTCTTCTCCAACACTACAGTTCAAAAGCCTCAATTCTTCAGTGCTCAGCTTTCTTTATAGTCCAACTCTCACATCCATACATGACTACTGGAAAAACCATAGCTTTGACTAATCAGACATTTGTTGGCAAAGTAATGTCTCTGCTTTTTAATATACTGTCTAGGTTGGTCACAGCTTTTCTTCCAAGGAAGACAACATCTTTTAATTTTATGGCTGCAATCACCATCTGCATGATTTTGGAGCCCCCGTAAAATAAAGTCAGCCATTGTTTCCACTGTTTGCCCATCTATTTGCCATGAAGCAATGGGACTGGATGCCATGATCTTAGTTTTCTGAATGTTGAGTTTTAAGCCAACTTTTTCACTCTCCTCTTTCACTTGTGCTTCATCCAGCGCAGCATTTCTCATGATGTACTCTGCAAATAAGTTAAATAAGCAGGGTGACAGTATACAGCCTTGATGTACTCCTTTTCCATTTGGAACCAGTCTGTTGTTCCATGTCCAGTTCTAACTGTTGCTTCCTGACCTGCATACAGGTTTCTCAAGAGGCAGGTCAGGTGGTCTGGTATTCCCATCTCTTTCAGAATTTTCCACAGTTTATTGTGATCCATACAATCAAAGGCTTTGGCATAGTCAATAAAGTAGAAATAGATGGTTTTCTGGAACTCTCTTGCTTTTTCGATGATCCATCAAATGTTGACAATTTGATCTCTGGTTCCTCTGCCTTTTCTAAAACCAGCTTGAACATCTGGAAGTTCATGGTTCATGTATTGCTGAAGCCTGGCTTGGAGAATTTTGAGCATTACTTTACTAGCATGTGAGATGAGTGCAATTGTGCGGTAGTTTGAGCATTCTTTGGCATTGCCTTTCTTTGGGATTGGAATGAAAACTGACCTTTTCCAGTCCTGTGGCCACTGCTGAGTTTTCCAAATTTGCTGGCATATTGAGTGCAGCACTTTCACAGCATCACCTTTTAGGATTTGAAATAGCTCAACTAGGATTCCATCACCTCTACTAGCTTTGTTCATAGTGATGCCTCCTAAGGCCCACCCAACTTCGGATTCCAGGACGTCTGGCTCTAGGTGAATGATCACACCATCGTGAATTGCCTTTCTTTGGGATTGGAATGAAAACTGACCTTTTCCAGTCCTGTGGCCACTGCTGAGTTTTCCAGATTTGCTGGCATATTGAGTGCAGCACTTTCACAGCATCATCTTTTAGGATTTGAAATAGCTCAACTGGAATTCCATCACCTCCACTAGCTTTGTTCATAGTTATGTTTTCTAAGGCCCACTTGACTTCCCATTCCAGGATGTCTGGCTCTAGGTGAGTGATCACACCATCGTGATTATCTGGGTCATGAAGATCTTTTTTGTTTAGTTCTTCTGTGTATTCTTGCCACCTCTTCTTAATATCTTCTGCTTCTGTTAGGTCCATACCATTTCTGTCCTTTATTGAGCCCATCTTTGCATGAAATGTTCCCTTGGTATCTCTAAGTTTCTTGAAGAGATCTCTAGTCTTTCCCATTCTGTTGTTTTCCTCTATGTGTCTAACATACATACTTTGATTCTTTTTTGTTGTTGTTCTTTTTTTTAAACTTTTTAATTTATTTTTTGGCTGTGCTAGGTCTTCATTGCTACGTGGGCTTCTCTCTAGTTGTAGCATGTGGGGGCTACTCTCTAGTTGCGGTGCGTGGGCTTCTCACTGCAGTGGCTTCTCTTGTTGTGGAGCACGGGCTCTAGGTGCACAGGGCCTTCAGTAGGTGCGCTCCTGGGCCCTGGAGCACAGGCTTAGGAGTTGCGGCACACGGGCTTAGTTGCTCCATGGCCTGTGGGATCCTCCCAGACCAGGGATGGAACCTGTGTCTCCTGCATTGGCAGGTAGATTCTTTACCACAGAGCCACCAGGGAAGCCCTAATTTGATTCTTTCTTTAAGGCCATGTGGCAAGTGTCATTGTTTAACAGATGAGACTACAGGACCTTAGTACTCTAATGGGTCATTCTGTGACTAGGAGGCAGTCTGGCTTGGACCTTCACTCTCGCTCCATCTGGCTGAGATACCAGATCAACTGCCCAACTGCTGCCGAGTGTTCGTGGCTCTTCTCCCAACACGTCTGTGGCCTCAGGTGCCTTTCACTTCCTCCCCTCCTATCCCCCATTCCCCATTAATCAACAGCCATCCCTTGGGTGGAGTGAGAAGTGGAGAGATGGGGTGAATGTTGAGAGGCAATACCCTTCAATATTCTTTCCTCCTCCCTTCTCCCTCAGGCACAGCCTGAGACAGGGCTCAATTCTCTAAACACGGTAGTGCCAGAGATGCACACGACCCCCCAGCTACATCCTGAGACTTTTCTATCACTCTCATTATGGATGCTGCCCTGTTTCTGGTGACTATCCTACCATAAATGTGGATAGAAACACAAGTGGGCCCCCAAACTCAGACTTTCTCCAAACACTAATGTTCATCTTACAGTCACACGAAACAGCCACCACGAGATAGCAGGGAAAATCCCATCTTTGCAGCTTCAAAACCAAAGCAGGGCATATTTCCCCTGGCAGCACGGGTCCTGACTTCTAGTCAGTTTACCTGAAGCAGAAAAACCTGCCCTTTAGTTTGCATTCTCAGTAAGAGGAAAACAGGAAGGTTAGTCTGCAAAAACACATGTGCGTGCTAAGTTGCTTCTGTCGCGTCCTATTCTTTGAGGCCTCATGGACTGTAGCCCGCCAGGTTCCTCTGTCCATGGGGATTCTCCAGGCAAGAATACTGGATTGGGTTACTGTGCCTCCTCCAGGGGATCTTCCTAACCCAGGGATCAAATCTGCGTCTCTTAGGTATCCTGCACTGGCAGGCGGGTTCTTTACCACTAGCGCCACCTGGGAAGCCCTGCAAAAACATGACTAGCCCTTTATTCTGATCCCCTGATTCTGAGTAATAAGTGATTACACATTTACATATATTCAGTACCTGATAAACACATAGACGCACCATCTGCCAGCTTCACGTATTCCAGGGTTTCTATATAGGGGGAGTGCAATTTCACCTGGGCCTCAGCATTCATTACCCAGCTCAGGTGTATCTGCTTTGGGCATTGTCTCTCAGCACTGACTCTGTCTCTCCTCTTCTGAACCCCCATCCAGCCTAGCTATAGGTCCTCCCAATCGGTTGGTTGACTTGATAATGTTTTGCCAGGTGGGAACCCTTGGAATCTCATTGGGAGTTGCCATTGGTTTGGATCCCACAGGCTTGCTTGCTAAAGTCCCAACCGGTAAGCACATTCCCCACCCCTTTTATTTTAAAGATGTCAAAATTTCTTATATTTCAGGTAAGCTTTTCATATGTTAATGGGGACATTCTGGAAACAATGACTGAGTTCCTTAGAAATGACTTTGGTGACGAATGAGAACATGCATCCTAAGACTGATTCTGAGATGCCAGGGGTCTGTGATTCCAGCAAATGGGGAAAGGGGGTAGATTTCTGCCTCCTTGGATTCCACCTCCATATCCTCTTCCTTCAGGATATCCTAACCAGGGATAGCACAAAGTAAACAGTGATACTTGTGAACAAACATTTTACATTGACTTAGGAAGGAAGCTGAAAAGAAAGGAAGGAAGGAAGGAAGGAAGGAAGGAAGGAAGAAAGGAGATGTCTGGGTCGATAAGGAGGCCCATTCCTGAGAGCACAAAATGTGTGTGGATGGAGCAGGATCAGGGCAGCCTGAGCGCTGTCTAGAGACATCTCCCAGGGCACTGCCACCATCATCATTAGTACTACTGTTAAATCTTTCACACATGTCATTCTTCTCTGTCTGAAAAGTTTCCATCATGGGTTTAGCCTAAAAGGAAGATTTAAGCAAAATATGTTCATTCTAAAGGGAGACTAAAAGTAAAAAAATGCTTTTAAATCAGAACACATGAGCTGAATGTGTGAGGTTTGTTAAACTAGCCAGCTTCTTCACCAGCTCACGTTCTTACTGTGCGTGGTTTTTCAGGGTAATCCTGTAAGAAGCAGGAGAGGGGCATGGGAGAGTACTAAATTATCTGTAATTTTTAATACGTCAATGTTTATACATTTCAATACACGTAAAGTGACATTGCTATTGAAATAGATTTTCTCTTTATTAATACCTGTCATTGATCTTTGTGACTGCAGGTGAGTTAGGACTACACTGAAGGAAAGGAAGATTGGAGATGTTCTGCTTTTTCCTCTTGGCTTCCTTTCCCATTTCTGAAAATAATTTTGGAAATAAAGCAAATCAAATGCAAATGCTTCCCCATTCCTATGGCACAGAATGTCAGGAAATCCGCTTTGCCAGTCTTTGTGCAATATTAACCACCCACACATAACACATGGGATGTTTATTCCTCACTCTGGCACCGGCTTCCTCCCTTCCATACTGTTTGGAATGTACAAATGTGGAGGTTGGTGTTCCCGGCCTCTGAGAACCTTCTGGTTTCACATTTCGGTAAAGGAACAGCTTTTGTGTTTTCAAGGCAGATTAAAGAGTTAGTTTGCATTTTAAATGGGCACTGTGGAAGAGAGAACTGTGTGGAGGGCTTCAGGTGGTTCCTGGGTGGTGCAGGTTGTGCCAGGGCAGGACGCTCGCTGGGAGCAGCGAGTCCCCGTGCCCCTCCTCCTGGCAGGAGGGCCTGGCACTTAGAAGGCAGGTTGTGGAGTTGGGAGACTGGTTTGAATTCTGAACGTGTTCCCTGAGTGACCTTGGATGGGCTACCTGTCCTCCCTGAGCCTTAGTTTCTTCATCTGTAAAATGGAGCAGATTATAGCAAGTAGGTACCTGGTGTTTACTTGTGTCTGTGTTATGAGTACAGATATCCGTCAACCACCGGAATGGAAAGATCAGTTCAGGGTCCGTACCCACACTGTGACCCTAACAGCTGTGCCCTTGGCAACTTGAAGTCCCAGAGGAAAAGTGCGAGTGGCAGGCTCAGCAAGCTCTTGGGCTGTTGGTGCGAAGAGCACACTCACCCACTGGAGCTCCAGGGTGGACTTCCCCACCCAGGCTGCTGCCCGGGGCTGCACAGGGCAGAACGCAGCCTCTATGCTCAGGCTGCTATCTCACCAGTGACTCAGGGATTCTGATTTATGTTTTCTTTGTTACTGGAATGGACATGTTTTAACTGAACAGCTTGGTCAATCTTGACACTAGAATGACTTACGGCATCAGTAGAACCAGTACCTCCCAAGCTCCCTCAGAGTCACTAAAGCCTAAGATGAACCCTTATCCTGACTTGTATCTGTTTTTGTACTTTAATAGAAGTAGAATCATACAGTCCACACTCTGTGTCAGACTCAGGACCCTGTGTGTGAGGGTCAACCACAGCGCGTAGCTGTAGAGCGCTGTAGGTCATTAACCTGGCTGCGAAGCCTACCACTGTGTGACGTGAGTGCCGTTTACTTATTCCTTGCGCTACTGACGGGGCTTTGGCTATTACAAATGGTGCTTCCATGGACATTCTAGTACTTCTGTTTTGTACATAATATACATTTCTGTTGATACCTAGAAGTGGGATTGCTGGGTCACAGAGCAACTCCACATTGCTGTTCAGCTTCTATTACCAAAAAGTTTTATAAAGTGATTGCATTAATGTATAATTCCACCAACAGCAGATGGGAGTTCCAGTTACTCCACATCTTTGGTAACACTTGGGATTTCCAGTCTTTCATTTTAGCCAGGCTGTACCTCTCTGAGGTGCATCTAGAAGGATGCCCTGGCAAGAAGCTTCTTTGGGAACTATCTTCAGGGTCTGCTCTCTTTCTGAATAAAGTCTCTATTCTTGCCCCCAACAACTCATCTCGGTATATTAGCATCTTGTGCATAAGAGCTTGGTAACCACTGTTAGTCACTCAGTCGTGTCCAACTCTTTGCAACCCCATAGACTGTAGCCTACCAGGCTCCTCTCTCCATGAGATTTACCAGTCAAGAGTACTGGAATGGGTTGCCATTTTCTTCTCCAGGGGAGCTTCCTGACCCAGGGATGGAACCCAGGTCTCCTGTGTTGTTGGCAGATGCTTTACCATCTGAGCTACCAGGGAAGCCCTCTGGTAACCACAGAGCACATGAAGATACTGTTGACTTTCCACGTTCCACTGATGGAGAGGACCATGTACACAGACAGTCCCGAACGCACTCATGTTTGGCTCTTGAAGGGGTCTTGGTATTAGCACAGGAACAAGGTATCTTGACCTTTCAGGAAATCCAAAGTGCTTGAAAGAAAATGCTGGTCTCAACTGGCCCTCTTCTGTCTGCCCCTGCTCCCTGCCTCCTGAGAATGGCCGGCATCATCTCTCTCTTAACAGCCAGCACTCACTGAGGACTTGGTGAAGCTGTGGCTTGGCAGTGTTTTTATATATTTTCCATCATCCTCACAGCTTCCTCACGATGGAGGTAATATCATCTTCTTGTCTTTGAGGAGGAAAAACTCCCCTCAGGAAGGCCATGTAACAAGTACACAGCCGTGCCACAGGCCTGGGGGGAGGTGGAATTCCAGCACAGGCCTCCTGCTGCCCACCCACCCGGTGCTGTGCAGTCCTGCCCCGCTACAACCGACACAAGACGTGTCCTGAAATCAGAGACCTCGCTGCACTGAAGTGGGTGGTCCACACTGCTCTGCTGCAGTACAGGAGGGCGATGTTGACATCGCCCAGCCTTCAGTGGTCGTGTTCCGTCAAGTCACCACAAACACCAAAGCAGTGAGAACGAACCCCTTCTTCCTGGAGGAATAGAGGGTCAGGTTCCTGGGAGGCTCAGGGCACAACATTTTCAGCAAAGGATCAACCCAGAATCTTGTTTTATGTGTGTTTCTCTTTAAAAACACCTTCCTTAACACATACCTTTGAGTTGTTAGCATTGAACTCATGGCCAACACCAGTGTCTCTTGTGCCTGAATGAAGCTCATCTAACACATGTATTAATATTTTCTCCATCAGGCACATACCAGCCTTCATGCACAGGAACCCTAGACCGCACTTCAGCATTGTGCTCGGAAGCAAATGTAAACAGCAACCTCGTCCTCATCCCCTCCCCAAAGCACAAAAATACAGAGAGCGTGGCACAATGTGGGCTGAATGGGATGCTTGTTGACAGTTGCCTCACTCAACCTCAGCTGAGAACATGCACGTGCAAATATCGCTTTGGGGGCTGCAAATAAATTTTAGCAAGCAGGCGAATCTGCAAATGCAGAATCTGTGAATAATAGATCAACTGTGTATTTGTTGATTGATTGATCTAGGGTAAGAATCTTCTTTATTAAGTGCTATGTGCTTTAGCAAACAGTGGTCTCAAGTAAAGCACTGAACTCAGCAGAGCGATGGCCACGCCTTCACACTGCTGCAGATCACCAAGAGAAAACTTTCTTCCAAAGACTGCAGAGATTGCTAGGAATAGCTGTTCTGTCTACACTGCACAATCCTTTCAGCTGAGGGCAGGCAGCCTAGTTTGGGCTGCTCTACCCAGGAAGGGGCACCATTTTGTCATTTATCCAGAAGTACCATGTGTACCAGTGGTGGCCCCTCAAAGTGCTTTCTGAATGATTTTCTACAAACTTCCCTGGAAAACTATGAGGTCAGCAGGGACAGGTAGCCACATGCTTGCTTTCCTGTTGGCAATCAAGTGACTTGTCCTAGGATATTCTAAGAGTCACTCTTCCAGTGCATGTGGTCCTTTCAAAGCTGACAAACCAAGGGGTCCTCTGGGCAGTGCCCACCAGTGTAGTGCTTCCTGTAGCCAACAGGATGGACCGGTGGAGGGCCAAGGCTGCCTGCAACCTGCCAGCTCAACTATTTGCTCCATTTGGGGGTTCACTCTTGATGCTGCCATGCCTTCAACATGACTGGAGAAGCATAGGGCAGTGACAGCAAATGGCTGAGGCCAGCACATGATAAAGTCTCTAGCTGATCAATTTCCATCCAGGTCTAGGATGACATAAAGATCTGCCCACAGGTGACCAAAGCCCAGTGTTTCCCACAGAGCTCGGTCATTTCTACACAGGCCTACAGATTCTGAGCAGTGTGTCTAATAGGACGTGGGCAAAGCTGAACTCCAAACCCCAAGTGGCCCCCCTATTCTGCCTGTCTGGTGATTGCTGCTCCCTCCTCCCATGACACCAGCATCCCTGCCGACATCCTACTGCTGCCTGCACAGACACCATGGAGATGCAACCACCCCAGGCCTCCTCCTCTTTCTGTCATCCCTTCTCAGAGCTGTGCAGCTCATGATACCTCCCCCTTTCAGAGATGCTCCTGAAGCACCTCTGGGTGTGCCCCATCCCATTTTGCTGCAGCAACATAAAGAACCAAACTTTGTCCTAGAGTGACTATGGAAGCATTTCCGGTTGTCTCCGACTGGTGTGCTATCATGCCTGAGAATCCTGTTTTATTGGTAGAGAAAAGTTGAGACTCACCTCTTGTGGGGTCACAGAGAAGTGGATTCTAGGGTGGTTTTGGTCTTGTATAATCTCAATTAGCTGGCCCTCCATGTCCTGACACCCAAAACAAACATGCCGTCTAGGTCCAAAACCCTTTTACTTTGTTCCACACAGACAGATTCAACAAGAATGCAAGCCCTGTTCTCCCAATCAAATCACCTCTCCAAAGACCCTCCTGCCTAGAAATGTGGAGCCCCACTTTCTGGAGCTTGTTTCTCCTTGGCTGAGGATCCAAGGGAGCTGCTTGGTGAATTGTCTTTACCAACGGGATATGGCAGAGGTGATACCATGCCAATGGGGAGCTTAGGGCAGCTTCTGATTATCTCATGGGACATTTTTAGCTGCCACGTGAAGAAACCTAGGCTAGTTCCCTGGAGGATGACACAACATGTGACCCCAGCTGAAAGCCAGTCATCTGCCCAAAGACAGGCACCTGGCTGCTGAAAACTGATGAGAGACACACAGGGAAGCCTAGCCAAGACTGGAAGAACCACCTGGGTAAGCCCTGCCCAAATTGTTGACCCATAGAACCACAGCTAAATAAATGGTTCCTTATATAAGCTACTAAAATGGAGGTTCCTCTGTTATACAGCAGAAGCTTACTGATGCAATATCATTCCTTTAGAGCTAAGATCATTAATGGGCCCTGACAGTGGTTAGTCATCATTACTCAAAGTAGGACTTTAGCAAACTGTAAAGTACTTGTGAAAGGAGAATTCTGTGATCAGCTTTGAAAACCACGCTATATTACACTTCCCATATGGAGATTCATGGCCCAAATTTGCATATTAAAAATTTGTGAGAAACCCTGCATTAGCACACAGTCAGACAATAACTTAGCATTTCTGTTTCTGATCAATAAAGGAGTCTTGATTTCCAACCTGAAGACCACAGATCCTCTGAGAAGCCCAAATGATTGTACTGGGGTCAGGTGTCAACCCAGAGATGGTGGCAGGTGGTCACGATACCTCTCCAATGGCAACCAGGTGTCCCCATGCTATGGAATAGATGGAGGTGTCTCTGCTCTTGGCTCCTGACCATCTGGAGGCTTCCTTGTACCTGCTGAGGCTGTGGGACAGACCACCAAGAGGGCACATGAAGCAGCTTCCAGAAAGAACTGAAACAAGACAAGTGCTGCCTCCAGAAGGTGGACGAGCTTCTGGGAAGTTGTTGCCAAAATCCTCTATTTACAGAAAATGGCACTTTGTAAATACCAAGCTGTGCTATTTATGTAGCTGTTTCTCATCAATATATGTGGGAATTCTGTAATTATCACAAGTGCTCTTCAAAGGCTTCCGGAATTGCAGACAAAAGAGGGTCACAGATAGAGTCAGCTGAGCCCCGCAAACCCTATGCCCCCGGCACGTGGCTCGGCTGCTGGTGAAAGAGCAAAGGGCAGGGCAGGGCCAGGCCAGAGCCGTGACCAGGGTCTGGCCAGATGGCCCCTCTCCCTGGGGCATGGATTGTGGAGTAATGTGGGCAGAAAGAAGGCACTCAGGGATCTGGACATGGAGGGATGTGAAGCCAGTCCAACAATGACCAGCCCACCCTGGTGCTGGACACAAGGCTGGTGACACTGCCCTGCAGCATGGCCATAGTCCCCGAGTCCACCCTACAGCCCCTGGATCCTCTGGCAGCTTAAGAACTGGGAGGTTTCTAGAGCTGTGCCCAGAAAAAAGGCTTTGGAAACTATCAAACACTGCGCCTACTGACCATGCCTGGAGTCACTTCCAAAGTCATCACTCACATTGTTGCCATGGAAGGAGACTTCCCTCCCCATTACCCCTCAACTCAGGAGCCGTGCACCTGGGTCCAACTCCAGCTGTCAATCTTGTGCCTGTGCTCTGTTCCTTGGGCAAGTTGCCTGATTGCTCTGTGCCTCAGTTTCCTCACCTGTGAAAAGAGGAAGTAATCCCTGCATCCTAGGTGTTATGTCTTGGAGCCCTCTCAGAGACTTAGTGACCCATCTGCAAAGTGGGAACAAGATTGGCTCCCGCAGGAGAAACTGATAAACACACAGCTCTGAGCATCTCATCCTTCATTTCTGTGCGATGTTCCCAGCGTGAGTCTTATATTTGTCAGCCCCCTGGGAGGGGAGGACCACCTCCCATCCTGCACTGCTGCTGCTGCTGCGTCGCTTCAGTCGTGTCCGACTCTGTGCGACCCCATAGACGGCAGCCCACCAGGCTCCCCCGTCCCTGGGATTCTCCAGGCAAGAACACTGGAGTGGGTTGCCATTTCCTTCTCCAATGGATGAAAGTGAAAAGTGAAAGTGAAGTCGCTCAGTCGTGTCCAACTGTTAGCGACCCCATGGACTGCAGCCCACCAGGCTCCTCCGTCCATGGATTTTCCAGGCAAGAGTGGGGTGCCACTGCCTTCTCCACCCATCCTGCTCTGCTCACTGACAACTTCTCCGCCAACCTGTCTTCCTTTGATCGAAGCTGAGGTGACCATGCAGCACTGGTCTAAGCACGGTGTCAGCAGTTTGCTTCTCTGGCTGTTTGCTCTGCCAAGCCTCAGTCTGTTCATTTATCTAGAATGCGAGGATTAAGGTGGAAGGTGAGAGGGAGATGCTGGCGTGCTCCTCCCACGGTGGGGACCCGCAGCCAATGTCCGTCCCCCACCCCCAGCCTTTACCTTCACGGCCTGGAGTGGACCAGCTGGACGCCCTGTTTGTGCAGCATGTGTGCACACAAGCCCCGGTGCTCCCTGCCACTCTCCCTCGTCAGCATATTAATGGGAGAGAAGAAATTCCTATCTACTTGGTTGGTTGCTTTTCTAACTGCAGCCCACCAGGCTCCTCCGTCCATGGATTTTCCAGGCAAGAGTGGGGTGCCACTGCCTTCTCCACCCATCCTGCTCTGCTCACTGACAACTTCTCCGCCAACCTGTCTTCCTTTGATCGAAGCTGAGGTGACCATGCAGCACTGGTCTAAGCACGGTGTCAGCAGTTTGCTTCTCTGGCTGTTTGCTCTGCCAAGCCTCAGTCTGTTCATTTATCTAGAATGCGAGGATTAAGGTGGAAGGTGAGAGGGAGATGCTGGCGTGCTCCTCCCACGGTGGGGACCCGCAGCCAGTGTCCGTCCCCCACCCCAGCCTTTACCTTCACGGCCTGGAGTGGACCAGCTGGATGCCCTGTTTGTGCAGCATGTGTGCACACAAGCCCCGGTGCTCCCTGCCACTCTCCCTCATCAGCATATTAACGGGAGAGAAGAAATTCCTATCTACTTGGTTGGTTGCTTTTCTGAGCTTCTGGGGATTCCTGATGCACTTGGACCAGTGCCGGGTACGCTGGTGGCTGAAAAAATGACACGAGGTATCCCTTGTTACCCTGTGACTGATCTTCAGCTGAGCAATGAACACTGGGGGACCTTTCTGCTTGGCTCCCACCCTGATGCCCTGGACTCGTGCACAAGTGATGGACTACAGTGCACAGACCACTGGCAAACTGAGGCTGGAGTTGTCTAGCATCTGGCCCTTTGCCATGAATATTATGTGGGGGCAGTGGTGGCTCTTGACTCTCTGCAGGAGGCCTGTTCCACATATGGAGCAGCTGCCCACACTGGTCATGTGACTTGATCTAACCCCAGGGGCCATGCAAATGAGCCTGTTCTCTTGTGATATGAAGGCACAGAGCCTTGGAGAGTACCTGTCTGTACCCAAGCCCAGAGCTCAAGCTCCCAATCCCAACCTGCTGAGTTTCACTTCGGCAATATTGATACTCCTGTGTGTTTCCAGGCAGCACAGGCTCATCAGAAGGGGCTGAGTCCCAGAAAATCGGACAGTGTCATGGCTGACCAGAGATGGGATTCCTTTTGTCTTTTACTCACCAATTGTGGCTCTTGAAATTGGACTGGACCTTGAGAATTTTTTTTTCACTTATAGCTGAAGAGGCCAAAATATGAGAAAGGCTAGTGACTTTCTCAAGGTCGTAGAGCTGGACAGTGGTAGCCCTGGGACAGACTGGCCCACCACCACTGAGTCATCCTGCAATCAACACAGTAGTGACAGCCTCACCAGCCACACTCTTTCTCCTTTGGTGAATGGTGCCATCGTCCATTTACCCCAAAGACAAACAGAGAGAGACCCTCTGCGCTCAACTGGTTTGAAGCCATTCAAAGCAGCACAGCTCTCCTGCCAGTGTTCAAAGGCTCTATCTCGTTATTAGAAAGATCACAACGGGAAACAATGTAGTCTCTGCCACGTCTCACAGTGCAGGACACCCCTTCCCCTCCCTTCCCATGCTGCATCTCCGTGCCAGCACCATCACTAAACCACAAGAGACGAATACACTCACAGGAGAGCTTTTCCCTTCCTATCAGTTTTTATTTTTCTAAAAAAGACAAGAACCAGCTAATTTTATAAGGGATGACACAGTAAGTCATCTCGTTAGTCATCCTGAGTTCTTTCCAGTTTGAACAGACTCTTCTCTGAACTGACTTGTCTATTTACTATAGCAAGAGAGACAAGAGGATTCACTTTTTGCCATTTTTGGTATAGAAAAATCTGGTTCCTTTGCCAGCAAAGAGTGGAGCAGAACGTTCAGGCAGTAGCTAGTTATGGAGTATTCACACATGAGAACCGAGGCATGTGTAAAAACTGCAGCAGGATAGAGGGTCGATGTGGAATCAGAGGAAGGGGGTGCACCCAGGCACCCCAGGTGGGATGAGCTTGAAATGACTGCGGAACATGAGGAAGGTCTGTGGGGTGGGAGTGTGCTGAGGGTGGGGAGAGTAGGACATGGATGTGGAGACGTGGACAGACCTAGAACATGCAGTCCAATCCCCACATATATCATTAAAGGACTGCCTGGACCACTGTGTGGGATGTGGACATGAGGGGGATCCTGGTCCAGGGGAGGGTGATGGCAGCCTGGACAACAGCCAGTGAGGATGGAGAGGAGATGGGGATGAAGACACAGTTTGGAGGTGGAAAGGCCAGGATGAGCTGATGGCAGTGGGGCAGGAGAGAAAGAAGTCAAGGCCGATTTCTAAGGTTCCAGCCTGAGCAATGCAGTGGATGTGTTTCTGAGATGGCCAATCTAAGGGGCAAGAGGGTTTGTTGTCTTTTAAAAACCCATGGCTGCATTTCAAACTGTATTCCAACTCCATATCAATCTACACTCCCTCTTCAATCGAATGCTGAGTTGCCAAGGGAGAAATTACACACACACACACACACACACACACACACACACACACACACTTTATCCAGAATCCCACTTTAAGTAATTGCGCCTAAGATGGTAAAATGTCTTTCCTATTGCCTTTTAAAAGAGGGTTACGGTATCCATAGATAAGCTCTGTGTGTGTCCTGTGTGCACTCAGATGGACATGCACATGAGCCTGGGGATAAAATTGCCCTCTGGGACTCGTGCTCTGCAGAGGAGAGTAATAGGTTTTGCCTCAAGCCAACCCTGTAAAACAGAAAAGCAATAAAGTCAGATGAAGCTGGGCCTGTGTCCGGGAGAGGATGAGAGGGCCAGCACAAGCCAAAGCTGCGGGTCCCATCACAGTTTCAGATACTGAAAACTACTCTGCTAACTGCACTCATCCCTCTAGTTCACAGCACTGAGGAAAAGACAGCTTTAACAAGTTCAAGAGGAGAAAAAGTAGATCCTCAGGCTCCTACCTTTGTATGTAAAATGAGACCCATCAAAGCACATAGCAGACAAGACAGACTCCATGTTTACCTTTGGAATCCACCCCCAGGCCAGGAGAGGGACTTGTATTCTGAGAATGCATCAGGAGAGTCCATGAAGAGCATCCCCAGCCACGGGCCAAGGATGAGGCCACAGGGGGACCTAACTTGCATTCTTGCTCTGTCATTTCCAGGCAAAAGAGCCTTTCATCAAGAAATCTATTTGCAAACAGTTCCTAATATTCTTGGGAGTGAGATGAAGCAAGCCTTAGGAAGCAAGACTTTCAGAGAGGGTGTCACAGGTGTCCCAGGAATGGAGGACACACCCGTTGGATTAGGAGTTGGGTAGGTGGGTGCCATCTTGGTCCCTGGGCTGACAGTGAGAGGCAAGTTCGATGGCTGACAGTTTACTCCAAATATCCCTTAAACCAGATCCTTGGGATCTGGTTCTAAATTCCCCAATGAAAGAGGGGCCACTTATTGAAAGGGCAAGTTATCTCTGGGGTTCCTTAAGGTTCCTAAGTGTAAGAACAAGAGAGGACTAGCAATGGGAACAGTTCTAGAAACCCTTCAGGAGCCTCTGAAGAGGGTGAGAAGCTCTTGGGATCTCAGGGAAGCAGGGGTAGGGGGAGATGTGGCAGAAGAATCCTGGCTCCTTCCTCACTGTGGCACCCCAGGTTGAAGGGCTTAGCCAAAGCTACACCCCAAACCCACCTCTGCCCACTCCTTAACTGAGAACACATTTGGGTGGTTTTCATACTCAGGCACCAGCTCCAGCTGCTGAAATAACATCTCAGCAGGCCGAGGCCAATGCTTCAGGGAAAGAACACTGTGATTGTCACCAATGACGTGTTTGTTCAGATGCTACATGTTGGAGCACATGTTCAGGAAGGACTCTGAGTCCTTGTGAAATTGGGAAACAGACACAGCTCTGTACAGGCTACAGACATAGCTCCCTGGGGCTCTGCAAAGCCCAAGCTACCTAGCAGCATCGACATCACGGAGACAAGGCATGTAACTGGAGTCAGTGGTTTCAGAGGAAAGATACTGTAAAACTGTAGTCAGTATAGAATATTGTTCACATTGGGACTGTTGGCAATGTCATCTCAGAGGAACACATAAATTAAGTTTGTCTTGTAGGTAACAAAATAAAGAAAAACAAAATAGAGTGGGGGCGAGTGGACCAATAATAATAAATTGCTATCAATAATGACAAACTATTGATAGATAAATAAGATGAAGAGAAGCATACAGTAGGCTGCAGGTGTCCGGTCCTGACAGGTAAATATTTGTTATCTAAGCACTGTGCCGGCTCTCTCCCGTCACCAGCTGGGGCTTCTCGTTAGATCAAAGGTAACACTGTCGGCTCCAAGCTCATTCTCTAAGATTCTCTCTATTGCACTAGGTTCAGGATGTGAACCAAAGAGACAGTAGATGAACACACGCAGCGTCTGTCCAGAAGGGGCTGGATTCTCATAATTTTGCATCTGCTATAGCCTCGTGGGTTTTAGAGAGAGAACAGATGTGCATAATAATAACGGTTGTTGTTTACTCAGTTTGTGTGTGATTGTTTGGTGATCCCATGGACTATAGTCCGCCAGGCTCCTCTGTCCATGGGATTCTCCAGGCAAGAATACTGGAGTGGGTTGCCATTTCCACCTCTGAGGATCTTCCTGACTCAGGAATCAAACCTGCAGCTTCTGCATGGCAGGCAGATTCTTCACTGCTGAGCCATGAGGGAACTCCAATAATAATGGTTCAGTTCTGTTCAGTCGCTCAGTCATGTCCAGCTCTTTGCGAGCCCATGAATCGCAGCACACCAGGCCTCCCTGTCCATCACCAACTCTTGGAGTTCACTCAGACTCATGTCCATCGAGTCTGTGATGCCATCCAACCATCTCATCCTCGGTCGTCCCCTTCTCCTCCTGCCCCCAATCCCTCCCAGCATCAGGGTCTTTTCCAATGAGTCAGCTCTTCGCATAAGGTGGCCAAAGTGCTGGAGTTTCAACTTTAGCATCATTCCTTCCAAAGAAATCCCAGGGTTGATCTCCTTCAGAATGGATTAGTTGGATCTCCTTGCAGTCCAAGGGACTCTCAAGAATCTTCTCCAACACCACAGTTCAAAAGCATCAATTCTTCGGTGCTCAGCCTTCTTCACAGTCCAACTCTCACATCCATACATGACCACTGGAAAAACCATAGCCTTGACTAGATGGACCTTAGTCGGCAAAGTAATGTCTCTGCTTTTGAATATGCTATCTAGGTTGGTCATAACTTTTCTTCCAAGGAGTAAGTGTCTTTTAATTTCATGGCAGCAGTCACCATCTGCAGTGATTTTGGAGCCCCCAAAAATAAAGTCTGACACTGTTTACACTGTTTCCCCATCTATTTGCCATGAGGTGATGGGACCGGATGCCATGATCTTCGTTTTCTGAATGCCTTTGCCCTAGAAGCAGAACTAGATTCCAGGATTCTAGTGCAAGTCTTTTAGGGGGGAGGGAGGAGTCTCAGAAAGTGACAACCCCCCCATCCAGAAAAGAGCAGGAAAATAGATTGGGGAGGAATGGACTGTTGATCCAGGTGTGTTATCTGTAAGATTCTGGATAGGCACCTGCTGGGGCACCTGGGGGAGACAGGGCTGAATGTGTTTCCATTCGCACATCTGAGGCAATATGGGAACCAAGGTATTTATCCAGCAACCCCTCTCTGACTGAGGGATACTTCTGGGGTTGATAATTTTCTGGCACTTCTGGGCTGCCCTGCATTCTGGTAGAATGGGGTCTGGGGATCAGCAAAACCTGGAGTTATGGGAGCTGGGAACTGGGGTTCAGGCAGGCACACCAAGCTGTAAATACTAAGTGGGTACAGGGGGCCTTATCCCAGCAGCAGCAGATACTCTACCGAGAGCTCTGCCCACAGGCCTTCATATGTTCCTGATAGCAGCCAGATTCACCTCCAGTGACTGACGGGGAAGCTGAGGCTTGACCAGGCAAAGCAGATCGCCCATGGTTATGCGCCTAATCAGTGGAAAAGCCAGGACCGACACTCAGGTGGGTTTCACTCAAAGGGTACGCCCTAAACCACCACCAGGCTTTATATCCAGCTTGAGGTCCTGGGCCAATTGCACACTGGCCAACCTGTGTGCAGCCCATGGGGCCTGATGGTCCGACTGGCTGTCTGAACTGGGTCTCACGCAAGGAGAGGAGTGAGTAACTTAAGATCTTTCGAAACATAATTTACCCTCTTTGTGCTAATCCTCTCTGGACACCAGTTTTAGCTTTGTGTTGACACTGACAAATTAAGGACATGCTCAGCACTTTTGCAAAAGTAAACAGGAAATTCCACAAGCTCTTCTAATCATTTTTCTCTTCCAGGGTGAAATCCCTTAACTAAACACGTCTGCCTGGCCAGAGAGTTGTTGCCAGGACCTTGCTGACCAGATCCTGGGGGTCTCCTTATACGTCGAAACCCCTGTGGCAACTCCTCTCTAAGGACCCTGGCCTTGGAGCTATAGACAGGCCTCTGGGCCCCCGTGTCCTGGTGTTCATGAGGATGGGGCCGGCTCCCAGTGGGTCTGATTCTGGTTCTTTGTGGTGGGCTAAGCACAGGTGACCCACTCTTAGAGAGATGTAGGGTGGGGAGAAGGTGAGGACCAAAACACCTAACATTTCTTGAGCATCTACTACGCACTCCCACTTTATAGATGTGGAAACTGAGGCCAGGAGTTCTGTGACTTGTTCCAAAGCCCCAGCACTTGGGTGATACACAAGCTCTGCTGCTCCTAATCTGGGTATCCTTCTTTCTCATCAAACATCTCATCTTGCAACATAGGTTTATTGTGCAGCTCAGGGGACTATAGTCAATATCTTATAATAACCTATCAGGGAAAATAATTTGAAAAATAATATATGTGAATATGTAAAACTGGATCAGCTTGCTGTGCACCTGAAATATTGTAAGTCAACCACACTTCAATAAAATATACACCAAGAAAAAAGAAGCCTATACATAACCCCGCCCTCCACAAAGAATCCCATCTTGGATGCCTGGTGGCCTGTAAGCGCCTTCTACGCATCCCATGTGTGTGAGTTGCTAAACCCAGGCCATCGCTCAGATGCCGGGGTAAAGGAGTAGCGCCTCTTTCCTGGAGACCTTTTCTCCTGGCCACATCTGTTTTGTGATTTTGAGTTGACAATGCAAGCAAAAGGAGGGATGATCGTTAATTAGAATCTCTAGGTCTTCTAGAGGAACCCGTTGCCATGCATGCATGCTCAGTTGCTCAGTTGTGTCCAACTCTTTGCAACCCTATATGGACTGTTCCTCTGGCTACATGATTTTCTAGGCAAGAATACGAGAGTGGGTTTCCATTTCCTCTTGAGGCTACTTAATTTATATTAATGAAAATAAAATAAAATTGTAAATCAGAATAACCTCTCAGACTAACCAAGTTTCAAGGGCTCAGTAGCTCACATAGCCAGCAGCTCCCTTACTGGGCAGAGCAGAGAGGGAACAACTTCATCAGAGTTACAAGGTTTGATGAGATAGCACTGTTCTATAGACTTAGTGTTCCGTCTCAGAGCGAAAAAGGAAAGGAATGACCTTGGAGAGACAAAAATCACCCCTGGGGCTGAGGTGGAGCTTTGATGTACAAGGCCGCCTCTCCAAGTAGGGGTGGGGGCAAGAAGGGCCCCTTCCACAGCCTCTGGCTCCCTGGCCCCTCCAACCACTGAGAACTGGCTTGTGCATTGATTAGTTTATTCTTTGGCTCTTACAAAAGCACTCTGAGCCGCAGGGAGGGGAGAGGATCCAAGGACACCATTCCTTAAGATATTATAATTAAACAGATGACTGGAAGCAGCCAAGGCCACAGGGAAAAGACATCCACCCGGTAAGACTCCACCCAGAGCCCCTCCCCCAGGACTGAAAGGGGACTGGAGCTCAGAGAAGGCAGGGAGGGGAGGGGAGTGCTCCCCACCTGGGATGGGCTCTCCTCATTCTTCAGGAACACGTCAAAATTAACCTTCACCCTGCTCCATGTAGCGGGTGAAGTTGAAGTTGGAATTCACGCTGCAAAGCCAAGATTTCCTTTGGGATCTGTCCGCCCTCCTGTGCTTCAGTCACCGTGACTAAGGAAGACCTGACTGAGGGTTATCCTGCTCAACATTAGAACAGATGGACGGTGAAGCAAGTTCTCAGACAAGTGTGTTTTCCTAGATTTATACACTGTTGATAGAAGTTTGCAGATGACGGAGTTCCACTCTACCAGGACCTTCCCAGGAGGCTCAGTGGGTAAAGAACCTGCCTGCAATGCAGGAAATACAGGTTTAATTCCTGGGTTGGGTAAATCTCCTGGAGGCGGGCACAGCAATCCACTTCAGTATTCTTGCGGAGACAAGAATCCTATGGACAGAGGAACCTGGCAGGCAACAGTCAGAGAGTCATACATGACTCAGCACAGCACAAGGAACCCCTGGGTAAAGAAAGTAGGGAGGAATCTTTGTCTAGTGGAATCTCAGGCCTGAAGGTTTCTGACAGCCTCAAAACCCAGAAGAACCAAGGAAAATTAAAGTCACAGTGCGGGGAAAGTTTAACCAGAAATGGCTGCTTGATTTCCACAAAGCTCACAAAAAGGAGGGAAGTGTAAAAAAAAAAGAAAGGCAAGCTTGGACAGGGAAGATTAAAGTGTAGTTTCAGGGAGTCAGAGCATCTGTGACCACGGGCCAGCACCAGGCCAAGGGCAGGGGCTGTGCGGAAAGCCTGTCACGAGAAGCAAACTCACGATGTCTGTGTGCGTGGGGTGTGTGAGCTTAGCTGTGAAGCTTATCAGGTTTCGGGACACGTGCTAAAAGGCCTGGGTGCTCTGGTGGAGATCTCAGTCAGTGCCACCTGGTCCCTGCGGTCCTCTCTCTGGGGCGGCCTGGTGACAGGACACAGCTCTGGGAACCTCCTGGAGGGCCTGCCACCCCTCACTGGAGGAGGCCAGATGACATAAACACCCATTTACGATGCCCTGAGGGGTGTTCGTCAGGGTACCTGGGACCCCAGCCACATGGCCCTGAGCCGTCCTCCACCCTTCCTGGACCTCTGTGCCCTGGCAGGGGAGAAGAGTGCTCTGGGTTGCCTCTGGCCATGCCTGACCCTATTCCCCAGGCAAGGAGGGACCACTTTCAAGCCAGTGCCTGAGTCACCTCCTGGGGCCTCCCACCCTTCAGACCATAGTTTCCACTCCCTCTAGATCCCGAACTCCAGGGTCTACATCTTCCATCTCAGGTTTCTGCTTCCTGCCTGGAATTCCCTTCCCTCTTCTCCTTTGGAAAACGCCTGCCCACTCTTCAAACCCACTCCACTATTGGAGCCTTCATTTCACTCCTCCTGCCCTGGGGGGACCATGGCCGCACTAACATGCAGCGGGAGCCATCCAGGGGGGATCTGCCTCCAATACTGTGGGCTCCTGCAGAACAAGACAGCGAGCTGTGACCATCTGCTAGAAGGGTCCAGCCCGGTGCCACCATCCTGGCGGGGCTCAGAGACGCTTCCTAGAGAGCTGAGAGCAGGACTCTACATGTAGCTCCTACAGCTCTGACTCATGCATTTAACTGTTTCCCACTGGCGACGGGGGGTGGCTCAGGTTAGCCCTGATAGCCTTTCCTACACCCAACGATGTAATCTGACAATTCTTGAGCTCCAGGTGTGTTGGGTGCCATGGTGGGTGGAGCCTGTCCCAGTGCTGAACACGTCGGGACTGAGTAGCTTCTGTTTTGTGATGTGCCAGACACTCCACGAGGGTTTGCTGTGAGGCTCATGTGACCCTGCAGACGAGGGTGGGGTGGCCACCAGCAGGCCCAGCCTGACTAGATGCAGCAGAGGGGCTCCTCCTCCCCCGAGCCTGGGGCCCCTGCCCTGCGTCACCTGCTTGCACGTGGGTCCCCCAGGCAGCAGGCTGGGCTTCTCCACTGGGGTCTCCTCCCTCTGAGAGGCAGGTTGGGGAGGAAGCCTAAGTGGGCCTTGGCCGCAGACATGGGCTATTTGGGTGGAGAATTCTGGAATTCCAGGTGCTAGAACATGGTCTTCAAGGGGTGAACACTGACTTTGGCCCCTAGACCCCTTGTCCTGTGCTTTCCACAATGCAGGCCCCAGGGCAGGGCAGGCTGCGGGATAAGACACCAGTAATGACAAATTGTGAGGCTGCAGGCTTATATCCACTCCTCTAGGCAAGGCGGGGCGGGGGCGGGGAGAAGGCAATGGCACCCCACTCCAGCACTCTTGCCTGGAAAATCCCATGGATGGAGGAGCCTGGTGGGCTGCAGTCCATGGGGTCGCTACGAGTCAGACACGACTGAGCAACTTCACTTTCACTTTTCACTTTCATGCACTGGAGAAGGAAATGGCAACCCACTCCAGTGTTCTTGCCTGGAGAATCCTAGGGACAGGGAAGCCTGGTGGGCTGCCGTCTATGGGGTCGCACAGAGTCGAACACTACTGAAGTGACTGAGCAGCAGCAGGCAAGGGGAGGGGAGAGTACTTTTAAGTAAAGGCCGGAATTATCCTGCCTTGTCTACTTAGCTTTCATGCCTGCCTGGAAACTCACTGCCTCAGATGGCAGAGGCCTTACGGGACCCTTGGCTCATGAAGGACAAGGCAACGTACCCTCCTCTGCCTTCAGCTGGGTTCAGAGGATCCCAGGGCGAGGGGGAGTGGAGGAGGGTGGAAGGGCCCTGCCTTTGGCTGCAACAACACCCCTTGGGAGACGGAAGCTTGTGCTGTTTGGGCTGAGAGTGGAAACCTCATCTCAGCTCTCAAGGCAGCAGGGCACCGAGGCAGCCGGGAGTCCCGGGTCGATGCAATGCCTGGGTCTTCTCAGCCTAGCAACAGGGAAGGCTCCCTGGTGCTGGGGTGGCAGCTGGCATCCATAGTAACTGCTCGGTGCCCGTTACTCTCCTGATGGGCAGGAGGGCTGCAGAGGCTGTTTTATCATTTGGGGCCCCTCGAGCCTTTTTTTAAGTGGACGGTTTAGAGGGGTTGGGGTAAGACTTGTAGAGTTGACGGCTTTCATCAGGAAAGGAGTCATGCTTAGGCAGCTTATGGGGCCAGAGGGTAAATATACTGCCAGAAGTTGCTCACAAAGCAAGGACAGCCAAACCGGGCTCTACCCCACATCTGGTCTGACTCCAGAGCCCATGGTGCGGATGGAAAAATAAGGTCTCTGTCCCCTCCCCTGAGTTATGGTGGGCTTGTGACTGCAATAGAGGCTGGCAGAAATGACTTGTGTGACTTCAGAGGCTGTGCCATTCAGGCCGTGGGCTTCCTCCTTGTCACCACAACCCTCCCTCTGCAAGCCTGGGCTGCCACCTGGAGCCATGCTGGAGAGGCCACACAGAGGTGCTCCAGTGGATAATCCCAGCGGGGCTAGTCCTCCGGGCACTGCAGCCCAGACACCAGACATGGGAGTAGTCACGCCTTCTTCAAGGGGTCCTCCAGCAGCAGTGTCCCCAGTCCCAGCCATCAGCACCATCACCAGCCATCCAAATCTCCCATCCCGGGCCCTGGATCCCAGGGTGCAGCACCCACCTCTGTGCCCTTTCTGAACTATTGATCCCTGGAACTGATAAGCGACAGGATGTAGTTATCTGATATGTCACCCAGTTCAGAGAATGTTTTACAGCAATAAATAACCAGAATGGAATCAAGAGCACCCAGGCGGAGCCCGTACCATGGAGATGGGAAAGAGCACTGATGTGTCTAGCTGAAAATGTGCCCTGAGTCTTTCTAGTTCTGCAGCTACTTCTTCAAGATAGTGTCACCCCTACACCCGCTCCCCCCCTACCAATTCTCTGGATGGGGACAAGGAAAATCAAAAGCTTCCTTCCATCCACTGGGCCTGTGGATGAAGTGCTAGGCCAGAGGTGGAGATGAAGAGCCAGAATACATTTTCATGGACCACTTACTATGTGCCAGACATTGCCCCACCACACGACAGGAAGAGGTCTCAGAGGAAGCCACATGCAAAACTACATCCCTATTCTCACCCCAGCTGTGCACAAAACTACATCGCTGTGGGAGAGAAGGTGATGAGCAATAAGCAAAGAACTAGATAATATTATGTCACAGGGTACTCGGCGCTGCAGAGAAAAGTAAAGCCATGTGAAGACAGGCAGTTTACAGAGGCAGGTTGGGGAAGGACGGACTCCCAAGGAATGTGGCATTTCAGCAGAGAGAATCCCCATTCTGACCCCAGAGCCCACGCCCTGGGTGTGGGTATCAGGGAAAGAAAACGTCCATGTAGCCCCTAGCGTCGGAGAAGGCAATGGCAACTCACTCCAGTACTTTTGCCTGGAAAATCCCATGGACGGAGGAGCCTGGTAGGCTGCAGTCCGTGGAGTCGCTAGGAGTTGGACACAACTGAGCGACTTTACTTTCACTTTTCACTTTCATGCATTGGAGAAGGAAATGGCAACCCACTCCAGTGTTCTTGCCTGGAGAATCTCAGGGACAGGGGAGCCTGGTGGGCTGCCATCCATGGGGTCACACAGAGTCGGACACGACTGAAGCAACTTAGCAGCAGCAGCAGCAGCAACAGCAACAGCCCCTAGCGTACACACCTGTGGCCTCTTAAAGACAATACCTTTGGATACACACTACCACAGATAAGACAAACGAGAAGAATCGGCTGTAAAGCACAGGGACCTATACTCGATATCTTGTAATAACAACCTAGAAGGGAAGAGGACCTGAAAAAGAATATATACATACATGCACACACACACATATAATTGAATCACTTTTCTGTACACCCAAAACATTGTACATCAACTATGCTTCGATAAAAAACAGCTTTTAAAAAGCACTTTTGTTGATCACCTGTTTGGGGCTCACAGACCCCAAGCAGGTGTGTGAACAGGAGGGGAAACTCTTCTGCTCCCTCACCCCCAACCCCCCACTTCCAGGCCCTCCCTCGGGCCCTGCAGCGGGGCCATCAGCAGGGTACTTACACAAAGCACGTGAAGGACCACCGCCCCCTGTCTTCGGTCCTCATTGGTGAAGATGTCATTGGGGAACTCGTGCAGGGCTGCGGGATGGAGAGAGAAGAGCAGCTCAGTACACACAGGTGACAACATTTCAGAACAGGAAGCCTTCAGAGCACTGCCTTCCTCAGTCTACCGTGAACTTGGATGAGGAAAAATGACATTTGTAAGTTCAAAGTTCACAAATCTCCTCTAACTGGGAACTTGGTGATTCCTCCTGATAAGAATAGAGGCAACAAATCTCAGCTGTGTTAGAAACACACAGGGCTGTGACCCCAGCGGACAAGCTCAGGACTCACGGTCCTGCCATCTGCCTGGCTCCTGCTCACCCCCTTCAACACGGGGGCAGCGTGGAGTTCGCCACCTGTGACCAAGGTTCATGAGGACACCTGGGAACCACTACTGTGCAGGTCTGTGTTCTAACACCCTGACAACTTCATTCCAGCACATCAGTTTCCTTCTGCAGCATCACACGTCCTTGCAAATACTGAAACGTTTCCCCAAGCAGAGGCCTGCAGGCTTCAAGGATTACCCGGGGGTCCGTGGCACATGCAGGGTTAAGTCCTTGCTCTGAACTGTCTGTCTGGTCCTCTTTTCCCTGTCGTGCTCTTGCCCTGGCTGGGGTCCCCCTGGTCTCTGATACTCCCTCCTCCTGCCTCCTACTTCTATACCACATTGCCCTCTACTTCCCAGGAAGTCCAGTGCAGGGCAGAACACATAAGAAATGTTCCTTTCTGCCCACTTTCCAAACCCAGGACACGGGTGGCTGTCATGCGGAACCCTGCAGGGTAGGCTTGTCCCTCAACCCTCTGGCCCAGGCTTCCCAGCACTGTCTGCCCCCAACCCGGGGGCGCTTGAATCTGGCCAAAGCAGCACCCCACCCATGGTTCTGAAGACAACAGGCATCGCCCACAGCTGCACCGCTCCTTCCTGATGGGCCCTGGGGATGGGCTGGCTGCGGTGGGTAGAGACAGAGGCTCTGACAGCAGGACATCTGCACAGGCTTGGGCAGAATTCACAGCAGCATACACAGTGGCCTCTGCTCCCGGCCAGCCGGCACACACCCTCCCTGTGCTGACACCCACTATGCCTCCGACCCCCCCAGAAGGCTGTTGCTTCTGGACTGTAGACAAGGAACTCAGCCGCAACAGGACTGGACGGCGTGCTGGCGCAGCCACAGTGAGGGCCAGGCACCCAGAAAAGCAGCCCACGACGCCCTCACGCCTGTGACGTCTTGGCTCCTGGCACTGCTTGCCCATCTTATTTCACCTGGTGACCTCTTCCTTTCAGGGGGCTTCTTCCTAATGGGGACCTGATCCAATCTAAATTCAGCCCCTACAAACCAGAGGAGCAATCTGTGCAGCTGCCATGGGGCTTTTCAGTGCTGGGAAGTGCAGGGGTAAATGTGACCAATCCATTGCCCACCTTCCCCCAGAGATGGAGATGGGCCAGTATTCAGGTTACTGTATCCATCGGGACAGCCTTGGGAAACTGAAGCCAGGTCTGCCTTGTGATGGGCATCATGTAAAACTGCCATGCGTGGGGACCACTTACCATCAATGAGGAGAAGGGATGTGAGGGGCATCAAGGTGCCCCTGGCACTGATACATGGAAGCCAGCCACTGCCTTCCCTCCTACCCCTCCTGTTGAGGGCAGCAGATGGATGGAATGAAGGCCATGGTGTAGGCAGCCCTACCAGTCTGCAAGATGCCCACACTGTGCCTGCTCTGTCATCCTTGCCTCTCTACCAGAGCCCCCAAGAATGGTTTGATCAAGGGTACCATGTCAGTAAGTGACACATTTTTATGTTTTGAATCGAGGCATTTTGAAGGATTGTGTGCTGAAGTTTCAATACCTTGGTCACCTGATGCAAAGAGTCAACTCATCGGAAAAGATCCTGATGTGGGAAAGACTGAAGGCAAAAGGAGAAGGGGGTGGCAGAGGATGATATGGTTAGATAACATCACCAACTCAATGGACATGAATTTAAGCACACTCCAGGAGATAGTGGAGGACGAGCCTGATGTGCTGCAGTCCATGGGATCACAAAGTCGGACATGACTTAGTGACTGAACGACAACAATTTTTATTTTAAATGCCTTGGGTGCTCAACAGTGTTTGAGAACAGAGTTCAGGAGTGGAATGACCAGGACCAGATGGATGTTCTGGGCTTTGAGTTTGGTAGGGGAGGGTCTCAGCAGAGATCTGGATTCCCAATCAACCCTGGGACCTGGCTGGGGCTCTTGGATAGGCCCAGGCCGAGAGCTGTGCCCTTGGATGGGGAAGGACCCACAGAGCCCAGTGCTGGTTCTGGATGGGCAGAGTTAGTGCTGTCCAAAGTGCTGGCCCAGGAGGTGTTGGGCGGGGGTTTGGGGTAAGAGGGTAGGGCTGGGGACCAGGACACTCTCCTTCAGGCTCCTCCTTCCTCAATGCTCAGGGGAGTGGGGAGCTTGGCAGTGTCCCCTTCTTGATCTGTCTTCCTGGCCTGGTGTCTTACTCATCATCAGCTGGAAACTCCCAGTCCTTGGTCAAGGGTGCCTCCTGCTGTCAGAACCCATGACTGGCTAGGAGAAAATAAATGAAATTCTCCATGAGATGATCCTATTACCCAAACGCCAGTCTATGTGCCTGACATGCAGTGAGGCCAAATGATACTGAAATGCTGGAGTTCAGACCAGAGAAAAATTTTCTGCAGGGCCTAGTAAGGCTGAAGCGAGGCTCATGCCTTAAAAACCCCAAACTTCCTGAAAGCTCTTAGCAAAGCCCTTTTCTAGGAAAGGGGAGGGAGAGGCATGGCTGTTGTTGCAAACTTCCCGGTGTCAAGCCCTTTATTCCTGAGGTCAGGTCATGGTTAGGGAATGACATGCTTGTCAATTTCCACCAAACAGATGTGATTCTCTCTTCTGACAAGAAAGGGCAGGTCCCAGGCACAACTTCCACCCTCCGAGGTCTAGGGCCTGGTTAAGAGGAGGCAGAGCTCAGTTGTTGGCTCCCTCAGGGCCAAGTCTCCAGACCCTGTCTAGCTGTCACAGCTGAGGGAGCCAGACCCCCAGGACTCAATTGGCCCTCAGGCTCCTCAGGCTGCCTAGACAACAGGGACTGGGTCTGGCAGGACACAGTCCCAGCCTGGCACCTGGGGACCCCCAGCTGCCTGGGTGAGCTGGAGGACTGTGGGAGAAGGCCAGATCCACCTCTTACCTCACTCTCCACCTGATGACCACCACTCTGCTGACCGTTGGCTGAAATGCCCATGATTGGTGGCTCATTGACAGCTGGTTGCCTGTTCGTGGGACCCAATGCAGTGCTGACCAATGGCTGACTGGGATCACTAACGGTCACTCACTGACAATTGGTCACTTGGGAGTGGGGCCCACGGCGGCACCAACCACTGACTGAGAAGGACCGCTAATGGTCACTCATTGACAGTTGGTCACTTGGGGGAGTGCCCACGCAGTATCAACCAATAGTTGAGCAGGACTACTAACAGTCCTGAAAAACCATTGCCTGCAAATGGGGTGTAGAGTGTAACGGCATACGGCAAAGGCCTGGCTCTATCACCATCCCACTGCAGAAGCACGGGGCTGTGAGAAGAGTGGCTGGCCCTGCCGGACTTCCTCCCCAAGCTGGAGGTGACTGGGCAGTGGCTGAGACAAAGGGTGGGTGTGACCAGTTGTGAGGGTTGGAAGGCAGAGGACAGTCAGTTAAATGCTTTCCAACTGCTTCCAGAACGACAACATTCTTACTCGGTGGTTCCCAGTCATGTGGAAAGAATGGCTAGGTAAGAATTCCCCAGGAAGCCTCACCTGATGTGGGTCTCACTTTATGACAGCTCTTCTGAAAACATGTACTGGGCTGATGATGGAATTATTACGATGATTTCAGAGAGCTAATTAATGCATGACTTGCAAAGAACATTGTAATCATTTTCAATTCCATCATGTTGCAAGTTGTGTGACTCATTGGCAAAGACCAGTACCTGACGACCCTAGCCACAGGGGACGTAACTCAGGAGCAGCCCCATCACCAGAGACCCAACTGGGGCAGCAGCTTCTTTGGGGGTAAGCCCCCAAAGCTCATCACTTATCTCATCAGTAACCCTCTGCACCCCATATGCACCCCACACAGTGCCTGCCAGTACAAAGTCATTTCATGAAGTGTTGCTTTGTCCTGGTTCTAAAGCAGTTTGATGTGATGATGTTTAACCTCCTTAAGGCAAGGGTCAGCTTAGGCCGAGGAAAGGGCCCTTAGTCAGGGGTCTGGAGATGTGGGGCTCATCCCCAGGCCTCTCCTGGTGTGGCCTTTGCCAACGTGTCACTTCATCTCTCCGGGCCTGAATCTGTCTGCTGGCCCATATGAAAAATGGCTGTGGTTTCTTGTCACTGCTCCCTCCAGTCCACGCAGAGTAGGGTCAGTGCACACAGCAGGTGCCTAATAAGTGTCAATAGGATGAAGACCTCTGAGGGGAGGAGATGGGGTCCCTGACGGCAGATAGCATGAGCTGGCCTTGCCCAGCTGGACCGGTGGTTCAAGAGCTGCAGGTGGTGGTTGAGTTAGCTTCTCTGAGGCTGAACAACCCCCGACCTGAGGCCAGCACAGACTCTGGGCCACAAACTCAGCCCCAGCAGTGCTTTCGGAAGG
The DNA here is from genome assembly GCA_006408695.1 of Aepyceros melampus. Taxonomy (NCBI): domain Eukaryota; kingdom Metazoa; phylum Chordata; class Mammalia; order Artiodactyla; family Bovidae; genus Aepyceros; species Aepyceros melampus. The sequence continues at coordinate 657,852 of SJXQ01011305.1, forward strand.
GCCACATCTGCCTCTGAGAAGAGCGTACGGGGACAGGGTGGCCCAATGGCTCTGCCCAGTGCTTCTTGGCCTCGGCTTCCTTAACATTTTCCTGTGGCCGTCGGTTAGGCTTTGAGTATGAGCCCATCATGGGAAATGAGGCCTGGGTTCAGGGCCCACCTCTGTGACTCATGGGTATTCTTTTCCCCTCTCTGAACCCACCTCCTCCATCGGTGAGAAGGTGTGTGGACGCCATCCGTGAAGAGTTGCTGGGAAGCGTGCAGACAGTGTGTGAAACACCTCTGCCATGCCATACTTCCTGGGTACCTATTGCTGTTCCTGTTCGTTTTAAAGCGATAGGATGCTGGCCCAGCAGGAGGCCGAGGACACATTCCTCACGACATTGGTGTTAAAACACACCGATCACCAACTCCTGCCTGCCTTGCCTGGATGTCTATTTCTCCGGAATGGTATTTGGTCCGAAGGAGCCGCATGAGTGCCTGAGCCTCTGATAGGTGCTTCCTGTGTGCAGGCTGTTGGGAGCCCGAGGTCCTCGTGTCATGCTGGCAACAGCTATATATCCAGCTGAAGTTTCCCCCAAATACCTTCAAAATCCTCAAAGTCTCTTTCTGCTCCTCTCCTTCTCCCCATAATTTTCTTTCCGGTACATCTTGCCAGCCTGGGGCAGGCAGCCGGCAGAGGCAAGCAGTGCTGTTCCCATGGAAACCACAGAGCCTGGAGGGAGTGGATTCCCCTTACCAAGGCAACGGCAATCAGCGGCCTGCTTCTCTCTCCTGGCTGCTTTCCTGGGCCTGAGTTTGATGAGTCTAAATGGAAGTCTGAAGGGGATGGAGAGCTTTTTTGTGTGTGTAAATGCAACAGGGACTTTCATAGCATCTTTAGACATACTAATTGCATAGTGATCAAATGAAGCGGCTCAAGATGAAAATCAACACACCTAAAGAGGCCCAGCTCCTCTGAAAATACCTGAGTGAAAGGAATCTGGGCCTCTGTGACCAAAACAACATCCTGCTCTCATCCAGGTTTTTTTTTTTTTTAAATCATGAAATACTTAGAGCATCTTGATTGCCTGGCCCGTTGGGGACTGCACCAAGAACTGAGGTCCTGACACTGCCCAGCTCCTCTCTGTAGCAACGGGTGACTTCAAGCTTCTGTTTTAGACATGCTGGTACATCTTGCTGCTCCCTGGGCCCCTGGCAGACACCCTGGGAAGCCAAGTCTGCCGGACGTGGTGACAGCCCGCACAGAGCCCTCCTGATGCTCTGTTGGTGGTCCCGTTGTGCTGTGCTGGCGTGTAACTTTCCAGTAAACTGCAGTCACACCTTGGCCTAAAGAACCCTATGAGCTCCTGGGGTCAGGACCTCTCTCGGGGCAGCACCCACCAGGCCCAGGGCCACAAAAGAGAATGACGCCAAGTGAATGGAATCAGACAGCCTTTCTCCTAGGACATAGCTTCTGTATGCAACCTGGACAGAACTGTTAGCTGACACAATGACACAGGGAGGCACAGTTCAATCAAACAGCCAACAACTGAATTCCCATCTGAGTGGTCTTTCAGGCTGTGGACAAATAACTCATTCTTTCCATTCCAAGACCTGGAAGGAGCACAGGTCTAAGCCTCCTGTGTGGTTAGGTAGAGCCATGCAGATGCTTTGGTTAATGAAATGTAAACAGAACGATAGGATGTCAGTTTTCCTGGGTCAACCTCCATAGCCAGGGTCTGAGTCACTATTTTGTGTGCTCTTGGCTACATATCAGGAATGAATCTTTCACCCACTAGGGTCCCTGAGTCAGATATTAGGATCCCATCCCCCTGAGGTACACATTTGGTAGCCTGAGTAATAAACAGCATTTGCAGTCTCCTTAGCTACTGAGATTTGGGGCTGTTTGTTACCCAACATATCCAAGCCCACTCTGAGCAATGCAATAGCAAATGTGTCTTTGGCATCCCTACAGCATTTTGCACATGAGGTTCTGCCTTGAGGCAATCTTTCGTTTCTCCTGTCTTCACCACTAGACTGTGGGAGGGTAGGAAAGGTGGGAGGGAATTTGTTCTTCTGTGCATCCCCCATGCACAGCTAAAGTGCCTGCAGAGGAGTAGTTGCTTCATGAGTATTTGCTGATCAGATGAACACATGTGTCATCACTAAAGTTCCCTGAACAAGATTATCTGTGAAAGAATCTATTAAAGTGGATGTATTCACAACTTGAGACGTTTCAGACATTCCAAACTCAGTGAGGTTGAGCAGGACATGAGGATGCAACAGGGAGCACAGGCAGGTGCAAGCTGCTGTGAAGTCATCATTCGAACTTGCTCCTCAGTCTAAGGACTGTCAGTAACATGGGAAAATTTATTAACAAATCAAAACCATGCATGAAATACATACTTATTTAGCTCTTACCATGCTCTCAGTACCTTACTCAGCCCCAGTCCTAGAAACACGAAGGATACACAGTCCTGACCATTGAGGAGTTAATAAAAGTTTAGGCTGGGAGCAAGGGAACCCTCAACTCTGAAGTCACACCAATAACATGTGTCTCAAATTGAAGCAGAAAAGTAATCTTTATGGAGTACTGTAAAGATGTATTTACCACTTTTTCATTGCTTCTGTGGGATAGTAATCATTATCTTCAACTTACAGAGGAGGAAACTGAGGTTCAAAGAAATTAAGTAACCAGCCCACAGTCACACTATGTTCTTGGAGGAGCCGTCATAATTGGGGTCTGACTTCCTAGCATGTTGATGTCTCTGCAATAGAAAAAGCAGAGTGAATGGAATCAGACAGCCTTTCTCCTAGGACACAGTTTCTGTATGCACCCAAAACATAATTATTAGCTGAAAAATGACACTGGGAGGCACAATTCAATTAAACACCCAACAACTGAATTCCAACCTGAGTGGTTGGAATTGGGTTTTTTTGTGCCTTTCCTTGACTTTTTGGGGGCACAAGTCCCTCCTTTCAAAAGCCAGAAGCAAAGTTCCAGACTCAAATGGGTTGACGTGTGTGGAAACAAGACTGTGAACAGCACCTCTGTGAAGGAGAATGTATGAGAGGTCATGGTAACCAGGAACCTCAATCCAGGGTTCCTTCAACTATTACTACAAAGGTATCACCAATCAAATTCACTGACAAATGTCATTTCAGCCAAATGTCTATGTGGTGACGTATGCTCACCAGGCAGCCAGGGTTTTCTAAGAACCTGAATACCTAGATTTGAAGACCTTCTTCACCACTCATGAGTTCTGTGGCCTTGCACAAAATTCCTGAGACTTCTCCAGTCTTAATTTCTTAATGTGCAAAATGAGGGCATGAAAACAATACCAGTTTATAGGAGGATTAACTGTGATGATACCTATGATATACCAAGTACCTACAATCAGGTAAGTAATTATCAAGGGTAACTCCTTTGATTCAAATAATGAGGAAGGAGAATACAGACAGGAGGTGTTTACCGAGGCATCCATGCCCACCTTCCTAGAGTCCCATCATGTTCATGCTGGGCAACCTCATCTCTTTTGCATCTCTTTGCCTGAGGGCTTTCTCCAAGGCTGACCATGGGTGCTCTGCCCTGATACTGCAGGCTGGAGAAGCTGGAGAATTTCTATGACTCTCAGCCCCAAGAAGGCCAGGAGAAGCCCTCCACCAAAGTCTGATAGGAGGTTGGGTGTATTAGTATCTCAACTCCCTCCTCACACAGGTGGGGTCACAGGGCACATTCTGTGCTGTTTGCTGCTATTCTCAGCGGGACTAAGCTCCAGCTTCTCAGAGTGACAGCTGGCTTCATAACCTTCCTTTGATTGATTGCCTTTCCTTCCTTGTCTCACTTCCCAACTCCCCTGCCTAAATCATCTCCAAAATAAACTTGTACTTGAGCTTGCCTCAAGGCCTCCTTCTGGCAAATCCATATTTATACAGAGGGAACTAGGAATTCTGCAGTCTTGTACCCTCCACTTCAACAAATGCTAGTCTTTCCAGAAGAGAATTCATCCATATTAAGGTGAATTTCCCTACAATCAGGGCCTCATTCCCATGCATTTATAGAGAAGTGATGCACCCTGCCTTGTCAACAGCAGCACAGAACCGCCTCCCTCCCGAACGCAGGTTGAGAGACCATATTTGCCCCCTTTTTTGTGGTGCAGAGGTTGATCCAGCACTCAAGACAGGCTCCTTGATTTCCACTCCAGGGCTCTTTTCTCTCATGTCCATATTGGCAGAAGATTTTAAACAACCATCCCACAAGCTTTTCTCCTGGAAGGGAACACACATTCTTTGCAACTGAAGAACCCCAGTCATTAGTTACATAGAATTTTGGCCTGGCAGGGCCTTGAAGTGTAATTCGATGAACTAGAAACATATTTCTTTATCAATAATAAAAAGCTGAGGCACCCACGCTGCTCATGTATCTGAGCCAGCAGCTCTGTAGAAAAATATAGTGATCCCACTAACAACGCTGTGCTCTCAGGCCACAGCCATTGCCGCAGAGAGCAGGAGGCCGCTTTGCAGAGGCAATAGCCAGCCACTTGTGTTTGCTGCTCCTGCAGGATCATCATGGCTATGTCAGTAATGAATTCTTATTAAAGGAAATGCAATATTTATGGTAAATAGGTCTGCAGTGCTCAGAACTTTATGGTCTCCTTGGACTGCTCTGTTCCTCAAAACGTCCCTTGGTGCCAATGGCAGAGACAGGAGGTTTGGATGGGTGAACAGGGGTCTGACCCAGGTAGTGCATTCCTCGTGTTCTCATGTCTGCTTATTGATCCAGAGAAATGCAGACCGACAAGCTGACGTGTGCAGAAACCCGCTGCATAGCTCCTCAAGGCAACACATGAGGGCTGGAAAGAATGCGCACTGCTTCTCAGCACCCTGGGAGAGGATGAGGCTCTGTGAAAAACTTTCTTAGGGAAAATGTAATTAAATAGTTCTTTCTGAATGTCGCAATTCCCTACAGGAATCTATGTTGAACACGTTCAGTCTTTCAGCATTTATTCTACTTAAGATGAAGTGTGCACGCCAAGTGACTGGTAGTTTCAAAATCGGTGATTTTTTTTAAAACGTTAACTCATCACATTTCAGAGCTAGAAGCAACCTTTAGGGTTCTGTTGATCTACAGATGGAAAGGTAGTTCGCATAAGGATTTGATGAGAAACGCTACTGAAGTTCTCTTCTGCTTCCCCTTTTAAAACCTGTTTTCTTTTTTCTCCATGATATTATTCCATGATCACCAATTTCAGGGATCGAAAGTAGAGGTCATTTCGTATGTTCATCAGTTGATTGGTAATGACTGGCTGCTAGGCTGCACCATCTCGGATGGGGTTCATTGTGGTGAAGTATCGTGGTCCACTGGCGATGGCTCTGCCATGGCTATGGGAAAGGAAATGGGGGCATGCGTGCTTCTTATTTCCCTGCACTGAGCTCTGCTGACACAACCCTAAAAATAAACGAACTGTCCCTTCTTACTCCTGGCAATACTGATTACTGTAATTTCTTCTGGTCTTCACCTACTTTAGAGTGTAATCCACTGAAAAGCTGGACAGAGATTAAAAGTGCTTCAGTGACCAACTATACCTCAATTAAAAACATATTCAGATCTCAAATTGTAAAAAAAAAAAAGTGTTTCAATATGATCCCCCAAAGATGCCAAATATATTCAAGCAGATGTATTAGGTAGCTATGCATTTATACATATTAGCTTGAAATCTAGTCTGTAGTAATGAAATAAATATCTAAGAAAACTCACAGCTAGTTGTAGGAAGAGATGTGTATTGTAAATAAACTTATAGAAAATTTTCTGTAAATAAAGAGAAAAGTTTGTTTTGCCAAATAAACTATTTGGCAAAACAATTTAGTATTTGGCACTCTCTGACCACCCCCTGAGGGAAACATGAAGAAATGTTACCTGGAGGAAACCATTTTCCCTTTGTGATATCATACATTAGCTATCTTTGAAAAAGCCCCAATGAACTTTTTGGCCAACCCAATACAAATTGATGACAAGAAAGATATCTTAAGAAAGCCACTATGCTGTCTTATATTTAGCAAAGCAAAACTGGTCAGAGTTTGGAGCAGATAGATCAAATCAAGGGCATCTAGAAGCTACTTGAGGTATGTTTAATAAGTTTTGGTTGTATATTCACTGTACGGATGGTGCACTGAAGAGACTCTGGATTCTGTCTTCCTCTGATGAGTGTCGTGTTTTGTTGGAGCAGGAAGTTAGATTATTGGTGCTATCTGGCACTGGTTTTAAGTTTTTTCTAATAAAGGCCATTTTTATTATACTCTTAGTCTTGAGATATGGTCCTAATAGGTTTCAATGGGAAGTCTGAGCTGTTTAATAAATTTCTTTAACTTTAGAGACTTGAACTGAAAACTCTTGTCTCCCCAGTGCTGGTAACTACTGCAATGTCTACTTAGCAGTTCCAGCCTTTCAGCTGCTGTCCCCCCCCATACACAAAGCATGCACATTTCGGGGTCAGTCAAGAATTTGAGGGGAATTTATATGCATGTTTTGCACTCTCCCTCTGAATTTTTCCTTTCTGGGTTATCCTCCAAATTCCGGCTACTCTGGGAGCGCCTCACACTAATCTCTGATGGATTGCCCCAATAAGATCACTGCTCTCGCTCTGCTAAAGCTCTATCCCCACGCACTGTGCATCACGGGAACTTGCTCTGGGAAAAGCCAATGGGTGTGCCCCTCACACAATATAGTTTCCTTCTTTCAAACCTCATATACTCTCTATTCTCTGCTTGCTTTATTTATTCACTTTCTGGAGCCTTTAAACAATTGTTTTTCTTTATTCTATTTAGAGTCTATTACCATTCCTACAGGAGCATTAATCCAACATAAGCTACTCTACCATCATGGTAGAGTAGTCCAGAAGTCTAAGTCCAGAAGTCTAAAGTCTCAAGTCCAGAATATATCCTCGATCATAACCTGCCACAGAAAAATGTCCAGTAAACTAAATGCACGTGAATGTTTCCCCAAACTTGCTACTAGTTATACTAAATCCTCCATGGAACTACTGTAGTCCAAAATAACTGTGTGGCCCACTGGTAAATAACACCCCAGGGAAAGTGAAGGTGACTAGATGGGCAGGCAAGTTATGATGGAAGGGCCAGGAGGCAACCTAGTTTCATACTAATTCATATGGATAAACCAAGGATTGGACAGAGAGAAATCAGTATAGTGTAAGATTCCAGGAAGAGATGTGGCAGCCTTGCAAAGCCCTCAACTATAAATATTTCAAGGTCAAGGCAATCCAAAGACACATCTGTGGCAGTTCTGATGTCTCTGACAGGTGATGCCCGAAGGCTCAGAGGCAGGAAAGTGTGTTAGGAGGCAGAGTGCTATCAGAAACCAGTTACAGCCAATGAAGTGGAATCACATCCTGCTCTCCTTTGGAGCCTAGAGGTCCTCTTACATGTTCCCGAGGGTGTCAGATTTTGACATTCCACATGAATTTGGCAGACTGAAATTCACAGCAATGAAGGTAGGTGTTTAATAAAGGCTTTTCAAGTCCAGACAAATTTATGAAGTTTAGAAACAAGAAAGAGAAGTATGCAGCAAACAAACTTGACTAAATCTGGCCATTACCTAAAGAACATAAAGGTAATCACATCTATAATTTTTTTAAAAAAAGGAAGTAAAGGAAAATTCTGCTCATCTCCTGAATTAGTTGAGACCAAACTCATAAATACAACAACTGGTGTTCACAGCGAGGAGGGAACGGTTTCACTTTGTTCTGGCATCAGAACTCCCTCACATTCCCCGTGACAAGTCAGCAACCACTGGGTCCCCTCCGAATCCAGGATTTCTGTGTCATTTCTGGCAAGCTCATGTCTTTCTATGTGCTGATATTTCACTGCAGGGCTGGTTGGAGTTGAAAACACAGTCAAAGAAATCAACATAATTATTTTGGGACAAAAAGATGCAGAGGCAGTGGCATAAACTTCGTGATGTAATAAACTTGATCATGATGTCATCAAGACCAGAGGCAAACAGACACATTTGCTGTCGTAAGTAAGGAAAAATCTTGATCCCATTTGAAGCAAAGGCTAATCCAAGACAATGAGCATCCTCTTGCCACCCCCACCACCTGAGGACTGGATTAGCCCAGACTTAAGGATGTGGACCTGCAGCTCACTGGGCACGCTGGACAGATGAATGAGTTGTGATAACTTTGTTGACTTCAAAAGATGGAAAAGAAATTCATATTACTTCCTCTGATCTTTTCTCATGTAAACACTGAATGGGGGCAGGCATTTCATGTAGATCTATGGACAAAACCTATTAAAATAGTTTTTTAAAGAAGTGATCCTTTTAGTGTTCAAGATATGTATTTTTTAGGGGGGGAGGTGGCTGGGAAGAGGTAAAATTATTATTCTGGGAGTGACTCCAATGTTTACATTTTCAGGCATAGCTCAAATAAATATGACCCGACTGTCAAACTTACTGCATGAAGATCTCTGACCTCCCAGGTAACAATAAGGTGAGCAGACAGGCAAAGCACTTTTTCCTCTGAAGATGGAAATGACAAACTCCTTCGAGATCCTGGACCAAGAAAACAAGGTCCGGCCTAATCATGAGCTGATCTAAGAGGCCAGTGATCAGATCCCTACAGGTGGGAGGGCTAGTGTGAGCTGCGTTATCTAGGACACAGAAGCAAACCAAGGGGCTTGTTCTCAGTGATTTTAAGCAAATGGTTCTCCCCAAGGATACAAGGTTCCTTTGAGAATGATTCAAAGACCAAAAAGACTCTGATTTCTTTACAATCACAAATGTATCCTATAATGCTAGCAGGCTTTTCAGAGACACAGACATGTACACAAACGTTCCCTATCCACTTAACAACGCATGGCGTAGTTGTCACACCCATCGCACTGGCTTAAATCCCGCAGAGGATAACTAGGGCACAGACTACACAGCCTTGTCCTCCAGGAGTTTGCAGTCAAGTTGGGGAAGCCAGATGTAAGTGTATATGCAAATTGGAGACCGATAGAAGGCTATATCCCCAAACATACATGTAGGTATATATGTGTTTACACATGTGCATGTATATACGTGTGTACTATATGTATCAACTACTGAATAACTATGTCCAAAGGCAGTGGTCGGCCCAAGACAACCAGAACAGCCTCCGCTTACAGCTCACGACTCTGGCCTCAGGGAGGTGGTCCTCAATTCACCACTCTGGCGACTTCAGTGACCCAGTGACTGGGGCTGGAAACAGGAAGCTCCCTCCCTCACTGCCTTTCTGGCACCTGTGCTGGGGCAGCTCAGACACCCCGGTCTGACACTTCTGGGGCTCCTGGACCCCTCTTTCTTCCTTGAAATCTCTTCAGTGTGAGGACTTCTCACATGGCTTTGGAGCTACAAAGGCACATGTTTCAAGACAGACACCCAGGAGAATGCCCATAAAGTACGGCCCTTTATGACGGATCCTGGGAAGTCATGCAGAGCCTTTCTACCACTGTCTGTCAGTCAAAGGCCTGACTACCCTCATGGCGGGGTAGCGGGGGCGGAGGGGTACGTAGACTCTTTCTCTCGACTTTTGGTGGGGGTGGGGAAGGGGCTCTATTCTGGAAGCACACGTGGTCTTGGAGTTATTACTGTGGCCATTTGAGAATATGAACACAGGCACTGTTTCCTCTGTCTGAAATGATGTGCTTAGTCGCTGAGTTGTGTCTGACTCTTTGTGACCCCATGGACTGTAGCCTGCCAGGCTCCTCTGTCCATGGAGATTCTCCAGGTAAGAATACTGGAGTGGGTTGCCATGCTCTCTTCCAGGGGATTTCTTCCCAACCCAGGGATCGAACCCAGGTCTCTCGCATTGCAGGTGGATTCTTTACTATCTGAGCCATCAGGGAAGCCCTGTCTGAAATGATAACTTTATAGCTATATTTACAATGTATCCATTAATATGGATCAGAGTAGGTGGTATTTAGAGTCAGGAACCGAAGCCCCCATGTAAGCCAGAGCAGCAGGTAAGGGCCACATGCGGTGAGTCAGTCCTGAGTGGAGCCTTGAAGAAGGGGAAACTGTGGAGGAGGCCCTCAGAGGTGGGGAGGAAGTGGTAACCAAGGTGTGGAGGGGGGAGGACCACAGCTTCTAGGTTCTAGTGAGGTGGGGACTCTTCCATGTGTTTCTCCTTGAACAGAAGACAAGTTCTCCAGTGGAAACAGTGAGAGCTACTCATGCACGACCCGGTCATTGCTTTCCTTCTGTGACCTTCCCTAATCCTCGCAGCTACCCAGACAGCTCTACAGAGAGGGAGACTGAGACCAAGTTCACAAAGTGCATGTGGCCTTGGGGCAGACCCTCTAAGGGGGCATCCTTTCTTCACCACAGTAGTCTCTTCAGAACCCAGGAGTCGGGGCTCAGCTCGCATTTCCCCAGGCTCACAGAGATCAAGCACATGCTCATGCGAACCCTCGCTTTGTTTTTCCCAAAAGAAAATACTTTACCCAGAATCTACAAGAGCCTGTGGAATTGCATTGAATTTCATGGTACATTAGAACCCAGCATAGGACCCAAGACAAAAACTGGCCAGGTTCCTGATTAGCCGTTTACTAAGCCCCAGGCTAGAGAAACAGAACTCTGGACTGTGTTGAGTCTGGGATTCTGCTCCACTGAGTGCCTTGTGGTGAATAGCTTTCTGCATCCAGGGCTTCCTATTCAAACGGAACAATTTTCTAGCCCCTTCTACCCCAAAAGGAGCTGGCTAGGCATTTTCACCTTATGTAAGTGCTGTGAATGTCTACCTGCATCTTAGCATTTGTCACTTGTGGAGAACAAGCTAGGAGTCAAACCCAGATCCTTCCAGGACCTGAGCTCCATCCTGATGGGAAATGTGTTGGCACTTTTTGCAGGATCTCCATCCCAGGGTGCCGTTTTATCCTTTGCACATTTCTGGACAAGAGATGCTGGCATCCCAGTATCTCTTTTGGTGTGCTGGGACCCACAAGAGCAAGGTGCAAAGAGTTGGTATCAGGACTCTGGAAAGACACCAACTTACAGCAAGGTTTGACATGGGGGAAGCATTGTTCTGCTGCTACTTATGCTCCTGAGAACTCCTCTGAAAGTCTCTGGGAGGGGCCTGAACCAGCCCTGCATGTGCTCTGCTCGCCTTACCTCAGATTCCCTTTCTTACACTGACCCCCTAGGGTGTTCGCGTTTCCCAAGAGTTGGAGCCCAGAGTCCCCTGAGCTAAAGTCTCTGTTTGGCACTGCCCTCTCACATTCCCTGGTCCCAGCAGTTTTCCAGGGAGCCCTTCCCAAATTGCTCTCACATGCACGCTCCTGCCAGGCTCTGCTTCTGGGAAGCCAGGCTAACCCAGGAACCGCACGAGCGCTGCTTGTCCCACAAACATCCCCTTGATCATCCCGAAGGAATCCTGCACTCAGTCGCCACGGGAGTGGGATCCAGACCACGTGAGCACAGGCTGGGGGTGGGGGTGGGGCTGCTGCCTTGTTCCCACGCCCTGGGGTGTGTGTGTGGCAGTCCTATGAAGGGACAGGATCCCAAAGGGGCCACACGCCTCTCCTGTCAGCCCATCCATTCCAAATCAGCCTGTTATGCTCTGTGATGAGCGTTTCTTCTGTCAAGATTCCAGCATGCACATGGGTCCTTGTCGCCTGAAGGTGGGCTGGCTGGGGTTTAGGATGGGACTATGCTGGGGTAGAACTGCTCTGAGACATGGTCAGGAAGGAGTGGAGCAGCCACGGAAACAGCTGCCCGTGGCTAAAGTTTCCAGGGCTAGTGCCAGCGGATGGAGCCAGGAGCGTCCCAGGGGCACGTCTGACTTGTCTGAACCACAAGGAGGCAGTGGGATCATCTTCTCACTGTGTTTTCACTGGTCTTAAACATGTTCCAGACATTTCTATGTTCTCCTATCACATTGTTTAAAATATATATTTTTTCACCAGGAAGCTCAGGTCTAAATAGCCAAACAGAATAGGATTTCTGGTTATGTCTTGGTCCACTGGAAGCAGGCACAGGCTCAGGTGATGACAGAACACCCAGCCCAAATCTGGATATGATAACCTCATGGTGTGAAAGGAAATGGCATCTTGGGTTTGGGAATGGAAATGGTTGTGATTTTGGGTGACCGTTTCAAACGACAGAAAGGCAAATGCTAGAAACAGCCCAAATACGCTCACGCTCTATAGTATCAATAAGTAGGTGTTGGTCAGGGGCAGGACCAGGCATATACAAGAGAGAAAAGTCTTGAAAACATCTTTCACACAAAAGGTATGGACCACACACATCTTGGCCAGCCTTGCCTCTCCTGAGGGAAACTACACGGTGCTATAAAATGAATGAAATCAGCTCTTTTTATGCCCTCATGTTTAACAAGCCTGGATGAATAGCTAGCTGAGTGCTTGCGTCAGGGGCTGGCGGTCCTGGGTCCAAGGCTGTAATATTTGACCAGCTACATTCTCTTATGTATCCACCTGCTGCCTCATCCCTTTTCAAAACACATCTAAAACCTGTTAAGGTATGAAAGGAAAGGAAACCTCTCACAGACAGATGCCCGGTGCTTTCTTTTCAAGGTGACAAGAACTTGCAGTTTTGTTATAACCAGTCCCAGATGAAGCAAGAAGGACAACAGGGAACATCTTTGTAGTAGACACTTTTGCTGGCAACTTAGATCCCCTTCTGTGGGCTGGGGCCCCCACCTCTCGCTGCCATGAATGTTGTCTGCTGAGTGTGTCCTTCTCCTTGAGAATAGCCCTTCTCCTGAGAAGTGACCGATGCCCGACACTTCACCTGAAATGCCTGGAAGATTAAGTGCTTACTTCCAGAGCAGCGTGTGGTCAACCCCTGCCTCAAGGTGGGACAACTTTTCAGGGCCATGCATGCTCTCTGGTCCCTGCAGGATCAGGCTGAGGCTGGCTTGCAGCTAAGAACACAGCTTGGCTCACTCATCCTGCTGAGCCTGTTTCCCTCCCCTCTGCGTGAGAACTGTCCATCAATAAATCACTATCTCAGGGACCCAACCCAAGATAGCCCCTTGAGTTAGTTGCCTTTTGCTCTCAACTTGCCAAGGGAATAAGGCCTGTCACTGAAACATAAAATTCACATCCTGGGGAGAGGTGAGAGGGCCTGTGTGCTCAGGGATGAATCAGAACGAGCTGTGCCTCTTTTGATCCCTCCAAATCACCGCAGCTCAGAGCTGGACCAGTGGTTCTGCCTCTGTTCTGAGTGAAGCCCTGGGCCTGAGCACAGCTGCAGTCCAAGCTGAATGCCCTGGAAGTGGGCTGACAGCTGGGGAGACAGATTTGGATTTGGCACCAGAAACAATCCTGCTTCCTCCCCACCTCCCCAACATCCTTGGAATAATTATAACTGGGTAGGATTTCCTTCCCCCAAATCTCCCTTTGAAGTCTGAAGAGGGATGCTGGGGGAGATTTTATATTTTAATATGGAACTTATTCCCCAAATGTTTCCATCACTTGGAAGATAAGTTTGGACGAACCTAGCATCCCCGCTGTGATGGCCCAAAGATCAATACGCGCAACAATTTTCTTGGTCATTTTCCAACCTCTGGTCCTCCTGGAGTCTTTGTCCTGTGACCAAAGAAGCACTTCTCTATTAGAGGGAGACCCTGTTCTCCTTGTGGTAAGGATTAAAAATGTCTACAAGTTCTAATCGTGTGACTGACTTGGGGAGGAGGGCCTATGGATGGGTCAATCCAGGGTCTAAACGTTCAGGTAATGCAGGCAGCATCTCTACCGCTTCCATGGAGGCCTGTAGGCTCAGGGATGTGGACTGATGCCCCTCCAGAGGCAGGGCAGCAACCACAGACCCTCCCTCCCTCCACACAGATTTACACCCTGGGGAGGCCGCTGGGTCCCGCCTGGAAGAAGCATGAGCTATTTTAACTTGGAATGCGGTAAGCAAGGCCAAGAAAGCCACAGCCAAGAGATACAGTGCAAGACAAGCACGCCCAAGAGAGTATTTTTCCCAACAAATCAGGTCTCTTCTGAGGCCCCAATGAGGCAGGCAGCACTGTGGTCTGTAGGCGGCTCACCCTGGAGAATCAGCTGCATTTCAGCGTGTGGGGGTGGGGAGGGCTGGACCATCTTGGGGGGATGAGCAGGGAGTGGGCAGGACAAGTGCACTCTTGACTCTGACCCCCAACCCTATATCCTGACCCTTGACCCTGACTCCAGACCCCTGACCCTGATTCCTGAACCCGACTCCTGACCCCCCATCATTCTCATATTCTAATTGGTCCTATTTTCCTAAGAAACTCCTACATCCTCCACCCTTTCACATTCCACAAGCACTTTGCATTTCCACTCTTTTGCTCTGTGATCCTCAACCTGGTGCTAAGAGTACAGAAAATACTCAATAAATACTGGTTGCAGTAGAGGCATGACTATTATATAGAATGGTTTAGTACTCGGTTTATTCACCTGATGAAAATTCTGGAGTGTCCACTCTGTCCCAGGCACTGTAAATAAACAGAAAATGCTCATCTTGTTTGCTGCAACTAAAGACCCAGTGCAGTCAAAGAAAAGAAAGAAAGAAAAGTGGAAAGGAAATAATTACTCATGAAGTATGGAGCCAAATAAAATAAAGAAAAAAGGGTAAAGGAAATAATTCCCCACGAAGTATGTGGACATGACAAACAATGACTAGGTGATGCAGGCAACTAAAGTGCGGGCACCTTGGCCTCAAGATTAAAAGGTCGAAGGTCTACAGTGAGTGGAGTGCGATGGCAGCACCGACCTTTCAGCTTCATCAGCTCTCAGATGGGAAAGATGAGCAACCACAGACCTCTCACGTAAGCATCAAGTATGGTGGGCTGGCCCCTTGTGCCAGGCCAGGCACACACTCTGGCAGGTGAATGGAACTGGCACCATTGCACAGATGCGAAGGTTTGACTCAGAAAGACAATACCTTGCTCAAGGCCACACAACTCCTCACAGTCAGGGTCAGACCTAAACACAGTATCCTTGACCCCAGAGTCCATGCGTTTAACCACAGTGTTGTCTTCATCACCAGGGAGCAAGCCTCTGGCCCAGAGGTTAAGAAAGACATGTGTGACTCTGCCAAGGTCAGAAGGTTCCAGTTTTCTCTCATCTTAGTGGACACTTTCAGACCTGGTAGGTACACGGTGGACAACAAGTGCGGACCTGCCCTAACCCCTTTGTTTATGGGTACTTAACCTTCCAATTTAATAATAGCTCTAACTGCATTAATCACTGAGTCACTATTGTCTTTTGGCAGATGTCCAGGTCAGGCTTTTTAATTGGTTCAAATATGCTCTCCTTATCAGTGTTACATGGCAGCCTGGATGAGAGGGAAATTTGGGGGAGAATAGATACATGTGTACAGATGGTTGAGTCCCTTTGTGGCCCACCTGAAACTATCACAACATTCTTAATCAACTATATGCCGATACAAAATAAAAAGTTTAAAAAATATGCTGCCTTTGGAGCTTTTTAAAAATTGTTCATTTTATAAAGGATACCGTGGAGGCGCCCAGACATCTCTCTCCCCAGAAAACTAGGTGGATTAGCAACAAAGAAAAGCTAGAGGGACCCTTGCGCTCCAACCCACCTCTCTCTCGGGCTTAGTGGCTGGACGAGGACGCAGTGAGAGTCAGGAGGCATCTCCATCTGCTAGCTTTCTCAGGAGTCTGAGAAGACTTCTTCTGTGGGGAGTCAGCCAGGAGCCACTCTCTCAATTTCCAAAGGGCCACGGTCTGTGCATTAAAGAGTTGCTACCCTGGGCCACTTCATTACTGTCCTCAGGGGCAGATGGCAGAAACATGGCCCTTGTGCTTAGAGGACAGCTTGTGTAAACTGGCAACAGTTCGTATGGCCAATGGTGAGCAGGAAGCATGGTTTCTGGGATCCCTTTGGAAGGGACCTTTGGAAGTTTACAGATTTAGAGACAGGCAAGCAGTTCAGGATCGCATGCATGCAGTTGATAAGAAATTTCTCTATTCTTAAAACTAGCTTTTATTTCCTTCTACCCAAAACCTCCAAGATCTAGTGTTGGATTCAGAAAGAAAATAGGGCAAGACTCCGTTATTCAATATAGTCAAGGAAATGGTGAACTGTGGAGGGAGCCACCGTCAGGATGCTAGCATGCAGGCTGTCAATTAAGAAGACCACGTGCCATAAAATACTCCCAGCACTGACATTTTTTTTGTACATAATTTGATTTTTCTTCCAAGTTCAAAAGACAGTTCAGGACTCACACACCCTAAGGGCCACTATTAAGCTCAACAGCAGTTAAAACTTCACAGATAGGCATGTGGTGTCTCTAAAGAGTGATTTCTTGGAATAGTCTACTTTTTTATCTTTTCTTCCAAAGGCCCTTGAGTTCATTTGAAAAATTAATTAGGAAAAAAGATACATAAAAGAGCAAAATATGTAAATGTTTATAATAATATCTCCCAAACTTCAGTCCTTTCGTAAGTGTTAATTATGAACTGAGAACAAAGGATGTGACCCTTGTTGAAACTATTACTCTGGTGTTTGCTTAAATTTTCGGGAGTCATGGCTGCATTATCCTGCCATCATAATTAAAATGAAATAAAATGAAACACTTGCCATTAAAACTTATGATCTTAAGTCAGGATTCTGAAATATGAAAACCCATATACACTGAGGGAAAAGAAATAAAAACCTCCTGGAGCCAACAGGGCTTCCCTGATGGTTCAGCGGTAAAGAATCATCCTGCAGTGCAGGAGACACGGGAGACACAGGTTCAATTCCTGGGTCAGGAAGATCCCCTGGAGGAGGAAAATGGCAACCCACTGCGGTATTCTTGCCTGGAAAATCCCATGGACAGAGGAGCCTGACGGGCTACAGTTCAAAGGGTCACAAAGAGTCAGACACAACTGAGTGACTAAGCAGAGCACACATGGAGTCAATTCAATCATATCGAGAGGGATCCTGTGTCTGGATTGTTCCCATTAAACAGTAACTCCCCAGACTCTGGCACCCACTGTTCTACCTTCTGTCTTTCTGAATTTAATGACTGTGGGTAGCAGATACAAATGCAACCGTATAGAATGTGCTCTTTGTATTTAGCTTATTTCACCCACGATGAACTGTCACAGAAGATCATCCATGTTGTGGCATGTCTTAGAACTTCCTGCCTTTTAAAACACCTGGATAAGATTCCATTGTATGTATACTCCACATTCTGTTGCTTCATTCATCTGCTGGGGGACACTTGAGGTTCTTGCACCTCTTGGCTACTGTGAATAATGCTGTGGTGGACAGAGGTCTCTTTGAGACCCTACTTTCAATTCCTTTGGGTGTATACCCAGAAGTGGAATTGCTGGATCATATGGTAATTCCATTTTTAATTCTTTCAATATGTCTTGATGCCATTTTATTTTCTGCTGACCCCTAAGCCCCACCCAGGACCTCTGTTCCAAGAAGCCTCTCCTCCATCCTCAAGCCCACCCTGGAAGGTGTCTTCAGCTCCCTCCACTTCCTGTGAGGTGCTGAAACTTTGCCTCCAAGAATAAAGCCAGAACCAATGCTGCAGACCCCAGCTGGCCCCACATTTGCAAAAAGCTGAGCCATGAGCAGAGGCAACCCCTCCCAATGCCCCCGAAAAAGAGACTCCATCTGCTCAGGTCTCCGGACTCCTGGCCCAGCCTCCCTGCCACGTAGACCCTCTGGTTTCTCCCCTGTGCTCATAGAGGCAATAACTCTGATGACCACACCAAGAAGCAGGTCTTTAGGGGGCATTCGGAGGCAGGTCTTTGGGGGCATTTGAAACATCCTTGAACCTCAGAGGCAAGAAAAACAGCTGGTGCAGCTGATATAAATGCCATCTATCCTTCAGATCTCACCAAATATTCCAAATCCTAAATTTAGGTTTGGTTAAAATGCACACACACACAACTACTCCACAACCCTGCAAGCCACTGAAATGAGATAGCTAAATTCTGTGTCTAGCATCCCAGGCTAGCTGCCTATAGAATTTCTTTTCCATGTATTTCAATGGCAAAGAACTCTTTTTATTTTGGTTCTTCTTCCCACTGCCTTGGAATCCAAACTCAGACAAAAATCTGCCAAAGAGCTATGCTTGTGAACCATCAACCTCTACCACCTCAGTTCATTTCAGTTCAGTCTCTCAGTCGTGTCCAACTCTTTGCGACCCCATGAATCGCAGCATGCCAGGCCTCTCTGTCCATCACCAACTCCCGGAGTTCACTCAGATTCACATCCATCAAGTCAGTGATGCCATCCAGCCATCTCATCCTCAGTCGGCCCCATCTCCTCCTGCCCCCAATCCCTCCCAGCATCAGAGTTTTTTCCAATGAGTCAACTCTTCGCAGGAGGTGGCCAAAGTACTGGAGCTTCAGCTTTAGCATCATTCCTTCCAAAGAAATCCCAGGGCTGATCTCCTTCAGAATGGACTGGTTGGATCTCCCTGCAGTCCAAGGGACTCTCAAGAGTCTTCTCCAACACCACATTTCAAAAGCATCAATTCTTCGGCGCTCAGCCTTCTTCATAGTCCAACTCTCACATCCACACATGACCACAGGAAAAACCATAGCCTTGACTAGACGGACCTTAGTCAGCAAAGTAATGTCTCTGCTTTTGAATATGCTATCTAGGTTGGTCATAACTGGCAGGAGAATTATTGATGACCGAGGGCAGGTGTTTTCTGGAGGCTTTGGATCAATAAATCAGATCTGATCTGCTCACTGGCTCTAAGCTGCCTGGCCTCAGCAGTCATTAACACAAGTAAACAAGCTTATCGTAAATAGGTAATTCATTGCTGCAGAGCCTTGATGGCTGCAGTGGAGACAGGAGGAATGCTGACACGTGAGCTCTGACAGAAGGCCATGCCTCAGAGGGGGAAAGACCAGGGCAACTCCAACCCCTTGGCCCATTCCCATAACCCAGAACACTTCCTGTCTGTTGGGCTGGTCTTCACAATGGATCGTGAATCCTGCAGTTCAATTCAGTGCACACAGTGGCAAAGGCTTATTGACTGAGCCACATGCTTTGGGTGTCCTCAGACTCTGCCCATAGGTCCCTCCTGAAATCTCTGTGGTCCCACCAAGTTGGTGGCCAGAGGAAACATCTCAGCAGGAGGCTGCTCACTGTTTAGAACATTTCAGCAAGAGACGGGTTTTGTCCTCGCAGAAGCAAGAACACTTTCCAAATGGGAAAGAAGGGAGACTGTCCCGGGCTTGCTCCCTCCATTCATTCATTCACTCACTCATTCGTTCCTTCACTTACTTAGGTAATATAAATTGAGCACCTATTACTTGCCGGCTGTTTGATAAGCAATAGAAAACAAGGAGATCCCTGTCTAGTGACCAATCATTTAATTTCACCAAGGAGTATAAGGTTTCAACTGGAATGAGCATGGGGAAGACGCTCCCTGGGGCTTGAGGATCCAGGTGAGGAGGTCCATGACTCCCCCGCCTACAGAGGGAAAAAGAGGAGCAGGGGTGAGGTGGAGGGGAACAGAGAGAAATCTGTCCAGGAAGATGAAGTGGAGCTGGGAGGTGGGGAGACCAACGTGGTGTTTATGTGACTGGAGGAGAGTAAGGCTGGAGTGGGAAGAAGTAGGGGAGCGAGAGGTGAGGCAGAGGGGGCAATGCCAGCTTGGGAGAGCAAGGCAGCCAGGCAGCCCAGGCAGCCTAGGTGGGAAGTGCTGCTTTTGGTACATTACTTATTTATAAAAATATTCATTTTATTTATTTATTAATATTTAGCTGTTTCGGGTTTTGCACAGCCAAATAAATATTTAGTGCAGCATGTGGGATCAAACCCAGGCCCCCAGCATTGGGAGCAAGGAGTCTTTAGCCTCTGGACCACCAGGGAAGTCCCATGTGCATTTTGTAGAAGGGGGAACTTGATTAGATTTCATCTGCAGGAGGATCACACTGGCCGTAAGGTGGGGAGAATGTGGGAGGGTGGAAACCACGTGGGCCAGAGCACAGCCCAGGGAAGAGGAAGAAGGCATCCTCCAAGGAGTTGTGGCCAGCAGTGTGCAGTGGGGAGCTGGTGTGAGTGTTAGGGAGAGGCCAGTCTATGAAGACATCTGGGTTTCTGCCTCCAGCAGCAGGGAGGTGGTTAATTGGGGCACCCAGGATGGGGAGGTAAGAGGGGCATTGGATCTGGAGGGTGGCCAAGGGGTCAGTTTGGACATGTGGAGTGTGAAGACCCCATGGCTCTCCAGGAGGAGGTGTCAGCTGGGTCTAGAGTTCAAAGGAGAACCCCGAGGGCAGAGGTCAAGTAGGGGAGCCCCTCAAACTCACTGATGAGAAGGTGTCCAGGAAGGTCACCCAGTGACCTGGCCTGACTTTTCTGACTCTCCAGGGAACCTCCTCTCCCCTCCAGCCACCCTCATGCAGGCTCACTCTGTCCTCCGTCTCAGAGCCACGCTGGGCTCTCATCCTGCATCCTCTTTACGGACAGGTAGGACTGCCCCTTCCCCAAGCGTCCAAATGAAACATCCGAGTCCACCTGAATTTTCCTGACACCTGACTCCAGGCTCCAGACCTGGATCCCTGAGATCCCTCCCTCCACTCCATTAGACTCTTCTCACCCTGGTCGGTTGAATTTCCAGTAAGGCCTGAAGCCAGGCTTCTCAGATTCTCACTCTGCTTCTGGCTGGGCAGTTCTGGGCCTCAGTGTCCTCAGGTGAAATTGTGGCCGCCTCCTCTTGGCACTCCTAGAGCTGTGGACAGCTTGGTACAGAGGCACGTCAAGTCCTAAATCTACTGTCTGACACACAGTAATTGCTCTATCAATATCCATCATTATTGTTTAATTTTTCTTTCAACCCATTTTGTGCACACTGATGGCCAAGATGTAGCAACACAGCATCTCCTCTTGACAGCACTGCCTCCAATATCAATTCCTTCCTCTGGACTCCAACTGCTCATGTGCAGGGACAGCCTCTTATTTATATTTGCCTCCCCAACTTCCCCAACAACGCCCTGAACATGCTCGTAAGCGGCCTTCCCTCTGATGCACGTGTAGCCATGAGACATCAGACAAGTCCAGGCAGCTTGTCAGCAGGAGGCAAGACAAGCATTTATAACGCTCCTGCCAAGAACACCGAGGACTTTCAGGCTTGTTATTAAACAGGAATCAATATGCATTTATTGAATCCTACTGGGTTTTTCTTACGTAACTGAACTCAGTTTTGCTGTTCCAAAGGCTTCCAAGGCCCTATTGTCAGGAAAGATGGGTCTCCCAGGACCCAGATGTTCCTGAGCCATAAACTCAGGTCTCAGATTGTGCCCTTTGCCCCAAGGAACTCACCTAAGTCAACTGTCCCCTTGGGACTCCTCCCTTCTCCAAGATCAGCACATAGAGTCTTCTCCCTGCTGAGTGTGAGGGTGAGGAATACAGCGTCTACAGAAGGGTCTGGATTCCTCTGAGAGTGGGATCTCAGGAGCTAAGTGGGTTAGTTCTCTGGCAAAGGCACAGAAGCAAGCCACGAGTGAAGGACCCCACCTCCCATCCACTAGGCCTCCTGTGGGGAAAGTCCCCAGTTAGTTACTGCAAGGCCACTTAAATTTCGTGCCATTTTTTGAAAACCCAAAACTCAGGTGGCTGTGAGTCCAGTGGCGTAAGTGTGGTGCTTAGGACCAAGGTTGCTAAGGTGTATAAAAGTGGGAGGCAAAGATGAACAGAATAAAACACAGCTTTTGATAAATATGCATTTCATAGACTCAACAAGGATGAGAGACTCCCAGCCTCCAGGCCAGACTCTCCAAATGAGAAAATAGGCCCAGAGAGATGAAGCACCTTCTTAGCTCACTTGTCTGGAGGACAGACAGCAAACCCTCAAGTCTCCTAGTTGTTACTCAGTCACTAAGTCATATCCGACTCTTTGCGACCCCATGGAATGCAGCATGCCAGGCTTTCCCTGTCCTCTATCTCCCCAAGTTTATTCAAACTCACCTCCATTGAGTCCGTGAGGCCAACCAATTCCAAATTATACAGATCACACTGTTTTGAACAAATTTCATGTTAAAACAAGCAACAAAAGACCAGTGTAATGACACCACCATTTGTGGCTAAGACGTCTGTGTGTTTTCTTAGCCAGACCCATGAGAAGTGCTTTCTATCCATTTCCCAGGCTTCACAACCACTTTATCAGATACATATATCAGATACATCAGCTGCCATCATTGCTTCACCGAGGGAAGCATTGTACCGCATAGACTTTGGGCAGCCAGCCCCAGTCCACTCAGAAACACAAATGGCACCAAAGCCCCAGGCTGAATCTTCCTTCAAGGTCCTCAAAACCTGAGTGAGCTGCTACTGTCCCAGCTCTGCCACCTGAACACTCATGGTCCTCATGTGAGGGGCAGAGTCCCTCCAGCCCAGGGCTTTCTCCCATCCTACAGGTGGAACAGTGGAGTAGCTCTGGAGAGACAAGATGGATGCCTCCAGGAGCAACCCTAACCATTGAGGGATGGGAGCTGGAGATTAAAATTCCCAGCCTCCTCCTCCACTGTGTCCCAGAGCTCCCCCGCTGGACATACAGACCCCCATCTACCCACAAAAGCTACCTGCTCATGAATACGTTTGGTAAAAGCTTCCTTCCCTCCTCTTTCCCTCCCCCCTGGCACACCGATGCCTCTTGGTATCACCTCCTATGTAAACCTCTTACTTGCATCTTTGCTCAAGGTTGGCTCCTTGGGGAGCAAGGCTAAGACAGCAAGAGGGAAGGGCAGAGCCATCCTCTCTCCATGTCTGTGAGGATGGGGAGCTTCAGAGAGATGTCAGGAAGCCAGTCAGGAGGTGGTGGCTTCCCTCATAAACTCAAAGGAGGCGTGATAACAGAGCCAAGAAGGCTGTGTGCACAGTGGATAAAGCAGGAGACTTGGGTGATAAGTAATTAACCTGTGGACCTGCCCCTGGTCAGTGGTTCATGACGACGGAGCTGAAACCAATCAGAGGTTGGCAAGAAAGGAAGCCACGGGTGCCTATGTTAGCTTCAGAAGACTCAAAGGACCAGGGCGGTGACCCTAGGACTCTGATCTTTGCACACAGGGGTAGTCGGTCAGCGAGCCTGGCTTAGGTGTATCAGAGGCCTTAGTGAATTCTGCAGCCTCCCAGGAACCCACACACAGAGTGGCCACATGGAGGAAACAAAAAGTTCTGCTGACTGTGCCTGGGCTATGCCCTCTTCTCGAAAGTGACTTGGCGCTGGCAACCAACTCCGTCCAGTCCCCATTCAGCCCAGGCGCTGATGGTGCCAGGCCCTGGGCTGTGTTTTGGGACAGAGATGAACTTGAGACAGCTCTTATCCTGCAAGTGCTTATGGTCTTTGGTTCCTTGTCCTGCAATATGAATGGCCTGGCAAGCCTGACCTTCATCTCACTGAGGATTAAAGCTCTTTGTGGACGGAGCACCACAGTAGCCCAGGGTCCAGACTGCTGCTGGTGGGAATACTCCCCCTGCCCCCAGGGGCTGCTGAGAAACACTGCTGGTGCCCCGGAGTGCGGTCACACTTGGGGCGCACTGTAGCTTTCTGAGCTTGACTTTTCAAACCAAATGTATCAGTGGTTGTGATCCTGACACTCCCCTTTTAAAAATCTTTGAGATTCAAGTTCAGGAAAGCTCCCTTCAGTGAAGAAGGGGGTGTATCTGAACCCCATGGATATTCTCCATGGCAAATGTAAGGAAGAAAAAAACAAACAGAAAAAACATGACATAAAGGAAGTCAAGAAGAGCAGTAGCAGTCCATTCCATCAGCGGATTTACGGACCTGAGTCGGGTCAGAAGACCACTTCTGAAATCAAAATAGGATCCTAAAGATGCATCTGTTGTCACGGAAAATCAATAAGGCCTCAAGCGGGCACTTCATCTCTCCTGGGGTGTCGGGGAGGGGTGTGTCATTTATCATTTGCAGGAAGGCTGGGAGGAGACCAGGGCTGCCAGACAAGGTCACTCCCTGGCTCCTGACTCCAGGCAATCTCTGGATTCAGATTACTAAATGAAGTGCCTGCTAATAATCTAGATGACAAATAGCAATAAATGAGTATGACTGACAACTTCTCACTGACACCATGGATGGGATTCCTGAAGGCTGTCCAAGGGCAGGAATGGATGTCCAGGGACCTGGGCCTTCTATTCCTCTGTAGGGTTTTCTATTTCCCTCTGGAGGAGGAGGCTACTTCCCTTGTGAAAATGACAATCACATTATTTCATCCCCTTCCAATACCTTCCCAGGCAATATTAGTCATGTAATCCCTTCTGGTCTCAAGTCTAAAGGCTTTAATACAGAGAGTATACAGAGTTTCTACTGTATTCCCGTGCCAGGCTGGCAAACGGGAGAAATTGTCAGAGACACCAACTGAGCCACTTGCTTTGATAAGGGAGCACTGATATTGGGTCTTTAGGCAGGTGGTACCCCCCTGACAGGCGAGGCCAGGGAGAGCTGGTGACCCCTAAGGCAGAAAACTCTCCATCCAAGAACTAGGGTAAGATCCTTAACTTTAGGCTAATCACTGTTCTTTTTCCAAAGAGTTCTTTCACACATACATATACTGTGGAAGAGAAATTCTGTAACTCAAAATTACCTCCAGGTAGCAAATTAACCTGCAATTAAAATCCCTCTTTTTGGTGGACTTAGCTTGCTTTCGGCTAAAATTGGCAATCTGTTCCCTGCAGGTCTCTCTAGCTACAAACACCTGCCTCTTTCTCCTGCCTTCATTATTTCTATAAATAGCAGCAGCCCCTTTATAGGCTCCAAGATCTGAAATCATGTATCCTCTGGATGCCAGACCCAGCTCATGTCCAGGGCTTCCAAATCAAGAGGTTTGTTTCCTCCAACCATCAGCTCTCTTCTAGTGCATAACCATCGGGGGCAGGCCCCTTGGAGGTCTACCCGATGGGTGTTAGTGACAAGCATGTTTCTCCAGCTTGAATCCTTCTTTTTGCAATCTCTTCTGCTCACTTCTTCTCCTGTGGTAACCCTCTACCCAGTCAACTGCCAACTGACTGGGGACCACAGTACTTACCATGATGGTCTACACACTGCAGTCCAAGCCCCGCAGATGTCCTGTGGCTCATCCACAGGAAGAGAGTCCTTACCTTACAAGGTTATTTGTGCCTAACTCATAGCTCCCCAAAATCCCACATGTGCCCAGAGGAGTTAGGCTTCCCAGGTGGCACCAGAGGTAAAGAACCTGCCTGCCAATGCAGGAGATGCAAGAAACGTGAGCTCGAACCCTGGGTCTGGAAGATCCCCTGCACGAGGGTATGGCAACCCACTCCAGTATTCCTACTTGGAGAATCCTATGGACAGAGGAGCCTGGTGGGCTACAGTCTATGGGGTTGCATAGAGCCTGACACAACTGGAACAACTTAGTACACACACATGCCCAGAGGAGTCAGGACAGTGATACAAACAGAGAAAAGGAGGATTAAGAAGCAAGCGCTACTGTCAGCCCTCCTCCAGAGACCCCTGTGGAATTCTCTGTGTTTTGGGAGAGACCCTTCGAGGTTTCCATAATTACAGATGATGACATCCCAAGTCTGCCTCGACAAAAGCCACAAGCTCCAGCCCCAATTCCCCCTTTCTTTGAAGCAACCACCTCCAAGCACTCACCTAGCTCTCTCCAACAACACTATGTAATTTTACATATTCTGGATACTAGTCCTTTATCAGACCTGTGTTTGGCAAAGATTTTCTCCCAGTCTGGGGCTTATCTTTTTATTCTCTGAATAGTAGCTTTCACCAAGTTAGTAATTCACCAAAGTCCTTTATCAGACCTGTGTTTGGCAAAGATTTTCTCCCAGTCTGGGGCTTATCTTTTTATTCTCTGAATAGTAGCTTTCACCAAGTTAGCAATTCACCAAGTTAAAATTTCCATTTTTAAAAAACTATAGCTGATATGGGCTCCAAAATCACTGCAGATGGTGACTGCAGCCATGAAATTAAAAGGCGCTTACTCCTTGGAAGAAAAGTTATGACCAACCTAGATAGTATATTCAAAAGCAGAGACATTACTTTGCCGACTAAGGTCCATCTAGTCAAGGCTATGGTTTTTCCTGTGGTCATGTATGGATGTGAGAGTTGGACTGTGAAGAAGGCTGAGCGCAGAAGAATTGATGCTTTTGAACTGTGGTGTTGGAGAAGACTCTTGAGAGTCCCTTGGACTGCAAGGAGATCCAACCAGTCCATTCTGAAGGAGATCAACCCTGGGATTTCTTTGGAAGGAATGATGCTAAAACTGAAGCTCCAGTACTTTGGGCACCTTATGCGAAGAGTTGACTCATTGGAAAAGACCCTGATGCTGGGAGGGATTGGGGGCAGGAGGAGAAAGGGACGACCGAGGATGAGATGGCTGGATGGCATCACAGACTCAATGGACGTGAGTCTGAGTGAACTCCGGGAGTTGGTGATGGACAGGGAGGCCTGGCGTACTGCGATTCATGGGGTCGCAAAGAGTCGGACAAAAATAGATGGGGAAACAGTAGAAACAGTGTCAGACTTTGTTTTTTTGGGCTCCAAAATCACTGCAGATGGTGACTGCAGCCATGAAATTAAAAGGCGCTTACTCCTTGGAAGAAAAGTTATGACCAACCTAGATAGTATATTCAAAAGCAGAGACATTACTTTGCCGACTAAGGTCCGTCTAGTCAAGGCTATGGTTTTTCCTGTGGTCATGTATGGATGTGAGAGTTGGACTGTGAAGAAGGCTGAGCGCAGAAGAATTGATGCTTTTGAACTGTGGTGTTGGAGAAGACTCTTGAGAGTCCCTTGGACTGCAAGGAGATCCAACCAGTCCATTCTGAAGGAGATCAACCCTGGGATTTCTTTGGAAGGAATGATGCTAAAACTGAAGCTCCAGTACTTTGGGCACCTTATGCGAAGAGTTGATCACTGGAAAAGACCCTGATGCTGGGAGGGATTGGGGGCAGGAGGAGAAAGGGACGACCGAGGATGAGATGGCTGGATGGCATCACAGACTCAATGGACGTGAGTCTGAGTGAACTCCGGGAGTTGGTGATGGACAGGGAGGCCTGGCGTACTGCGATTCATGGGGTCGCAAAGAGTCGGACACGACTGCGCGACTGAACTGAACTGAACTGATATACAATGCTGTGTTAGTTTCAGGTGTACAGCACAGTGAATCAGTTATATATTTACATACATATGTTCTCTTTTAGACTCCTTTCCCAGAAAACCCAACTTACCATTATTATTTTCTGCACAATATGGATTGCGTTTTTGGAACTGCATCTGAAAAGTTATTGTCAAACCCAAGGCCATGTAGATTTTCTCCCACCTTACATTCTAAGAGCTCCAGATTTTATATTCAGGCCTCTATTTTATAACTAAGTCAGTGATTCAGTGTTAGTCGCTTAGTTGTGTCCAACTCTTATTGAGCCCGTGGACTGTAGCCCACCAGGCTCCTCTGTCCATTGGATTTCCCAGGCAAAAGTACTGGAGTGGTTTGCCATTTCCTTCTCCAGAGTATCTTTCTGACACAGGGATCGAACCTGAGTCTCCTGCACTGGAGGAGGATTCTTCATTGCCTGAGCCACCAGGGAAGCCCCGTTTTATAACTAAAGTCATTTGCTATGTAGCCAGGATTGCCTTTAGCTCTCTTTTAGATCAGGTCCAGGGTTTGCATCTGAGGTAAGTTCAGACTTATCATGACTTAATCAACAACACCTTGGGTGTATAGCAAGGGCTCATCAATATGGACCTCCGAGAGCATTCATATATCCAGCTGCTAGGTTGGCGGGAGAAGGCAATGGCAACCCACTCCAGTACTCTTGCCTGGAGAATTCCATGGATGGAGGAGCCTGGAAGGCTGTAGTCCATGGGGTCGCGAAGAGTCGGACACGACTGAGCAACTTCACTTTCACTTTTCATTTTCATGCATTGGAGGAGGAATGGCAACCCACTCCAGTGTTCTTGCCTGGAGAATACCAGGGACAGGAGCCTGGTGGGCTGCCATCTATGGGGTCGCACAGAATCGGACACAACTGAAGCGACTTAGCAGCAGCAGCAGCAGCTAGGTTGGCGGGAAAGAGGCTGGCAGGGCATTGGCTCGCACATCCTCATCAGCAAGTGGACTGCTGAGGTCTAACAGAGCAGGGAGAGAGGAAGGCGGGCCCCTATGTGCTCAGGGGTGAAGCTAACTGCAGCAGCGGGGGAGGGGGGAGGCCTTGAATGTATGCTCAGGGGTAAAGCTAACTGGAGTCTTTCCAAGTAATTTGCCAACATGCTCTGTTAAAAATCCTTCCCTTCTGCCGTGGTCAAGGCTGTTTCCTCTGTTAGAGATTAGGCTCACGTCCTAATGTCAGTTTCAGGCTATCTCCTGGGTACCATTCATCTGTCTGGTTCAATGCTGTGGCTTTAATAAAATGTAAACTACATTTCCATATAGAGTAGGGAAAAAATGTTCCTTTATTGCTCTTTTTCAAAATATGTTTAGGGCTTCAGGTAAATCCAAACCTAAATCTTAACAGATTTTTCAATTAAATTGGAAAGATGATTTAAAAATAAGCTTTCATCTTCTCCCCAAGAACACATATTTATGAAAATAATTTAGTATCTGTTTAGATACAAGTTGACATTTTCTTTATAGAGGTTGTGCACTGTTAAAGTCAATCCTAGATGTTACATTGCTACGTTTTGGTTGGTATTATCTAAATAAAAGATTTGATGCATCTTCTAACTGGTCACTATCAATATTTAAGGTAGCTATTGATGTCTGCATATCTATCTTGTATCTGACCATTTAAAGCTTTATTACTAATTTTAAGAGATTACCAATAGATTTATATTATTTTTTGGTATAAAGTTATATTATCCATAAATAATATTCATCTTTCTATTGAGAAGAGCTATCTAGCAGCACCTTTGAAGCAAATGTGTTAAATAAACATGATCATGGTGGCCATCTTTATCAAGATATGACTTTTATGGGCCATGTGTTTTTTCTGGGCTTCCCAAGTGGCGCTAGTGATAAGGAACCCGCCTGCGAAAGCAGGAGACGGCAGAGATACAGCTTCAATCCCTGGGTCTTGAAGATCTCCTAGAGGAGGAGATAAATGGCAACCAACCTCAGTATTCTTGCCTGAGAAATCCCATGGGCAGAGGAGCCTGGTGGGCCACAGTCCAAAGGGTTGCAAAGAGTCAGACACAGCTGAATTGACTTAGTATAGCATGGTGTGTTTTCTGGTTACCTCCACTGATATATGTTGGTTGGTACACCTCCACGGATGTATGGTTGGAATCAGTCTTTTTGACAGAGGGGATATCCTTCCCTTTAATATTATTTTTTTTTTCATATAATGTGATTACCTCCCAATTCGTGGAGACCCATCTCTACAAAATAGGACACTGAGAGATATTCTAGTGTAGTAGTGTTAGTTGCCTGGTTGTGTCCATTTTTGTGACCCCATGGACTGTAGCCTGCCAGGCTTCTCTGTCCATGGGATTCTCCAGGCAAGAATACTGGAGTGGGTTGCCATTTCCTCCTCCAGGGATCTTCCTGACCCAGGGATCAAACCTGGGTCTCCTGCCTACAAGCAGATTCTTTACCATCTGAGCTACAGGGAAGCCCAAGAGAGAGATATTCTACTATTAATCAATCTTTGCATCACTAAGTTCCGATCCTACTGGCTCATGAAAGAAACTTCTTTTGATGTCCTGACAAATCTAGTGAAATGTTTCCTTTGACAGTTCTGGATTCTTAATTTTCTTTCAGAGTGCTCTCAGTCTAAACTCTGGGTTATGCTGAAGTTCTAAGCCACTGGGGAAAAACACCGCCCTCCACTGCTCCCTCGGAGAAGGCAATGGCAACCCACTCCAGTACTCCTGCCCGGAAAATCCCATAGACAGAGGAGCCTCGTAGGCTGCAGTCCATGGGGTCGCGAGGAGTCAAACACAACTGAGTGACTTCCCTTTCACTTTTCACTTTCATGCATTGAGAAGGACATGGCACCCACTCCAGTGTTCTTGCTTGGAGAATCCCAGGGACGGGGGAGCCTGGTGGGCTGCCGTCTATGGGGTCGCACGGAGTCGGACACGACTGAAGCGACTGAGCAGCAGCAGCAGCAGCCACTGCTCCCTGGCTCTCCCGTCCAGGGGCAGGGGGAGGGTCCTGCATGGGCCTGGGGGCAGGCATCACCTCACGGTTCTTCACTTCAGCTCGGTGCCCTGGAGCCCGCGTGGGGAACTTCAGAAGCAGCTGACACCAAAACCATCCCAACTTCGAAAGAAAGGCTGGACCATGGCTGACAGGCTTTATGAAGCAGGCTCCTGGGCCCGAGCTCAGTGAAACAAGGAGAAAATTTCCTCAGACAGTTTAATTAAGTTGAGTGACTTTCACTGTCCCGGAAAATAAACTCAACCTTTTTCTCTATTAGCAAAAATGACAACTCAGCACCCAGGCAGATTGCTGAATTAATAAAAATTCATTTAAAAAGTCCATCTTTTAATTAGAAGTCTCTGCAGACTTAAGGACGGATCTGCCTAGAGAGAACATGGAGAAATTCTTGATGCCAAAGTCTCTGCCAGCCCATCGCCCACCCCTCCTACACTGCCTAGGGCTCCTTCCCCAGGCTCCCCACACCACCTGTACCTGCAAAGCAGCTCCCAGGCCCTTGGTGGAAGCAGGGCAGCTCCCCTGGGGGAGGGTCTTGTGTGGGCTGCACAGATCCTACTATTGACAGAAGGTAGTCAGCAAGAACAGGGAGAGCTGGTTCAGATCTTGGTTTCCCAGAGGCCTGGCAGCCTGGCCGAGGGTGAGTGACTCACCAGGTGGCCCTGGAGACGGGATTAATGCCAAAGCCTGTGGATGGCACAGGTCAGTGCAGGATGAAAGGAGAAAAGCCCACGTGAAGGGCTGAGCCCAGTTCCAGGTAGTGTCCACGGGAGGTCCACTGTTGCTAGTGTGACGACGAGTGCCAATGCTGCTCAGTTATTATTATTATTATTCCTCCCTGGCAATGGGGGGTGGACCATGTGCTAGGAACCTAGACCTCTGACCTTTGCCAATTGCATATGCGCTCAGCTTCAGTTCTCTTTCTAAGGTAAATGAATAATATTTATCTAGCTTGTTGTACAGAGTTTTAAGGAACACATGTTTTAAAATCCTGTAGACTAAGAAAAGTAAAGAAAGAAATTATCTTATGAATTGTCAAACAAAATTCACAGAGAAAAAACAGTGCCTCTACAACAACTATACTGAGACCGAAACACTCATATTCCTATGAAGAGTATTCATTGATACTAACCCTGTGAAGATGTATTATTTTGCTCATGATGTTTTTACAGAAAGCCCTGCTTCTGCGGTACCCAGAGAGGTGCAGAAATATCACCTGCAGGCAATGCGGGGACACACCTGGACAGGTGGAGCTAGGCTGTCTGACCACGTGGGGCATTCATGCAGTTGTGAGGTGAGAACTCATACTCTCAAACCGGCCCCACCCGGGGGAGCTTAAGAAAATTTCACCCACACCAGGAGCAGCCAACGTGTTCATCACAAAGTGTTCTGTTCTCTCAGTGAGTTTCCATCAGAACAATGTTGCAGATTGACCACCAGAAATCTGTTGCAGCCTGACTCTTGACAAGTCCACATCCCACCTCTCATCCCAAGGCAAGGACAATGCCTCCAGCAGGTAAAGGTGCCCGCGACACTGATTGATACTCACTGTACACATGCCTCTGGAATGCCTAGTTGCATCCACACACATGACCACACATGTGTTTATGATGTACAGGACATGGGGCCCTACAGCGGGTGACAGAGTCTATTACCTTCTAAGTAATAAACATACTGAAGAATCTGCTGAAAGCTCCATCTCCATAGAAAAAGCACATGTGGACGAGTGCAAAGCTTCTACAAGCTCCCTAAACTCTCCCCCACCATGCATCCTTCCAAGGATTCATGGACCCCAAATGAAGAACTGTTGCTGTAAACAAGAGAGTATTTTAAGAAATGGTAGGCTAAATATTTGCAAAATTGAATTTTTTTAAACCCCGAGATTACTTGGTATTTAAAGAACTACAAGGCAAATTCCTTTGTAACTCAACAATCTCTGTTATGCAGAGATTTGAAGACTATCATATATATATATATATACACACACATTATATATGTATATGTCTATAGAATATATATATATGGGCTTCTCCAGTAGCTCAGACAGTAAAGCATCTGCTTGCATTGCAGGAAACCCAGGTTCAACCCCGGTATTGGAAAGATCCCCTGGAGTAGGGAATGGCTACCCACTCCAGTATTCTTGCCTAGGGAATTCCATGGACAAAGGAGCCTGGTGGGCTATGGTCCAGGGGGTCACAAAAAGTTGGACACGACTGAGAAATTAACACTATCAATGCTATAGTATATATATATAAAATATGTACATGTAATATATGTGTGTGTGTGTATATATATACACACACACACACACACAGATGGAGGCATTGCAAGGCATGCAGGGTCTTAGTTCCCCGACCAGGGATCGAACCTTCATCCCCTGCAGTGGAAGTGCAGAGTCTTAATCACTGGACTGCCAGAGAATTTCCTATTTTTATATTTTAAATTCTCAAATATGGCTCTATTTTTAAAGGAACAGTTTGAAATTTTTGGATTAGGTTCACAAACTGCATCTATTTTTGAAAAATTAATAATTTGAAAAAAAAGAGGCTGTTGATGGGGAGTGATGTCAAAGGAAACTTTTTGACCTTTCCTGCTCTTACTTCTGCATCCCCTCCCCCGCCCCTTCCACCCAGTGATGGGCTGCTGCTGCTGCTGCTGCTGCTAAGTCGCTTCAGTCGTGTCCGACTCTGTGCGACCCCATAGACAGCAGCCCACCAGGCTCCCCGGTCCCTGGGATTCTCTAGGCAAGAACACTGGAGTGGGTTGCCATTTCCTTCTCCAATGCATGAAAGTGAAAAGTGAAAGTGAAGTCACTCAGTCGTGTCCAACTCTTAGCGACTTCATGGACTGCAGCCCACCAGGCTCCTCCGCCCATGGGATTTTCCAGGAAGAGTACTGGAGTGGGGTGCCATTGTCTTCTCCAGTGATGGGCTGGGGCTCTTAATCCACATGTTACACACTCAGAAAGTTCCCCTTGACCTTGGCCATTGTGGGAAGATCTACGCCAAGGAAATCAGCAAAGGCTACCAATCATGAATGGGGGCTTTTGCTTCCTGGAGCCAGTTTACCTGGCAACTCCTGTCTCACTCCCCAGTTATATACATAGAGTCAACACCTGGAATGTTCATGGAGGTCACATCTGGTTTTTGGGCTTCCAGATCAAAACCAGAAATGCATTAGTAATACAGTTCAAGGAAGAAATTAGTGCCAAATTTGATCTTAACGGCATATTAATTAAGGATGAAGTCTGAAAGCCATTTCTGCGAATGTTTCAGGACCAGATTCATGGAGGGACTGAAACAGTCGTTTAAAGATGGGGCAACATTCGGGATCAGCCAGGAGCGAGGGCCTCCTGGGCACGCCATGCACCCCAGCACTGTCCACCAGAATGCCACAGCATGTCAGCACGGAGGCTCCGCTCTTACTCTGCTTCTCCCACTGCTTCTTCAAAGACGCCTTGACCCAGAAACCTCACAACAGGCACAGAATCCCTGAAGCGCCCTCCAAGCCCTTGACACTTGCTGCGCTGGGCCCCCGCTCCTTCTCAGATGCTGTCCTGGGAAATCACAGCATCTCCTTGCTTCCTCCCACTGAATTCCCCTTCTTGAATCCTCTTTAAGGAGATGTTTATCCCATTCAAGTGGCAAAATTGCAGCTTGAGGTTAAAGCCAACCCTCCAACTGCTCTGACCCACACCTGAGCAAGTGACATGGCTAGAGAGAAATGACACACCTGGGCTTAGAAGGGCTTTTCCCAAACAGGCCACTAGAACCCAAAGGGGCACCTGGAGAGCAGGTGATCTGACTACATTTTCTATGTGATTTTCTCCCTGCTCTTTGGAGTGATGGCTTCACACTCTTCTCTCCCCTCAAATGCTTCCTCTCCAAGAGCTCATCACTCTGCCTTATGTCAGAAAAATTAGGAGCAATCAGGCTCTCATCTTCTTCTGCCAGAGTCCAGAAGCTCCCTGTATCCACACCCATATCCTCTCTCTCTTGCTGTTAAAGTGCAGCATCCCCGCAGCTTTAGAAGGAGGTCAGGGGTGCCTGTTCTGGGTTACTTCCCCTCCTGGACTGTCCACGACTTTACCTCCTGGTCTCCCCTCTGCTCCTGAAACACAAGTCTCCCTTTCCTCTCCATCATTTCAATCAACAAACAAATAGGTTCCAGAGTCCTCCCTTCAAATATATCTCATCTTAAAAACAAAGCCTTCCCCAGTTCAACATGCTATGGGCCGCTGCCCCATTTCTGTGCTCCCTTTTCAAAGAAAAACTTGCAAAGTGGTAAATTCAACTTCCTCACCTTAATCTTCAGAGAAGGCAATGGCACTCCACTCCAGTACTTTTGCCTGGAAAATCCCATGGACGGAGGAGCCTGGTGGGCTGCAGTCCATGGGGTCGCTAGAGTTGGACACGACTGAGCAAATTCACTTTCATTTTTCACTTTCATGCATTGGCAAAGGAGATGGCAACCTACTCCAGTGCTCTTGCCTGGAGAATCCCAGCCACAGGGAAGCCTGGTGGACTGCAGTCTATGGGGTTGCACAGAGTCAGACACAACTGAAGCGACTTAGCAGCAGCAGCACCTTAATCTTGGACTCAGCTACTCTTTGATCATTTAACGCACTCCCCATCCTCCAAACTCTCTTGAAAATGGCTCTCGCCCAGGTTGCTATAGACTCCATGCTGCCCAATGTTTCAATGAGGGCTTCTCCAACCTTGTTTCCTTGGTGACCATCCTCCTGACCTCTCTTGTGTTTGAGGATGCTGTGATCTTTTCTCCTTCTTTCTTACTGGCCACTCCGTCTTGGCCTCCTTCACTGGTACCTGTCTCCTGGATCCAGATGGTGAAGGACCGGAGGGCTCCAGCTCCAACATCCATCCGGGTCAACTCATGGCTCTAAATGCCATCTGTAAGCTATGCTTCCAAAATCATATCTCTAGACATGCCAGAACTCCAGGGACATGTACATTTAGGTGACATTCAGACTTAGATCAGTTAGATGAAGGCACATTCGACATTTCCCCCAAATTTGCCCCTTCTATGCACACTCCCATCTTCCCTGTCTGGGGAAAAATTATAACAATCTCCCCATTTGTTGACCCACACGTTCAGGAGTTTTCCTTGCTTCTTTTCCTTCTCCTCTCCCATCCAAACCCTCAGCAAGCCCTCTCCACTGTACATTCACGTACAAGTCTGCCCTTTCTCTCTACTCTGACCACCTTCACCATCTTTTTCCTGAACCACTGCAATGGCCTCTTTCTTGGTGTCTTGGCTTTCACTTGTGTCCCCCTTGTAATCCATCTCCCCCGCCACCCTCCTCTGGCAACCAGAGTGGTCTTTCAAAACACAAATCAGGTCATGTCACTTCTGGGCTTAAAACATTTCACACCACCCTGCTTATTACTTTCACAGCAATGACCACAGCCTGTAATGACCTGATTATTTGTTTCCTTATCTGCTTTCTGTCTCCTCTCACTAGAATAAAAGCTCAGGGCTCAGGGGTCCTGTCTTATCCACCCCGGGACCCAGCAAGAGGCCCGACACATAGTGGATAGTCACTCTCATCTATTTTGGATAAATTAATAAAACTTTTTTTGAAAGGGAGTTCTTTTTTATCTAATCTCGAGTCCAGGACAGCTTCTTGTGGTCAGCAGAATCTCTGTGCATTAGGAAAGCGAGGTGTGCTTTAAATAGGCCCCAATCCTGGCAGAAGACAGCGCACTCAGAGAACTCCATCCCTGCAGGACGTTTATCGCCCTCAGACACTGAAAGCCCCTAAATATAGGCCAGCCATGAAAGATTCATGAGCTCCTGCTGCGACGGGTCAGAGCCATGGAAATCAGAGACTTCCATCATGGTGGACACTGTGACATTTATTCCTAATCAGCAAAGGCACATACTTTATTACCTTTTGAGGGAAGAAGGACCAGGGTGATATTCCAGAAGCACAAAGGCTTCCCTCTGGAGCAAGGATTATGCTTTGCTCTTGGATGCAAACACACAGCACCCATGGGCTACTTCCACTACCCAGTGGCTACTAAAAGGGGTGGCCCCGGCTGGACTCCCTTCCCCGTGTCACTGCAGGCATCTTAGCTGCTCACTGTCCTCTTTTCTTAGGTGCATTTAACTTAATCTGCATGTCAGGAGTCTGCAGCATCTTTCCTGAGGCAATGAGACTTTCTGGTCGAAAGGACTATTGGAGGAGTAGCAGCAGGGGATAGGTCTGAAACGATGCCAGCATTTGACATTTATAGTAATTCTGATTTATCATTTGGGATCCTACATTCAAGAAACGTTAAACTTCTATATATGGTGAAAACATGGTATACTTTCTCTAATGCATAGGATGAAGACTTTTAATTAAGGATTACCAATCTACTTCTAAATAGACCCAGGGCAGCTTAAAGTGAAATGAAATACAAAACTAGATGGCTAGGGGAAGTGGCTCAGACGGTAAAGCATCTGTCTACAATGTGGGAGACCCGGGTTCGATCCCTGGGTTGGGAAGATCCCCTGGAGAAGGAAATGGCAATCCATTCCAGGACTATTGCCTGGAAAATCCCATGGACAGAGGAGCCTGGTCGGCTACAGCCCATGGGGTCGCAAAGAGTCGGACATGACTGAGTGACTTCACTTCACTTCACTTCAGGGGAACACAGAAAAGGCCAGCAAAAGCTGAGTGCCCCAGCCTGAGGACCCAGCATACGTTCCCCTGCAGCTCCAAAGATGTGAGTTCTTAGGCTGCATCTACAGAGTCTGGTTTAACTGGCCCACGGTGGAGTCTGGGCCTCAGTGGGTTATTTTTAAAGTTCTCTGGTGAGTCTAATGTGCTTTCAGTGGTGGACGGGCCCGCCCAATAGAAGCATGGTTAGGGCCTATGACATCCCAGAGATAAACCACTCAACATGACAGGGCAGTGACTTCGTGTGGCTGTTTTAAGACATCAACAACAAGAGAGAAACAGGCTGTGCCAGCCAATGTCATTTTCTGCTGGAGGAGACAGTAAGTTGGTCTGCAGATATAAGATTTCCCACCTTTCTGGAAGACCCCAGAATCGAGCATGAGTTAACCACTTGGATAGAATCAGTAATATCACAGGCACACAATCAGCTCTGGATTTGATGGGATGTGTCTTAACTAAAGACACATGTCATTGCTCGCATCAAACAAACATGCATTCTAGCAAACCATGTGAGTAAGCATCTTGTATTTCTGGGAAAAAAAGGAATATGACCAAGTCCCTTATGGGAAAATATGTTCTAAGTGGGAAGTTTCTGTTGGATGACTGGACACTGTGGATGCTTCCAGATTGTCAGTGAGCCTGGGTGTCCACAGCTCTCACAGCTCCACCCTCCCGACTTGCTCTCATAAAGGAATCCTGGAAGAAAGGCTGCAAGACCATTGACCACATTTGGTTCATGAAATCTGCCTTCCGAAGTGCTCTTTCCTGTATGTGCTCCAGGCCTGTCCAGTACGGCAGTCACAGGCCACCCGTGGCTAACTAAACTTATGCCATTAAAGCCATTAAGTTAAACTTTAACTTAATAAGTTAAATTTCAGCAACACTGAAACTCCAGGACTTCCTTGACTGCTCAGTGGGTAAAGGAGATGCAGTTTCAATGCCTAAGTCAGGAAGATCCCCTGGGAGAGGGCATGGCAACCCACTCCAGTATTCTTGCCTGGGAAATTGCAAGGACAGAGGAGCCTGGTGGGCTACAGCCCACAGGGTTGCAAAGAGTCGGACACAACAAAGGGATCAAAGAACAACAACAACATTGAGACTCCAGGCCCTCCGCTGCACCAGCCATGCTTCACGTGCTCAACAGCCTGGGTGGCAGGAATCGCCGACTTGGACAGGGCTGGTGCAAGGGATTTCCATCCCACAGAAAGTTCTATGGGGTGATGCTGCTCTGGACTTAACAGGTCCCCGGCCAAAGTCCCTGCAGAAATATTGACTGGGGGCTGAAGAAGTGAAAGAAGATCAGATGTCTAAGCGCATTGACAATCTCCTTGGGTAAAGAGGAAATCATGGTGTGTTTGGGGGCCTTGGTTTCTTAGTCTGTATAATGGGCATGCTCTCTCCTTTCTTCTCTCAGCTTTAATACACATGAAGCTTGTCCGAAAGGGAGACGACTCCTGAGAAACGTCCTGTGTACACAGAATATGCTATTATTGTTCAGTGAAACAATTTTAAGCACTAACAAACAACCCCCAGAAACCAGGCCCAGGAGGAAAGATGACGGGGAGCCAATGAGTGAGGCGGGGTCTTTGTCTGGTTTGGGATCAGACAGGTCTCTGCAGGGTCCTTCCTTTCCCAACTGACCTCATCCCTTCCTTTGAGCACACACTCGATGGGCCACACCCCCACACACTCTGACTGTCTGTGCATGTACGTGCATGCATGTGTGGGCATGTGTGCAGGTGTACGTACATGTGTGCACACATGTGCGTGAACTCAGGGCCTCAGGAGCCAGTGGTCAGAGGAGAGCAAGGAGGGATGTCACAGTCATGTCACAGGCCCATTCTGAGAGGACAGGACAGGACAGTCCACTTCCACCAGCAGGGTGGTCACGAGGCCAGCAGTCCTGATGGCCTGGGGATGAAGGACCTTCCACCGCAGTGGCGGTTTTTCGCAGGTTCCACGTGGCTGTAAGAAGGTCAACAGAAAGCCATTCATGTCCCAGGGGACTTGGAGACAGTGCGCTGTTTCCTTCTCAGCAGCTCAGTGTCCAGGCCTGTGGGTGTGTAGTGTGAAGGGCTCCCTTTATCATGAGGCTGGAAAAGTGGGTGGGAAAGCACCAGGGAGCCCCCCACCTCCACCTGGGGTGCCCCTCAGCAACCCTGGGAGAGCCTGGTGGATGACAAGTGCAGCTTCCTCCCAGGACCCCCACTCAGCTAGAAGGAGCCCCCACCTCCCTTCCCCATGCCCTGATGAGCTCTCATCCCATCTCTAGGCCACCTCTGCCAGATGGACCTTCTCCTGGACTTCTCAGTCCACACAGGCGGCAGAGGAGAGGGTCCGTCTGCTCGGTCCAGCTTCCTGGCTGGGCACCCAGTGCTGTAAGAAAGGAGTCCTGCCCTCATGTCCCCACATAGCCCACCTTGGTGCCCACCATCTGTAATGACCCCTTCTGCATCCCTCTCCTGTCACCACCTCTAGTTCATGCTCTGCATTTGCCAGGGAAATTGTATCAGAACAAATGGAAAAGATGGTAAGAAACTCTCCTGTGTCTTGACATTTGCTGATGGAAAAAGACGACGATGAAGGATAAATGCTTTCGTGGAGGGATTATCCACACAAACATGTACACATACGTCTGCGACGTTATTTCATCGTGACTGAAGTCTTCACTGGTGGAGGGACGTTGTGGGGCATCCTCACCCTGGCAAAGAGGGGAACCAGCCCTCCTGTACACAAACTCATGCAGGAAACAACCGGCATGATCAAACCCAGCAAATACACTTCAGGAATCTCATGTCAGGAAAGGCAGATGTACAGGGATGAAGCGGTGTTTATGATGTAGAGAAACTGGACATCAACTAAGTGCTTCATGAAAGAAGCCCAGGAGAATAAACACAGAGCATCCCTGTAGGGCAATGGCATGCGGTTATTAAACGCCATGGAATACTCTATGTTGACCAGTTACGGTGTTCATAATGCGGCTAATTGAATGAAGACACTTACACAGCCACCATTGGAGAGCTGGAGGGTGGTCCCCTGGGGAGGATGTCCCAGTGGTCTCACCATTTAGGATATTTTTAATTCCTCTGATTGACAACAGAATTCCCTAACCAGAATCCTTACTCCGTTCACTGATGTTTTCTTTCTTCAAGGCGACTGCAAGAGGCAGGTGCTTAAACATCAACAAGAACCAAGCTTTTCAGGAAGAAGGACACTGAGAACAGGCTTGGCCTGAAAACTTTTCCAAACACACTTCAGAGGATGTGTGGAGTGCTTAGAAGGAGTCTGGACACCGGGAGAGGAAACCCAAATTAAAGCTGTCGGGAGGCAGGTTCCTGGATGAGAAGCTTGGGAGGATAATCAGCAACTTGAACCTGCATGACAGACAGTGATGGGCCCCCAGGTAACCAGGCAGCATGCCTGGGGTGGACAAGGCCATGTTGCGGTAATACACAACCCTCTCCTTCACAGGTGCCCAGTGTGGGGCAGCAGGCGGCTGAACCCCGGAAATCACTAAGAGAGGCTTGGTTTCCATGGGACCCCTATTGGCACCCCCTTGGGGCAGGAGGACACGAGGAACCACCTGCAGCTCTTACAGCTTCCGCACGGTACAGCACACTTCACTTCTGCCGTATTTCATTGGCAGAAAACTCATCACATGCCCACGCCCGGCTTCAAGGGCCTGGGATGTGACAGGTAGCAAGGCTGGGACTCTGACAAGTAGTAACAAGACGGCAGAGACATGGGCGGGAGCAGGGGCTGTGCAGCCACCTGTCACAGACACAGGCAATCAGCGAGGGTGGGGTAGGAGTACAAGGGAGAGAATCACCAATGTCAAGTACATCCTTGGAGGAGGTGCAAAGAAACAGGAGTGTTGAGGCAGACGGCCTGGATGTCAGGGTTGGGGAGGCGAAGCCACAAGAACCCATTTAGAATACCTCCCTCTCCACTAGGTCACTTGAATGAGGGAGAACAAGTCACAGAATGTGGGAGGCACTGGCGCTCAGGATGAAGGCAGCCTGAACTTGCCCCCCAGGAAGAGGACGCTACCCTGGGTGTGCCTGGATAACTCTGCGGGGAGCATGTCCCTACATCAGGTGCCCTGGATGCTCCTGAAAGACCCCAGCCCTGGCCCCACCCCTTCCACACCCCTGTTCCCAGCAGCCTTGCCCTGCATTGCTGGTCCAGGGACCAGCAGCACCCAGGAGCTTGTTACAAATGCAGACCTTCAGCTCCACTCCAGACCCACAGCGTCATCATCTGCATGTTAACAGGATGCCGGGTGATTCATATGCGCAATATTTAAGTTTGAGAACTGGCAGGGCCTAGGAACAACATAGAAACTGGCATTTGCCATCTCTCAGCCTTGCTGATGCTGG